>WOVY01011515.1:160000-360096 GCA_013436015.1 Rhipicephalus annulatus | reverse complement strand
GCACTCTTTGGGATACGTTCACGGTAGTGAAGAATCGCCTGTACCGCGTAATGTAGTCTTCACGCTCGCCGCCTTGCTGTTTCCACATGACGAGAAAAGACAGGCGGTTTGCCATGTCTCAGGCCGCTCCTGAAATAGGGAAATAGGAATAATTCTGTAGACACTCGCATGCAAACAGCGGCTCTGCATAACGCGGAAGCGAGTCACACACACCGGACGTTCGAACATTTATGCAGCTGTACGGAAGCCACGTTGGCGTTGGCGACTATCCGTAGATTGAACGTATGTATCAGCCTCCAAGACTTCGCAGTTAATTTAGTAGAGCATCGGCGCTATGAACAACTCACTCCGATTTATGGTGGGCAATCTTTGCTTGTGACAGAAAGTGAGTGCACCGGTTTCCGAGGCGGAAGCACCAGCTTCACTAGCCGTTATGTACAACAAAGTAATGCACAACAACCTCGGAAGAGAGCAGCGCTTCGAGATAGGTAATAGTGCACTTCAAGTTGTAAAAGACTATGTCTACTTAGGGTAGGTAATAACCGTGGAGCCGAACCACGAGATTGAAGTAACTCGAAGAATAAGAATGCGGTGGAGCACATTCGGCAAGAACTCAAATTATGACCGGTAGATTGCCACTATCCCTCAAGAGGAAGGTATATAACAGCTGTATCTTGCCGGTACTTGGCTACGTAGCAGAAACCTGGAGACTTACAAGAGGGTTCAGCTTAAAATGAGGACGACGCAGCGAGCAATGGAAAGAGAAATGGTAGGTGTAACCTTAGAGACATGAAGAGAGTAGAGTAGATTAGGGAACAAACGGGGGTGAAGGATATCATGATTGAAATCAAGAAGAGGAAATGGACATGGGCCGGGCATGTAACGCGTAGACAGGATAACCGCTGTTCATTAAGGGTAACTAACTGGATTCCCAGAGAAGGCAAGAAGGTTAGCGGGGAGACAGAAGATTAAGTGGGCAGACGAGATTAAGAGGTTACTGGTATAAATTGGCAGCAGCAAGCACAGGACCGGGTTAAATGGCGGAACATGGGAGAGGCCTTTGTCCTGCAGTGGACGTAGTCAGGCTGATGATGATGATGATTCCATTTAACGAAAACAAATGCATATTTGGTAGTGTATGATACTAGACAGCCTATCGCGAACAACTAAGTAGCTGAAGCACTAAACCTTACTTTTTTTGTATTTACCAGAGAACCAATTGATAACCACCCTGATTCTCACCTAAACTGCCCTTCCATGCCAGATGTCATTTTTACCTCAAGGCATTGTTGCAATCGGCCAACCACCCTTTGCCGCGGACGCCGGGATGGAATAAAGGCAGCCGCCTCACTTCGTGGTGATAAGGAGGAGCGCGAAGACGCCCGGCTGTTGTTCATGTACTGGGAGGTGCACGGTTGAAATTTATTGACGGAGCACTGCTGTCACTGGGACCAGCGCGGAAATGCGACACAGGAAGAAAGACCGCGGACGCCGAGTTTCCGCTGAAGACTGACCTGAGACGACCGCGTTGTGCCTCTCTGGCTGATAGGCCGCCGATGTTCAAATAAACGCCAGATGTCCAGGCACATGCCATTAGAGTTGCCTGGCTTGTGACCACATTAGAAGTGAGGCAGCTCAGGCTAGTTGGTATGACATGACGATAGTTATAGCACGAGAACAGAACGACAACACAGAGGCACGAGTGCTTTTTGTGTCCTTTGTATCCTTGTCTGTGTTGTTCTGTTCTCGCGCTATAACTATCGTCATGCGACCACCGTTCGACAGCATGGGTGGTCGGGCCGAGCGTCGACGCGACGGACTCATCACGCCCCGTTTGCTGGCGGCATGGTCCCAGGATGCGACAGTGTCGCCAGAACAATACATGTTTGAGTTTGTGTGCGTGCGTGCATGCGTGTGTATGTTGGGTGCGGTGCCAGCAAAATGACCCTGAAAAGTGGCGAACTGCTCGGATGAAAACGTCGTCCCCTGTTTCCCCATAGGCGTGGCATTTATGAACTGCGAAAAGAGTAAAAGCAGCAGGCGAATGCCTGAAGAGGAGCAGTTTCATTCGTGCGAGCATAAAAATGGGCAAAGAAATAAATTTCGCTGTATACTTTATTTGGACATGCATACCTTGCAACTCTGACACAGAGTTCGCAGACAGGCCTTCTATCTCTAAGATAAGCCACGCAAACTTATCCACTCCAATCCGTTAATTGCAATGAACGCATAAAACAAGCTAAAACACCCATTAGAAGAATTGTTGGAGAAATATGAATTACATATCCTGAGCAAGTAGCATTCACCTCTTTGATAAAGTCAGCTCGAAGAGCATGTACAGGGTTGTGCTACTTCTCAAAGGATGTTTTCAAACATTGCGCATAGGGGAAAATATACGAACGATGCCTTTCTATACAGTGTGCCGATGACTACACACAGGTATCTACTGGACGGACCAGCGCACGCTGCACGTCAAGCATTAGTATACAATAGCTAGACCCAAGTTGCAGTAAAGGTTTGACATTGCCACGATATGTGCTGGCCCGTGCGAGGAAAGCAGCCTTAAGGGAGCGTCGCTAGACAACATAGTACCACGCTCAGTATGAGCTACAACACACGAGTGCGTAGCCAAGTGCAGTGCAAGTTTACAGTGGCACAAATCGCGGCATATTTTCGGGCTATGAGAAGAGCGATTGGTTGTTCTTGCGAATGCGCATCGCCTCCACTAGCTTGCTTTCGCCCTTAAAGTTACTTAAGAAGCTGATATTACCACAGCACAAAACGAGGGCAGCCAGCTCACTCAATAGTACTTAATTGTAATGAATGTTTCTCAAAACACTGAAAGTTAGCTTCGAAACCGTTTTAGTCTAAATAGCGACAATGTTTACCACTAGAAGTATCAACCGGGGGAGAACAAAAAAGGCGCAACCCCCCCCCACTCCCCACTAAAAGAAGTTGGGGGGTGAGCCCCCCCCCCCCCTTTCGAAAGTGGTCACTTGGCTGCACGCTGGGAAAACCAACAAGGTGAAGTGTTTCGTCACAACAGTAATCACTTAATTATGTTCTTGCGGGAGAATAAAATGTTACAAGGCTACGTTACAACATAGTCAAATTTTGCCAACGTTTCCGCTGCGATGATTTCCTTTATAGGCTATTTGCGGTGCGTGTTGCCTATACGACGTTTTCGCGTCTTGTGCTGTAGTATTACAGAGCAGGCAAGCGCTGAACAGGGGTCCTATATTATTACATCACTTGTTCATGCTTTTGTTCTGCTGCGACTTGATGCAGTTACGGATGGGAACGACCGAACTTTTTAAAGACCGGTCAACGCATTTGCTGCTTGTGGAAAATAACTTTCTTTGAAAAGAATATATCACCACAGCTCTGTCGAATATGTTGCGAGCCGATGAGTGTGATGAACCGTTTTTGATGTTTTTCCTTAATGATTCACCAAAAATTGCTTCCGCTTTAGTCTCTGATGAACCAGATCAGCCTTGCTTGTGGTAACTTGGAGCCATAGCGGCAGCTTGCAAAGTGTTCACGAATAAAGCAGCGGACTCGAGCTTGCCCCACAACCTGACCGACCGGACCAGGGAGGAGATGAAAGACCGCGGTTTTCAGCACTATGGAGGCTTAGTTAGGAGTCGGGCTACTTGGTTTTCGCTCAACTTTGTCTTTTAAAGCTCAAATGACATCTCGGATTGAAAAGAAGCACACACGTACAGCGCTGCTTATTTCTCTCCATTCCTCTTCCTCTCGGCCAGTATGAACTCACAGAGATGTATACGCGCACAAACTACTAAACACCGTTATGCTGCTAGTGGAAATATTTTATTATGCTCACGTTTCATCTCTGACTGCTTATGTGATTGGCAGGTAGCCTACTTAAATTACATTTAGAAGAAGATACTCTACGGCTTCGTGAGCTCATGTAACAAGCAGGCAATTTTGTGGCACAGAAAAATTTTAAATGCCGTAGAACCAATGGCAAACAATATGCAGTATCGAAAACAGCTTATTCTATTTTTTACGTGGTCATGCATAAGTTGTCATTAGGCGATAGATAATTTTGCGTCATTTATTGCCTCGCGTAACAAGCTGGTGCTGTGTGCAAGGCAAAGATTTTACATCAATCATATACAGCTATCGACCATTTCGAAAGGAAGCAACGAGAGATGTAGTAGGCCTTTAAACCACAAATTATACAATTTTAAGTAAAAGTGTTGAGAATTTGATGGTAAGTTAATCACAGTAATTTAACAATCGTAATAATAATCATAACTACACGCTCCAGAAACAGTGTTCAGATTATTAGCAAACAAGGCAAATTATAATACACACAAGCCTGAATATATGCAAGAAAGCGTAATACTTGTGAAAAATATAACAGCAATAATTCGTTGAAGATGTTTGATTCCCCCGATTACAGCACGAAAGTAAAACGCGCTTTTACAGAGGTAATAACCGTTTACTGTACATTGATATAAAGGAGGGTTTGCCGAATGTATATGTTGGTGTTTGGTACCTACAGCCTCATTCAACGTGGATGTATCCCTGTTGACGCTTGGTACATCTTCATCCCGATGACTAACATTCATGATAAATTTAATAAACAAACTATTGTGGTATGTGTAGAGGTTAACCATCAAAACATAATCAGAGAAAGAGGCGTGTTAGTATATCGGGCAGATTATATATATATAACCTTTCAGTATTAACAGTGCACTAACGTAAAACAAAAAAAGCTTTTGCAAAATTATTTGATTCCGCGCCCTTAAAAACAAACGCATAAATATTATGAATCAAAAGCTCAACGGTTGTCTGAAAACCTGATGGTGCCCATTTGGTACTCCCGATTTTTTCAAGTCCAAGATTGGGTGCAACAAAAATATACCAAAATGATGATCAATATGATCAACGGGGTGTCTACAGCTTAAGTGATGTACTATAGACGTTGTTCCCACTACAACTAAGAAAAAAAGCCTCTACTTATTACGAGGACGCAGCCGAGCGCTCGTGCAGTACCAAGTCATTTTCGTTCGCCCCTTTTTGTGAATATGACCAGACACACGGCACCACTTCTCAGAGCTTCGTGAAAGCAACTCATCCTTATATTGCCAAGACAAATTTGGACACGCAGATATCGAATAGTGATGGTCTGTGGCCTTTAAAACAAAGGTACCCAATAGGGTACTCGGAGACTGAGGAGCATAATGCTCAAATGCATAATTAAAAATGATTCAGAGCGATTAAGGCATGTTCAGCTGATTGCAAATAAACATCTTGCATTCATGTTTAGTATAAAGAACAACGTTGGGAGAGTTTGTCCATGCCTAGACAATAAGGTGGTGTGGCGCAATGTGAACCACCTTTTACAAAAAAGGGGAGGGAGAATGAGACAGGTTATATTACAGCATTCCAAAGAACCTTTTATTTAAATAAGAATAAATAAATCTGTAGTAGTTACTCTTTCTCGGCAACGGCTATTCCTTTTGAGTTAGGAATAAAAATTTCAGAAAATACACAACTTCAAGTTTTTTGTTTAAATACAGCCGCTAATATTTAGCCTACATAAGCACAATGCACATACGCTGTGTAGTCAAGTCAGTTATCGTAAACAGGGGTATTCAATAAGTGTTGAACTAGTGACTTCATGGTGGGCCTTTGATGTCCATGAGCGTAGGCTTATTTGTGGCATGTAATATCAGAAACGCAAGAATCGCCCTTGAAGACAAGTTCCCGTTTCTTCCCAGATTGACCGTTTCTATATATTAATCACCAAATGGTACGCTCTACTAGTTTTGCGTTCAGGTACACGAATCTCGGCCCAGCGTCAAGCAGCAAACAAATGTGCAATGTAAGAAGGAAAAAAAGGTTCAGCTGTTGCCAGTTGAACTCGGGGTGATAGCAGAAAGATTTCAATTGAATATTCGTTAAAAATAACACTAGCACTAGTGCCAACTTGAAGCAAGTTGAAGAGACATCATCTGTGGGTAAAAAACTCAAAATCCAGAGCTGACGAAGCGCCCTATGTAGGTTTTTGTCTTCTTTCAAGTGACCATGTGTTTTGCAATGATCGCTTTCATACATAGATAATTTCTTAACGATATATGAGGATTTGAGAAACAGTGCAGTCGAGACACGCCACAAACGGCCAGGATTACAACTGCGCTAATATGAAAACTTTGCCATAGTAGCCGTATACTATTTACCATTATCACGGAATTCGTAGCCAAGTAGAACAAAAGCGCTATTATTAAGTTCATACATTTATACAGCAAATTTGGGTGTGAATATGCAAAAACACATATTTGGGCGCCCCTCAAAGAACCCCAGGTGATTGAAATTTCCGGAGTCCTCCACTACGGCGTCTCTCATCATATGGTAGTTTAAGGACGTCAAACCCCACATATTTATCAATCAATATGCAAAAACAAAAATAAGAGCATAATTATTCGATATTCCTCAGTATTGAAGCTACACTTGAGTTGCAAAAGTTAATTTATTATTGATTTAGTTATTCACCGCCAGGCCGAGGAGCGCGAAAAAAAAAACTAAGTATGGAATAGGGCGAGTAAAAAAGAAACGTGAATTGACTCCCAACACATTTGTTCAATGGCGATTAGTAGAGGCCGAATTCAGAGGTGCTAAAAAACCCAGGTTTGAGGGGCCAAACATAGGCGACTGTTTCAGGCCCCCCAAGTCGTAAATATGGGCACAAAAAGCTCAATATTCACACTTTTTTTTAAGATTTATGTGCGGGACCTGTCTCAATGACAGGGAAGCAAACAGAAATGTTAAGTTTTAGGTGGTACAAAAGCGCCAATGGTTTAGCATAGCCAGAATTTTTTTTTTCCCACAGAGCTTGCAGAATACAGTCTCTCCTTTTCTAGTCTAGCATAGCGAGCCAACTGTCCACCGTCGAATAAACAAGCTCCTGGGTCTTTCTTTTCGGCATGGCTGAGAACGGCAACACGGGAGCAAATGGCCAGAGTGGTAATTAGTCAGAAGGGTCTCTTGCCTCGAATTCAATTGGGCTAATCACCAAGGGTCAATTTCTTTTCTCTCTGTAGAAACTCGAGAGCGAAATAGAGAATTTCAGGCAGGCAATAGAAATGCATACGGCGCTCACAATCGCATGTGCCAAGATTTCCAATGCTACGCGTCCGGGAAAGAGGTGAAATGTCAGACACAACGCCGCTTGACTTTCATCTCACGGGCATGCGCCCTATGGGGGAGGTGACGTATACAACGAGAAATGGCCCTGCGTGTCACATAACTACGTGACACAGAATTATTCGAGGTGAAATGTGTAACGTTTGCAATATCTTGCCTAAATAGAAGTATTAAGGCTGACATAAATATTAAAACATACAAACAGAGTCTATGCACTATATTTTTTAAATCCGTATCGAGCGATATGAAAGACTAAGCTGCCTCCATTACGTTTGCATTGATGTTATTGCCGCTGTCGCATCGAGCCGGTGTCATCATTCACAACTCTTGGCTTGTTTTTGGTGCATCGTCCCTTAGAGCATTCCCAACCTTTCGCGCATAAATAATTCATCCCACATAAACAGGCAGTACAATACCTACAACTTCGACACAACATTATGACTTGCGTACAGGACCTGGAATGGGCATGTCCTACGAATGTAACCTTACGAATCTAACCGAGTTGCTCCGATACTGAAGAGGCAAGGGAAGGAATTTGGCTTGTGAAGTCTACACCGAGTAAGTGGCAAAAGTTTTGAGCTCACCTCCTCGCATGATGCTTTCGTAGCTTTAAATGAACCAAATCCAATTAAAAATTCTAGTGGTGCAACATTTTTTATTGGGCACGCAACAACTTCCAGTGCGTAATTAAAACTTTTCCTGTCACCCAGTGAAGCACTGTTTAAGAATGACAAAAAGTAGAAATAAAAGCAAGATAACCTTTTTTTTAATCTACTTAATTTTTCCCACATGACGTTCCACGATTTAACATTCTCCATCGTCCTGTGGCTGCACAGAAGCACCTATTGTTTCCTATGCATGCGAGCAGACGCCAGGAAGATGCCAAGCAGGCGACGCGACGCGGTTGAATACATGTGTAGGGGCTCAATGATCAGCCTTAATTCCTATTAGCTAAGAGGCCTTGGCTAAGGAACGCATGAGGTGATTGCTCCCACAGATGAGACGGTTGCCCCTCGTGGAGTTCCGAAATCTCAATTTTGCCTGGTAACATTAATACCAGTATTCAACTATACTTGAAAGCAAAGAGAGATTAAATGGCGTTCATATAGGCACCAATTTTAAATATAGGCATTTATAGGCACTTATCGGAATTCAGGCACAAATGCCAAAAAAGGCATTTATAGGCACCATAAAAGCTCTTAACTTCTAATTCATGCTCATATAATTAAGTGGCGTGATAGGAACGCAAGAAACAAAATAGGCATTTGCCTATAATCAAGTCTCATGTGATTAGTGCCTCACGAAAATGATTATTGGTAAGCAATGTGATTGCACTCGTTTTCTGCGAATGGTAGAAAAGCTTCAGGTTTCACCAAAAGGACTGCCTACATCATAGCGGTAACCAAAGTGATGGGATGTATAGTGCGGCGACAAAATAAATATGTTGTGAAGATCACTACAGTGGTATATTCTATGAAATAAGTTGAAGTAGCAGAAAAAAATCAATGCCCCGTTAGATGCGAAGGGCTGGATTTTGAGGCTGTTATGCTAGCAATGGGAAGTGAAGTCCACTTGTATATCGTTTATTCAGGACAGTAATTCGGAACATTCAAGCGATCAATCCAGTGGAAATAACCATTGAAAATGGAAGCAGGTTTTTTTTTCTGAAAGCCACAAACCGAAACATATTACTATATGTAAACTAATAACATACCCTCTTCATTTAGATGTGAATCTTTGCTTTTTTGTAATGCGTACGGTAACACGGGTTGCGCTATCAGCATTAAAAATTGACGTCAGAATGGATAGCGGGTAGCGTGAGCAGAGAGTTAGCCACGCGTTTGCAGACATGCGCAAAAATTCGTCTTCGTCTTTGCGGGTACCCGGCGCGTTGCTTATCTACGTATAGGTGGCTCGGTACGCATCAACCAGCTGCAGTGGCGAGGACATGTCTTTAAGCTTGCTTGTTCTTTTACCTGCAAATTATTTTGAAAATTGGCTACGAAATGCACCCCTCTGAAATTCCAAGTAGCCGAAAAGTAGCCATGGCGCCAACCGAAAATTTTCGTAGCCAAACCGAGTCCTGAAGTAGCTAACTTGGGGAAAAGTAGCCACCAACAGTGACCCTGGGAAGGGTCGTTTTGAAAAATTGTTTTAGAAACGTGTGTGGCAGCATTTTCGAACGTCGGGTAATCGCAATTTCCTGGATAGACGAAGCTGATTGTTAACAAGTACAACTTATGAACGCCCTATACATCTTAAATAATTTTGGCATGTCTTTTTCGTGGCGACCGTGTTTCACTATGTAAAACAAGACATCACTGGGCGTGGGCCGGGTGCGATTTTATGGAGACCTTCTCGAACAATTGCGAATGTTTTTTCTCGCGCATGAAGCGTATGGGTGAGTCTGCAACTTGCGCTAGCACCAGAGAAGATAGAATGCAAAGGTGTCCCGAAAAGTAAAAAAACAAGAGTGCCGCCTGCATCTTCCTACTGGGGGAACTCGGGTAAGTGCGTTGCAGAGTCGTGGGTGTATCGCGTGAATGTTGCTTAATTTGGTATGGTATGAAAATGCTTCACGGTTATTTTGTCTATTATTCTTATTATTGAATTAAGGAGAAGCGTTGCCTTCAATGTGAAGCGAAAGCCAAGTAAAGACGCCCTTGACGTAATTCCGAAAGCGCGATCCAGTCGCTACGTATACGCAGTGGTCAGTCAACGGTTGTTCAGCGCGACCAGTCTTTTTTACTAGCAGACGCTGCCTGCGTCGGCCTTGCGAGGCGAGAGAGGGGAGTGACAGTTTTGTGGGTGTCATCCTGGGCCGGCACGAGACTCGATCATACACAGTAAGGGTGTGTCTGGACGGCGCCACCACCAACGCGGAAGCGCGACATTGGTGAGACTAAGAAATGATGCGCATTTAAAAGAAAGCCCGAACAGCTGCGTCTCTTTTCGTTAAATGGCCCGTAAACCACCTCAGATATTTTTATTCAAACATTTAGAGTAAACGCACGCATCGTGTGCAGAATCGCGTCGCAATCAACGATTCTACACGTGGCAGCGTGACGAGCTGCCGGCGTGCCACGAATTCCAGAAAGCAATCTCTCCTTTAAGGGCCTGCGCGTGACGCGCCAAGCCAAGTATGTTGTGATTGGTCGAGCAAGGGCCTACGACTCTCGGTCAGTCTACAAGCAGCTGTCCGCGCCGCTTGCTGTTGTTCGTCGTGTTTCCCGCGTGCGTGTAACACGTGCTGGGCACGGCATGTCCCCGTACGGGTCCATCGCGTTGACGATTGAAGGCGTGTGAAAGGGTCCATACAGGCAGATTACGGTGGTCATGGTTCGCCAACAAGCACGCAACTACGAGGCAACTAACGAAGTCGACGGCCGGATACGCAGCAACCGGAAAATAGACGGTGTTTCAAGCAGCGCGTGAGCGATATGGCATATGCCACGCGAGATTGGGGGGGGGGGGGGGCATGGGTGAACATTTTTTAAGAGCTGGCTATCTAGGGGGGTGTTGCATGGGGGGGGGGGCGCTCGACGAGAGTGCAAAGCGGCTTGGCAGAGGTAACCAGCGGAGGGGAGCACGGGAGAGCGAAAGGAGTGATCATCGCAGTTTCGATAATCAAACGCGTCCAACCTCGCAATTTCTGCACCGTTTCGAAAAATTGTGGCTCCGTGTTCGTTGTACACTCACGCACAATCTCCCCACCACAACTTAATTTTGACCTCTGGATGGCTTACGGGCCCTTTAACAGCGGCACCGCGAACTCCATTGCTTGTGCGAAATAATATCAGATGTGAATTTCGATGTGTTTTCCCGATATTCTGCCTGATGAACGGCTCAAGCAAAGATGCGCTACTTTCAACAGTGGACGGAGAGACCTTAATGCATTCGCAGCAACCATTTTTTTTTCTTTTAGTTTCGATGGCGTGAACACTGTTCGCCTGTGCCCTGATCCTCAACTTCTACAAAAAAAGTAAAAAGAGAAGCGTTCCATGGCCGCGAAGGCAATAATCGCGTCGCTAAAGGAAACATCGGGCAGCGACAGCGTGTATCAAACAAACGATTCATGCAGGCTCTTTTTGACGCTTATATTTTGTTAATCTCGGACACCTCCCTTACAAAGCGTCGACAGTTTCAAGAAGCGCTCCTTCGCCAGAGCAGCTGATAAGGCGAACGCTTATCGCATCATGCCACAATCCAAGTGTGAGCATCCAATATCGTAGTACGTACTACTGTCGTTTGTAGTAGCGTGGACATGGTTCGGCCACCGCTCACACTTTTCCTTTAGTTCACCGATGTCCCGATTATTGCCGACCACTCTGAGCCGCAATCACTGTATACTCTAGGCGCTTCCTTTTGGTGGGAACAGGTTAGCCCAGTAAATAGTTAAATTTTATAAGCTTGATTACTTGATTTCACAGCCACGTGACGGTATTCTTAACGTCCTATATTACGGTTAATTTCATGACTGAATTACCTGCAAAAGCACGGCGTATGACAGTACACACATCTTTTGTTAGACTAGAGCTACTACGTATAGTCGTCTTAGCATTATTATGAGCCTCACCGGTGTTCACGTTTATACTCACATCTATACTCACAGGTATTTCAAAGCAGTGTCGTTCATATACAGATTTATATTTTTTAAGCTCCGCCGCGGTGGTCTAGTGGCTAAGGTACTCTGCTACTAATCCGTAGATCACGGGATCGAATCCCGGCTGCGGCGGCTTCATTTCCGATGGAGGCGGAAGTGCTGTAGGCCCATGTGCTCAAATTTTGGTGCACGTTAAAGAACCGCAGGTGGTAGAAATTTCCGGAGCCTTCCACTACGGCGTCTCTCATAGTCACACGGTGGTTTTTGGGACGTTTAACCCCACATATCAATCAATCAATATTTATTAATTATTGGCGTCAATTACGTTGGAAAAGTCTTCCAGGGAATTTCTCGATTATATCTTATGCTTTCATCTCTTCCAATTAAAATTACTTAACTTGTTTGAAAGCAGTCAGAACTCTTTCGAAGATACTATGTCAAATGGAACCAAGAAGAGCACTGATTATATGAGATATTGATGTTAAAGAGCATTCACATCGTGGTCTAAGAAGCTAATTTTAGCCTGCCAGATTCGTGAGTCGACTCATCCAGACTGAGATCGAACCGTGTGTCTGGGTGAGTAATGTTTTGGTGCGCGAGTCCGGCTGAACAAAATTTTCGTGAGTGTGGGTCTAACGCTCGAAATATACTTCACAAGTGAGTGAGTGAGCTCCACAAGTTTTGCCGACCTATGGACTAGACTTAAAGCTCTCAGTTAAATCGAACTGAATACCGGGTCCCGGCACAGCCCTTTGCATTTCTATGGGATAAAACTTCCGAAAGTTCAAACGCGTCGGTATCCAAAATGATTAATTCAAACTGTGGGAGCCCCCTGGCTTTCCTCGATCCTCGCAGAAGTCGGCCTAGAATGATTACAATGTGTTGCAAAAGCAAAGCAAATCAAATTGACTTGAAATCCAGACAACGAAACGGCAATTCACAGCAGATGATAATTCGGAGACTACGCTGGAGCTCTTGGTGAAGCTGCAAATGATGCAGCTTGACCAAGCTGCATGATCAAGCTGCAGACGATTTGTGACAGAAAAAACGCAAGTGAACGCGAAATTGCGATTAATTCTAATGGGTACTACGTTCGACCATAATGTAAATAAACGTGTTTTAGGGCATAAATAGCGTCTCGTATTTCGACATGAAGGCTTACTACTCGCATATCTGCAAATCTGCTTTGTTCTAGCGTATCTGATCCCTTCTGTTCGCTGGTATAGAGCTTGATGAACGTAATTTATGAAATCATCTGTCACAAACGTGTATAGCTCGCAATAAAGAGTCAAGAGGCGCCTTTCTTTAGTTCTGTCCGTGCAGTGTGGTGCGATATCTATTCATTCTACCGCCCACCGACTAATTCGAACTCCGCTTAACTACGACAACTTTATAGTCCCCTTCGTATTCAAATTAACGAGCTTTTATTGTAGTACTATAACCAAGAGGTCGAAGACTGTATGCACGAGTGCGCAGTATTAATTTCGAATACAGTCTGCTTTACACTGCGACCACCGAGAGCAGCACACACGCCCAAGTTATGCACGACCAACCCTGTCGCGAACCATCAGCAATAGGAAGGCCACAGTTGAATGTGAAATCAGTGCCAAGACGAAGAATGGGGGGAAAAACACATGACACCGATTATAGCCCTTGGTTGTTTACCGGGCCTCCTTGACACTTCACTACGGAGGCAAAATGAAAAGGGTTGGATGCAGCACGGTACGCAATCCTCTGCACATGTTCCTTGTTCTGTCAGAGGCAACTCATAGCACCACGAGAAGACTGATGCACCGATCCTTGAAATGTACCTCAACATAATGCAATGACCGAGCGTACCATTAACGGGTGCATTTCAGTCGCATCGTGCTCCTTTTACGTATAGACAACGCCCACACATCGAAATCTGCACCTTGGACAGTGAACTGAATTAACGTTACCCATCTGAGGTTCATAAACACGCCCTTACGCGAAAAAGAACTGCCTTTCCGACTTTTGTCGGAAAGGCAGTTCTGCTGAGGATTTCAGTGTCGGAAAGGCAGTTCTGCTGAAAGAACTGCCTTTCCGCCTTTCCGACTTACGCGAAAAAGAACTGCCTTTCCGACATGTGTGGTTGCTAGTCCTTACGCCGTTGAGCGCCAAATGAAAGTCGAAAGTGGGCGGGAGAGCCAATATATACCGTCTCGATATGACGTCATTGCAACCACTGTGCTTTTCAGCGCGTGGGAAAAGAATTCGCACAGAGCTGGGTGCTCACCAGGCATAAGATTCGTCACTCTTGCCTGGATTCCTTCTTTAATAGCGTGCGTAGCGAAAAGCGTATCCGTACCACGAAGAGCGCCTTAAGAGCATCACGTGACCTGTGCAGTAACGTGAAGGATTGAGCCTTAACAGCGCTGAAAATCTCAATAAAACGGAAACCTTCAGCCTGGTGTTGCTTAATTAAGTATCGCTGTCTCGTCAATGATTGACCCGAGTCACTGCAGGGTCAATAATCTATGCCGTGCTG
Organism: Rhipicephalus annulatus; assembly: GCA_013436015.1. Lineage (NCBI taxonomy): Eukaryota > Metazoa > Arthropoda > Arachnida > Ixodida > Ixodidae > Rhipicephalus > Rhipicephalus annulatus. The sequence continues at coordinate 345,808 of WOVY01011515.1, read as the reverse complement.
CTCCGCGGTTCTCATTGTTTCTCATGCATCTCTGCACTGGTATGTGGGGTTTAACGTCCCAAAACCACCATATGATTATGAGAGACGCTGTAGTGGAGGGCTCCGGAAATTTCGACCACCTGGGGTTCTTTAACGTGCACCCAAATCTGAGCACACGGGCATACAACATTTCCGCCTCCATCGGAAATGCAGGTATGTGACGCTACAATGACTGGGTGACGTGGCCTGGCTCATACGCCATGTATTATTCTATTCTGCACTTCTTCCTCTTCTACCTCTCCTAACCATCCCTGCCTTCTTACGTCACAGGATTCCCCTCCCCCTCAAAGATGGCACCGGTTACAATCTACAGCAAATTGAAGAACAGAATAAAAAAATAAAGGCCAAATTCACAGTTTCACGTCCCGACGGAGTTCCACAATCTCACTAAAGGCCGAGGGAGCAGTCCGGTGATTTTTATGACGACTCTGGTGGACGAGCTTGACTGTTGCGTTCCGTACAGAGTGCGCTACACATGGATACTGACAATACTGCTTGAACTCTTCTGGGGACTAAGCAAGGTTGGAACGCATTGTTGTATCGGCGGTTCGAATGCCATCGGGGTTGTATTTTTCTTCGTGAATGTTGCAACTGCGGTGCTTCTTGCTTTCGTGCTTTTTGACAGACTGTAACGAAGTGCCCGAGTGCCTGCGGTGTGCAAGCAGTGCTTCCGTGTCTTTCTCGGCGTTTTCTGTGGTGGTGCAGTCGTTGTAATAGCAAGTGCAGGGAGTGTCTCTGGTGACCTTTCTTTGTGCGAAAGTGCCTGACGTATTGGATTAGAGATCTTATTTTCTAATGTTCTTCAATTGGAGAGCGCGCTTCCGTCAAATTTTGCGTTTGTCGATGCCCTCGTTGCAGTCTCTTTTGTTGTAGCATAAGTTTGGGTACTGCGCTTTGCTTGCTTTACTGAGGCTGCTCAGGAGATGGCTGAAGTGGCAAGCCTTCCGGAATGGGACATTCATTTACTTTGAGGTTTCACGCGTCCTGTAGACAGCTGATGCATGGTGAACAGGTTTCTTGCTTATCGGGCATAGTTGGCGGTGCGCCATCATTGCTAGCCTGCTCTTCAGAGGCTTCTGTGACGTGGTTGATTACGGACGCTTCTGAAAGACAACTGCGTACGAGGTTTGATGTATGATTTGCTTCTGAATTGGTTCGATTCTTGGATTGGTGACCACTGCATGAGGGTACCACATGTGACGTCGCATCACCAGGTTTAAAATACAAATGTTGGCAAGTCTGCGGTGCCGTGGAAATGAACTCTTGCGACAAAAAACATTCAAAGTTGAGAGATGGTTCATCAGGGGCTTCTTCGCGGCTCAGTATGAGTGGTTCTTGCGCCTGGTAGCATGCGACGTTCGATGCGTCTGAGCCTTCTATGTTTGGAGTTTCTGGTGGCTGCGCACTGGATGGCAACACCGCAACAGGGGTAGTTCGGTGAGGTTTGAGTTGTGAATGGCCCTCTTTCTGTGCAACTAACGATGCGAGCTGTTCTAGCGCATGAATCTGGGTGGTAAGTCTAGGGCTTGGCGTTGCATCGCCCGAGCTCCGCAGCTCTATCCCGACCATTGCGAGCGTGCTAGATGTAAGATGGACATTGTGAGTCATGAAAGAGCCAACCGATGGAAAACCAGGAGGCGGGCCAAGTATGCGAGAAGGGGAGTAAGCTGCTCCAATGTGTGAAGACTGATTTTCACTCTTTGAGTCATCTTGGCGTTATTTGGTGTTTTCCCCATGTGTCAGCTGGTCTACCATGAGCAAGGCGTCCTTATGACACGAATAGTGACCATTAGGAGCCTTTGAAGAGCTGTGTCGTAGAAAACCAGGTGGTGGACCATGTATGCGAGACGAAGCATGAAAGTCATCAGTAGGGTGAGCGACGTCTCGTGTCGTATGTTGGTGCCACGACTTTGGAAATGCCGACTTTCGTGAAGAGAAACCTGGTGGAACGCCACGTTTCTTAAGAAATAAGCGTGGACTGTGATGGTTGAGTGTGGTTGTATGCAGATGGTCGGTAATGAGGAAGTCCTTGTCGTAGTCATTAAAACGGGCAATCATCTCTTCCCTGATCTTTTGCCATGATTCGTCGTTTTCGAATATGTGCGTCAGGTAAAACTTGAATGCCTCACCGGAGATGTAGTCAGTGAAGTTGGTGATCATTTCCCGTTCCGATCATGATGCAGCGGTTGCGTGGTGCTCGAACAGGTCGAACCAGTCCTGTACAGGTCCATCGTCCGCTGCTCCGGTGTACTTGGGGATGGGAAGGCCGTCTGATGGTGCTGTCATAATGCTGGTCTTGGTGTAGTGTTGGGATGTACTTTCGTGGTCCACGTTCGATCACTGCGTCTCACCGAGGTCTTCGATGATGATGGCCGGGCGATGAAGTAGTTGCGAGGTCTTCATCCTGTCGACTCGTGTGTGACGCTACAATGACTGGGTGACGTGGCCTGGCTCATACGCCATGTCTTATTCTATTCTGCACTTCTTCCTCTTCTACCTCTCCTAACCATCCCTGCCTTCCTACGTCACAGGTATATATATATATATATATATATATATATATATATATATATATATATATATATATATATATATATATATATATATATACTGTTACGGGGAAGAAACTATATGCGAGAAGAATATATTTGCGCGCAAATGCATACAACGCTCCTGCCGTCCACGTACGTTTCCCCCAGCACTTCGTCGTCATCATTCTCAGGTATCTACTCAGCCCATGACATTACCTGCCGGTGGCAGAAGCACCGTCTTGGTGCGATCGATCCTCGGGGCGTGAGTAGTATGGTTTAAGTCGCGAGACGTGCACTATATCGGTAAGTACTGAAGTTGTTGCTGACGTGGTATGGAGTGGAGCAATCTCATAGGTCACGTTTGTGACCTTGCGTATGAGGCGGTGAGGGACAACGTAATGGCACATGAGTTTTTCGCAGAGACCGACTCGTCGTGGGGGTAACCACATCAAGACGAGCGACCCCGGGGAGTACTGCACGTCGCGGTGCCGGTGATCATGCGCATTTTTTTTTTGTTAAGCTGCGAGGCACACAAACGATCCCGGGCGACTTGGCGGGCGATCTCAGCATGGGCCAGGGCATCACTAGCACGGGCAGCCGATGAGGTGGCGTCAGAATGGAGCATAGAGTCCATGGGTAAAGGCGGGTCATAACGAAACATTAGAAAAGAGGTGAAAATTCAGCTGTATTATGACGTGAACAGTTGTATGCAAAGGTAACGAAAGATAGGTGGATGTTTCAGGCTTTGGGATCCTTGGAGACGTACATCGCTAACATTTTTGTCAGGGTACGGTTGAGGCGTTCGCTGAGGCCGTTGGTTTGTGGGTGGTACGCTGTAGTGAACTTGTGGTGGGTAGAGCAGGATCGCAGAAGCTCATCAACTACTTTAGATAGAAGACAGTGGCCGTGGTCGTTGATCAACTGAGAAGGAGCACCATGACACAGAATGATGTCATGAAGAATGAAATCGGCTACATCAGTAGCGCATCTGGTGGGGAGGGCTCGTACAACGGCATACCGCGTTGCGTAGTCGGTAGCGATGGCAATCCACTTATTACCAGTGGCCGACGCGGGAAAAAGTCCTAAAAGACCGAAGCCGACTCGGAAAAATGGCTCATCTGGTGTTTCGATGGAGTGAAAGCTACCAGGAGGCCCCAGCGCAGGTGTCTTGCGGCGCTGGCAGAGGTCACACGCCGCAAAGTGCTGTCGCACGGAACGGTAGAGGCCAGGCCAAAAGAATCGTCGGCGAACACGGTCATATATGCGTGACACCCCTAGGTGTCCAGTGGTGGGTGCATCATGAAGCTGCAGTCAAAACGTCTGAGTGGAGATGCGCAGGAACAACGAACAAGAGCTCAGCCCCATCAGGGCGGGTGTTGTAGCGGTGCAAGATGTCGTTGTGAATGACGAACATCTGTAAGGAGTGGTCAGGGTGTGGAGATTAGAGACTATCGAAAATACGGCGCAAAAAGGAGTCGTGGTGTTGTTCAGCAGCTATGTTGGTGAAGGCTGTGAGTGAGAGAACGAGGGCTTCTTGTCCATCTTCCATCATTTCAGGGGGATCGACTAGGTAACGAGACAAACAGTCAGCATCCTTGTGAATTTGTCCGGATTTATAGGATACGAAAAAAGTGTACTCTTGTAAGCGCAGCGCCCTACGACCAAGGTGCCCCATAGGGTCCTTGAGCGAGGAGAGCCAGCAAGTGATAACTGAAAATTGTCTGCCATACAGGTATGGTGGGAATTTCGCAACGGCCCAGACGAGAACTAAGCACTCGCGTTCTGTGATCAAATAATTTTGTTCCAAACGCGACAACAGTCGGTTTGTGTACGCCACGACGCAGTGCATTCCTTGTTGCCATTGCGCCAGCACTGCCCTTATGCCGTGGCCACTGGCATCGGTACAAAGCTCCATGGTGGCAGATAGGTCAAAGTGTGCCAAGACTGTTGGATCGGTGATAATGGCAACGAGCGACGAAAAGGCGTTTACTTACTGTTGGCCCTATATGAATGCGACATCCGTTTTTAGGAGACAGGTTAGAGGACGAGCTATTTCAGCGAAATTCTCGACAAAACAACAGAAGTAGGAGCACAGTGCCAGAAAACTTCAGACGTCCTTGGCTGAGTGAGGTGTGGTGAAGTCGCGAACTACTCGGACTTTCGCATGGTCTGGTCGTACGCCCGCAGCATCAACAAAATGGCCGAGTACACAGATTTGGCGTTGCCCAAAGCGACATTTGGAAGAGTTAAGTTGCAGGTTGGCACATCGGCAAACATTAAGCACTGTAGACAGACGGGTAAGGTGGTTTTCGAAAGTAGACGAAAAAACAAGAACACCGTCAAGATAGCATGAGGCAGATGTACCACTCCATACCCCGAAGGAGAGAGTCCATCATGCGTTCAAAAGTCGCGGGAGCATTACATAATCCAAAAGGCATCGTTTTGAACTGATAAAGTCCATCAGGAGTCACGAAGGCCGTCTTCTCTCTGTCTTGGTCGTCCACAGCGATCTGCCAGTAGCCTGAGCGAAGGTCTATTGAAGAGAAATATTTGGCAACGTGTGAGCAATCGAGTGCATCATCTATGCACGGTAGAGGATATACATCTTTGTTGGCAATATGGTTGAGATGGTGGTAGTCAAGACAGATTATTAAGTTATTGTCTTTTTTGTTAAAAAGTACAACGGGTGAGGATCAGAGACTATACGTGGGTTCAATTATGCGCTTATGAAGCATTTTATCCACTTTCGGCTGTATAATAGCCCGGTCCGGGGCTGACACACGGTAGGGCCGTCGGCGAATGGGTTGGGCATCACCGGTATCGATGCGACAGGTTACCACCGATGTCTGGCCTAAATTATGGTCACCGAAGTCAAAGATGGCCTGATAAGAAACGAGGACGCAGCGGAGAGCAGAGACTTGTTCAGAGGTGAGCTTGTCGGATATCTTTGGCGTAAAAAGGTCGGAACAGAAACGTGACGATAGTAAAGTTGATGAAAAATCGGGTGTCAAATCAGTGGTTAGGGCGGAAACAGTGTCGTCGACCAGTGGTGTCACACGCGCAAGTCACATGCCGCGAGGAATAACTAGCGCTGAGAAGCCAGAACTGAGGACGGGAAATGAAGTTCCGTTGTCCTTAATGGTAACCATCGTGTTGGCTAGCATGACATTACGCATCATTGCCATGTTATAAATGAAATTGGGGCATCAAAATAATCACCATTGGGTACTGGAGGGAATGGCGAGAGCTGAACTTGGACTGCGGCTTGCGGTGGAAGTTGGAAATCGACCGCACGTAGACGAGGTGGGCTGATAGAGACGGTATCTGAGAAGGGGAGTTACGGAGCCGAAGAAGACCTTCAGAACAGTCGATGAGCGCAGCGTGTGAGGTCATAAAGTCGAGTCCAAGGATGAGGTCGTGACGGCTATTTTCCAGTACAGCAAACAGAACTGAAGTTTGATGCTCAGAAATTGTTAATCACGCAGTGCACATTCCAAGCACAGCAGTAGTACTCCGATCACCTGTACGAACGGTAGGCACAATCGCAGGCGTCAAAAATTTTTGGAGGCGGCGGCGGAGGTTAGCGCTCATCACAGATATTTGTGCACCAGTATCTATAAGAGCAGTTACAGGTAAATCATCGACGAGAATTGTAAGCAGGTTGCACCACTGGTCGCCAGTAATCAGGGGGTTTGCAGTCCGAGTCGTATATGCAGCGTCACCTCCGGGGGCTGCACCGGCTAGTTTTCCGAGTGACGGTAGTAGGGGGACCGAGAACAGCGAGGTTGGGGCGAGTGGGACTGACGACGCAGGGGCGATGGCGAGCGGCTGGTCCGATGTTCTGGAATATGCTCTGCACTAGTCTCAGCACAGCAGGACGGGGCATGGGGCGCACCTTCGGAGCGAGGTCCCCAATTGTAGAAGCTTGGTTGAGGTGATGAGGTCCAACGGCTGCGGCAATGGCGAGCGATGTGTCCTATTCGATGGCACGCAAAACATATGGGGCGATCATCATGAGTACACAATTTGGTTGGGTTTCGTCGTGGCAGCCGCTACGACTGGAGGAGCCAAGCTGGAAGTTGCAAGGGCATTTTGCTAAGGTGGCGAAATGCCCATATTCGCGATCTCTTGGCGAACCATGGCCTGTATCATTGAAGCAGCAGCGAGGTTGTGTCCTGGAACACTAACGCTAGACATAGCGGGAGCTATAGCCTCGAGTTCCCTACGGACTATTGTGGTGACGTTTTCCGGCACTGGTAGTTGATGTAGAGTAGACAAATCTTGCAAATCTTCGCAAGGGGACGTAACTGCCGTGTTCGGAAGGCGGTAAAATCAGTGAACGATGCGCGTAGTTCTCGCCTGTTCGAAGCGACGATATGCTTCGATGACTGACTCCACCGTCGAGCAGTCCTTGCACAGCAGTAAATTGAAGGCGTCATCGGCAATTTCTTTCATGATGTGTCTGACTTTGTCCTCCTCAAGTGTGTCCTTGTCGACCTTGGGTACAAGGCCAACACGTCCTAGATGTGTGCAATGTACGGCTCTGTGGATGTCTGGGCACGAGTCACAAGCTCTTTGTTTGCGGCCACTTGTCGTCCGATGGGTTTACCAAATAGTATTTTTTCTTCGTACAGACGCCCCAGCTGGTTAACTCTTCTTGATGCGTCTCGTACCAGAGTTTTGTTGTGCCACACAAGTAGAAGATGATGTCCGCCAACACAAGCGTCAAATGCCAATGGTTGCTGCTGCTGCTGATGCACTCATACAGAACCAGCCAGTCGTCGACGTCTATGCCACTTGTGCTGTTGAATGGGGATGGGTCACGAGGTTACACCACAACGATCAGCTGCGAGGCTGATGGGTCTTTGTTGACATTGAGTAGCTTGGTCAGTCATCGTGGTAGCTGCAACGCGCCGTCCGCTGCAAAGATCCAGCTCTTGGAGCTGTATAGCGAGTTGTACCCCACACCTTCCACCAATGATGTTACGGGGAAGAAAGTATATGTTAAGAATATATTTGTGAGCAAATGTGTACAACGCTGTTGCAGTCCACGCACGTTCTCCTCAGCACTTCGGCATCGTCATTTCCAAGTATGTACTCAGCCCATGGCAATATACACGGGGAAGGATGCGCTAGCCTCCTCTGCCTGTGGAGCAAACATCGCCTTTCCGGCCGGGGTCGTCTGCGCGCGCGCTTATCTTGTGAGCGAACAAGGGGGGTTGGGGGTCGCTTATGGTTGCCGCGCTATTGCAGAAACGATCAGCACGCGGTTGTTGCCATCACAGCAGGTGGGAGTTTCTACTGGCTGCGTTCTCAACACAAAAATACGGTGCCAAAAGTGTACCTCGAGCGGCCGTTCACATATAGATGCGTTCTACACATAGCTGCCGCCAGGTGTGTCACACGACGTATAGCCCTTAGTACCAGCCCATGGGGGCATTTCTCATCATCGCCGTCACTACGCACGAGCCTTGTTGTGGTCATCTACTGAGGCCGCATCGCAGGAAACTTGGTTACTAAGCAAGCGCATGTTTACTAGAATTATTATTGCTCCTAATAATGCTAGTTTTGATTCGCAGATCATTCGAATATGTTGCTGTCGCATTAATTGCTGTGCCTGAATGCTCGAAGTGTATGCAACAAGCAAGAGCAACTCGAGCACCTTTTGCTTTCTTATGACCCACACGTAGCAGTAATATCGGAGACATGGTTGCACCCTCAAATTCCAGATAATTGCATATTTCCTCCTTCATACACATTTTATCGGAAAGATCGTCAAACAAGAGGGGGTGGAGTTGCTATCCTTGTTAAACGCGAGGTATCGTCCGTTTCCTTGCCTGATACTATTAGCTGCCACGAAAGTGTTTTTTGTAAAGCTGTAATTGCTGGTAACCCTATTATTATGGCGGGAGTCTATAGGCCCCCTGGCGCCCCACCGGCTTTCTTGATAGACCTGTACGAGCACTTAGAAAAATACCGAAATCAAAACATCATTATTGCAGGTGATTTTAATATGCCAGGCATGCATTGGGAATCGATGAAATGTGGTTCTATTGATGTGCAGAGTGCTGAAATATTACTAGACATGTCGCTTGCTTACTCCTATACGCAAACAGTCCTTGATCCTACGCGCGTGACAAGTTCAGCTTCTTCAATACTAGATCTCGTTTTCTGTTCCGCAAGTTTTGAATCCTCTATGGCAACAGTTTTAGATGACATTTCTGATCACAAATTGGTCAATTTCAATTGTTCTTTACCTCGTAGAACAAGGTCATCTAGACCTGAGCCCGTAGTTGTAAAACAGTATTCTGCTGCAGACGATCTCCTGATTGTTCACTACCTAGAAGAAGCTTTGCTATCATTTTGCAACGACAGTGTTAACTCACTATGGACACGATTCAAATCTTATTGCCACTTCTGCATTCGCAATTTCATTCCAGATAAACTTAAAAAAGTTGGCCGTACAAACCCCTGGATAACGCGCGATCTAATTCACCTAAAACGCAAAATTAAAAGGCGAATAAAGCAAAAAATGCCTAATGATGTAGTTCTGCACAATCTAAGAGATACTTTAGCATCCAAGTTGAAGGAGGCTAGGGAACATTATTACACCGAGACACTAGGCCGCTTTGCGTCAGAGAGTCCACGAAAATTTTACCAGTTCTTACAAAACAAAGACAACCGTATCCCTGATGAAATAATGAACGGAGAAACCGCTGTCATAAATAAAAACGAAATAGCAAACGCATTTAATTCCTACTTTCAGAGCGTTTTCTCAAGACCACAAAACTTGAGTATTATGACGGTGCCAGGTCCTTCAAGCCTAATAAATATATCCTTGGAAGGGGTGACAGAACTATTATTGCGGCTAGACGTAAAAAAATCGACCGGCCCTGACGGTATCCCAGCTGTTTTTCTAAAGAGGTATACTGAAATTATAGCTAGGTTCCTAGCAATAATATTTGATGTTTCGATTAAAACTAGTACAGTGCTCGACGATTGGCTGCTAGCACGTGTAATTCCGGTATTTAAGAAAGGTAACAGATTATTAGTCAGCAATTATTGACCAATCTCTCTTACCTGTATTTGTTGCAAATTACTTGAACGTATTATAGCTAAATATTTAAATACTTTTCTTGAACAAAATAATGTTATTCACAGCACGCAACATGGCTTCCGACGGGGATTATCTACCACCACACAATTATTAGCAACCGTAACGAGTTCTCCAAAGTTCTGGACAAGTCTGGACAGGTTGATGTCATCTTTATGGACTTTTCCAAGGCCTTTGACAAGGTCCCGCATATCAAGCTAATAGATAAAATGAAGAATATTGGCATTCCTCCGGAAATAATTAACTGGGTCATAGCATACTTAACGAACAGAAAACAGTACGTAGATATAAACGGTTTCACCACTGGTTATTTGGGGGTGTTATCTGGAGTCCCGCAAGGGTCAGTTCTCGGGCCAATACTATTTAATTTTTATATTAACGATTTAGTTCAAGCCATCCGACCTGGCGTGTTTGTTAAGTTATTTGCAGACGATTGCTTAATTTTTAATACCATAAATTTTTTCTCTGACCAGCGTGACTTGTGTGAGAACTTAAACTACATAAAAGAATGGTGTAAAAAGTGGGAAATGGTAATTAATTTTGAGAAAACTGCATATTTATGTCTGAGTAGCAAAATCCGAAAACTGGAGTTTACTTATAATGTAGTTGGATGCGGTATCAGGCAAGTAGAAGAATTCAAGTACTTGGGCGTAACGATTACATCGAAGCTTAGCTGGACAGCACATATTGATGGTATATGTTCTGCTGCCAGGAGAAAATTAGGCTTCCTAAAATATAAATTGGGTCGTTCTTCTAGTTCATTAAAACTTAGAGCCTATAAAGTCATAGTTCGTCCCTCTCTTGAATATGCCAGCATTGTGTGGGACCCCCACACAGCTGGTAATATACAGAAAATAGAAAAAATACAACGATTAGCTGCTCGATTTATATACAACCGGTATAGATGTCGCGATTCGCCGTCAGCCCTGTTGCAGGATGCGAACCTCCAACTTTTGGCCGATCGAAGGAAAACTGCATGCACGGCTTAACTTTTTCCGCCTTTTATACTTTTCCAGAGCAGGATTGCATGCACCAGATTACATAACACAGGACACAACCAGGGCTTCACGTCATAAACATAGTCGTAGCATTACACCTATATTTGCACGCACTAACATTTACAAGTATTCATTTTTCCCGAGAACTGTCTCTGATTGGAATGCTCTGCCCCATGATTCCCCTATGCTCGACACGCCGAGATGAAACTATTCCCTTTTCTTGTCGCTTAAGTCTGCTTCTTTGCCTGTATTTGTCCCTTGTTTTTCACGAATTTTTAATGTACATGAATTTTGTTCTGCAGTGAATGTATACTGCAGCGGAAGTGTATGTATGTTGAAGAATTTTGAACTGTATTGCCCTCTCCTGCATGGACCATACATGGTCCGCAGTATGTGATAAATAAATAAATAAATAAATAAATAAACAAATTGCTTCGCCTTTTTGGTGAAACTGTGACTTTTTAGTTAACAACCTTCCAATCCACAACAGCCTACGCTGGCGGTCCCTTCCCAACCACCTCATTGTGTATTTCTGTGCATGTAAACTTGGCATTGCTAGACAAGGGCGTGATTTTTGATGTATCCACCTTGTGGACTGTGCACTTAGGCTTCCGCGGCTGGATCTCGGCGGGCAGCTTGCCCCTCTTTCCGGTCCTTATTCTGCAACGTGATTTTGACGTCACAAAGTTTTCACAGCTATCAATCCAAAGTAAAAAGAGGGAATACATTTCACCGCAACGAATGCTGCCCGCAGAGATCCGCTTTTGGACGCGCATCTCGGAAGCAGTACATGAACTGTAATCCCGTTAGCCCTTGAATTAGGTTTAACACGCTGCCCCCCACCTGACGCGTCTAGAAGGTCGACACGCATTGCCTACATCGTTCTGAAACATATTTAACACGGACATATGCAAGTTTATGCCAGTGAAGTGCCCAGTTACAGTACAGTCGTTAGCAAGCTTAACGTGAACGCTGCGCTGCATGGACTGGACTGGTTTGACTGATGGCAGCCGCAAAGAGCTGGGCGCTTTTGCCGAGATATTACTGGTATTAGATCGCTATCCTTGGATAGTATACCGGTATATATATATACTACACAGTGTATAGTATTAATGATAACTAACATACAACTATGCCGAGGAATGTATAAAGGATTTATTAGAAGTAATTGTATTGATTGATTGATTGATTGATTGATTGATTGATTGATTGATTGATTGATTGATTGATTGATTGATTGGTATATTAGGTTTAGCTTCCCAAAACCACCATACGACTATGAGAGACGGCGTTGTGGAAGGATGCGGAAATTTCGACCAACTGTGGTTCTTTCACGTGCCGAACACACGGGTCTACAGCATTAGAAGTAATAAAATGTAATTGTTTAAAGAAAAGTGGACGAAAAGATAACTTGCCGTGCGCAAGTTATCTTAATGCCGTTAGGTGGTATGCGAGAGATTATTGGTCAGGGATTTCGAACCAGCAACCCCTCGCTCCTCAGTGCTGCGTTAACAAACTATAAGCCATGCCACTTTTTTTTTCCTTTAATAATTTCTTTTCCCCATCATACAGTAATCATACAGTGCGTAAACAGTGCAGACATAGTTAAAAAGTAGTAAGGTTTACATAGCCATTAAAATTTCTTTATACAAAGAAGTGGCTCAAGTTGTCCCAGCCACTCTGGTACTCTGTCTTTAATTTTACAATCTTCAATAAAGTTCGTGATCACTTGGCGGGAATATTTACAAATAAGCAGTGTATTAATGTCGGCATGGCAGACTACCATGTATTTTTCCCAAATACTGTGAAGGCCGAGCAACGTAACGGTGTCGTAAGGCGCTCCATCATCTTCTTCATAAACTGGTGAAAAGCTGATTTCGTATGCATCTATAGCGGTAGATCTTTTCTATAGTTCTTCGCAGAATGTCCAAAAAAGCACGCCTTGCCAACAATCCAGAAAAACAAGTTCGATAGTTTCAGGCTTACGACGGAGGAGAAAGTGCGTTCTCCACGGTACAAACAGACCCCTCCCTTGCATGCGCCGACCACTTATTTCAAATAACCGTGAAGCAGCCTATGCACATGAACTGAGGTGACAACGAGACAAGGTAGAACACTTCCAAGCCTCAGTTGAATAACTGCACGTAGAAACGGATCTCTTGTATCTCGCAGAAACATAAAATGACCAACTACCTGCCTTAACAACAAACGTGACATACTAAGACCGCCGAACCGAGCACGGCGAAAAAGATTAGTGTTACAAGACCGTTCCCACGCTGATCCCCATATAAATACTGCGAACACGCGGTGCAGCTTCTGCACGCTTACACGCGAGCAATGCAAAACCTGTAAGGTGTACCAGAGTTCGGAGCCAAAGAAAAGATTACATACTGTGGCCCGCGAGAGTATTTAAAAATTCCGTCCTCTAACTTTATCTACTTTTTCGTGCAGTTCAGTCGCCTACCACCACCAGTGTGGCTCACTATCACAATAAACTTCTAATGGTACACCCAAATACTTCTCAGGCTGATTCACCCACGGCATGTTGGTATAAACGTCTGGAGTGGAAGGGCAATCTCCATGACAATTTCTCAGGCATTTTTCCCACTTTACCGAACTCCCACTGGTCCTACAAACATATTTCGCTATACGGACTACTTTGTTAATGCTGTTGTGATCTGAAAAGAAAACTGCCGCATCATCAGCATGCGCAAATAATCGTACTTCATTCTCGTGCAGTTTGAATTCATGGACGAACTGCTATTAATCACACTCAAACTCCAAAAACAAAAAGGCTTCAAAACAGACTGAAAAGCAATGGTGCATGAGGGCAGCCTTGACGCATGCAGCGTTGCAAGTTGATGCACCCCTCCCCACCAATTTGTTAACAATTAGTCGCGTTGTACAGCCTTTATATTGTCACGATGAGTCACAAGTACTGGGGGATTTATTGAACGATCGGGTAGCTAGCTCTAGGACGATGCGTCAGTCGTGGCTGACTCTCGAGCCGAGAAGACACACGCAAATCTTCTTCCTTTTCTCCAGATTGAGAGCCGCTCTTGCTGTCAACCCACTACGTGCTGGTGGCATTATCCCCCCTTCCGAAAAGAAAAAACAAGTACCAAAAAGAGGAAAGGAAAGTACATAGCAGAACCGCGATGCTACTACATAGGCACGTGAAAAAAAATTGAAAATTCGGATAAAGTGAAAGTAAAAATTGAAGAGCGTGCCAATATAGGAAACGTCAATGAACGATAAAGTAAGTTCACAAAATAAACAAAAACACAAAGAACGGTAAAGGAAAAGTTACGAACAACGCGCAATAAATGGTTTCATGCGCAACACATGAACGACGTCCGGCCTCAGCCGTGTGCTGCTGCGTGCATGGGGTGTTGAGTCCGGAACCACTTCGTAGTTCACATCGCTGACGCGGCGTAACACTTTATATGGGCCAAAGTACCGGCTCAGCAACTTTTCACTAAGGCCACGGCGGCGGACGGGCGTCCACACCCAAACTTGATCTCCGGGGCTGTAAAACACTTCTCTGTGGCGGGTATTATATATCGTCGTGCGTCTGCCTGCTGTTGCTGGCCGATGTGAAGTCGCGCGAGTTGCCGGGCTTCCTCAGCACGCTCTGCGAATTCTTCGGCGTCTGTTGCAAACTCGTCTTCGTCCTGACACGGTAGCATTGAGTCTAGCATGGTCTGCACTTCGCGGCCGTAGAGAAGCCGAAATGGCGTGAATCGCGTGGTCTCTTGCACGGCGGTATTATACGCGAAGGTCACGTAAGGTAAGATCCGGTCCCATGTTTTGTGCTGTACGTCGATGTACATTGAGATCATGTCTGCGAGGGTCTTATTCAGTCGTTAGGTAAGTCCGTTGGTTTGCGAGTGGTACGCAGTTGTCCTTCGGTGTCTGGTGTTGCTCAGTTTGAAGACTTCGTCCGTAAGCTGCGCCGTGAATGCCGTCCCTCTGTCCGTTATTATACTGGAAGGAGCACCGTGTCGTAACACGATGTGGCGCATGAAAAATTGTGCTACCTCAGAAGCCGTGGCTCGTGGGATCACCTGGGTTTCAGCGTAGCGTGTCAAATAGTCGGTCGCGACGATCACCCATTTGTTGCTGTCCACAGACATAGGAAATGGCCCGAGAATGTCCATGCCGACTTGGTCGAACGGCGTGCAGGGTGCTTTAATGGGCTGAAGCAAATCAGCTGGCTTAACAGATGGTTGCTTTCGGCGCTGACATTCCCGACAGCTCTTGACGTACTTCTTTACGCTTGCTGAAAGTCCTGGCCAATAGTACCTCTCGCTCACTCTGGCAAGTGTCCTTGAGTAGCCCAGATGACCGGATGTGGGTTCGTCATGGCAAGCGAAGAGGACATCGTCTCGCATGTCTCGAGGAACCACCAGGAGGTAAGCACGGTTGTTCGAACGAGCGTTCTTCTTGTACAGCACACCGCCTCGCAGGCAGAACGACGTCAACGAGCGGGATAAATGACGTGGTATGATTGCGCCCTGGCCCTTTAAATGATCGATGATTGGACGAATCTCTGCATCATCTCGCTGTCGTTTGCTCAAGTCTGATGCACTAACGGCACCCAGAAAGCCTTCGTCTTCCTCTGCTTCCTGACTGACGACATGAAGGGGTGCGCGTGACAGTGTGTCAGCGTCTTCATGCTTACGGCCGGACTTATGGACGATGGTGACATCAAATTCCTGCAGCCGCAAGCTCCACCGTGCTAGCCGACCTGAAGGGTCGCGCAGGCTTGCCAACCAACAGAGCGCGTGATGGTCCGTCACTATCTTGAAGGGACGACCATAAATGTACGGGCGGAACTTGGTGATTGCCCACACGACTGCGAGGCACTCTTTCTCCATAGTGGAATAATTCGCCTCAGCACGGGATAGAGAGCGGCTGGCGTAGGCTATCACTCTTTCGATGTCCTCTTGACGCTGAACGAGCACTGCACCGAGCCCAATGTTACTAGCGTCGGTATGGACCTCCGTGTCAGCATCATCGTCGGAATGAGCGAGAACGGGCGCTGATTGCATGCGCTGTCGCAGCTCATCAAAAGCTGCTTGTTGCTCGTTTTCCCAGACAAACGACGTGTCGTCCCTTGTGAGACGAGTCAAAGGTTCTGCTATCTGTGAAAATCCATGAATGAATCGGCGATAGTAGGCGCACAAACCAAGGAAGCGGCGGACGGCTTTCTTATCGACAGGAGCTGGTAATTCGGCAACAGCGGCAAGCTTGTCCGGATCGGGACGGATTCCTTCGGCGCTAACTACATGTCCAAGAAATTTTAGTTCTTTATAGCCGAAGTGGCACTTCTGTGGCTTTAGTGTGAGGTCCGCCGATCGGATAGCCTCCAGCACGCTGCGCAGGCGGTGAAGGTGCTGCTCGAACGTGGTAGAGAACACCACCACATCATCAAGGTAGACAAGACAAGTCTGCCACTTGAGCCCTGTGAGGACAGTGTCCATCATTCGCTGGAAAGTTGCCGGTGCTGAACACAAGCCAAAAGGGAGCACTCGAAATTGGTATAGGCCATCTGGAGTCACAAAGGCTGTTTTCTCACGGTCTCGCTGATCTACCTCGATTTGCCAATACCCGCTTTTGAGATCGAGAGAAGTGAAATAATGGGCACGACGAAGTCTATCCAGCGAATCGTCGATACGTGGCAGCGGATACACATCCTTTTTCGTCACGTTGTTAAGCTTTCGGTAGTCGACGCAGAAGCGTAGCGACCCGTCCTTCTTTTTGACAAGTACGACTGGAGATGACCATGGGCTGTTAGATGGTTCAATAACGCCATCGTCAAGCATCTCGGTGACTTGCGTACGTATCGCTTCACGTTCTTTGGCTGACACGCGGTAGGGGTTCTGGTGTATCGGACGTGCGCCCTCGTACGTGATGATCCTGTGTTGAGTGATGGACGTCTGGCGGATCTTTGAGCAAGTTGCGAAGCAAGACCTGAACTCGAACAAGAGCGCTCGTAGCGCAGTCTGGTTAACGGTGGACAGATGAGGATTGATGTCAATATTACTCATTGACGTGTCTGTGGTATCCACTATTTCCGACGTGAGACAGTTGGTGACGTTTGCTACTTCGTGGGCAAACGCTATCGAAGTGCCACGGAAAAGATGTCGATGCTCGTTGCTGAAGTTGGTTACGAGCAATTCAGATCGGCCGTCACGAACGTGTATTACACTTCTCGCTACACATATGCCTTGCTGCAGGAGGTGTTCTAAATTTGTCTCGGCCACCACATCGGCATCGCTCAAACCACAGCACGTTACGTCGACTAGAACACTGGCTCGGGGAGGAAGCGTCACGCTCTGTTCAGAAATACGGAGTACGTCGACACGCATTCCGTCATCCTGCACGTTGATTGCTCGCTGGGCTGAGAACGTGACGCGGCGCTCTTGCAGATCAATGATAGCTCCATTTTCCTGTAGAAAATCAACTCCCAGAATGACGTCACGGGAGCATTCACGTAGAACAAGGCAGCTTGCTACGAATGTGTACCCTTGAATCGGTACTCTAGTTGTGCAGGCGCCCAGTGGAGTAACAACATGGCCACCAGCTGTCCGAATCTGCGAGTTATGCCACGGCGTGATTACTTTCTTCAGCTGCGTTGTCAGTTTCCCGCTCAGTATGGAATAGTCTGCGCCGGTGTCCACTAACGCATTAACCTCACAACCATCAATTGTTACTGCTATGTCGAGTGAAAGCTGGCTATCCTTTGCAGCAGCAGGTGATGTCGGACCAGTTTCTGTACGGTTTTGCGTCAATAGGAGGTCTTCAGCGCTTCGACGTTCAGCGACACCGCCCCCAGAGGTCGCTTCGGCTAGTTTTCCCGGCGGGGGCTGGAAGATCGTGCGGTAGAATACCGCTGGGGTGTTGATGAAAATCGCCTCGGTGATGGCGAGCGTGACTGGCGCCCGGCAGACGGTGGTGTATGCTGCTGGGAGAGGTAGTTTTGGATGTCGCGTGGTCTCTGACCGTAACGGGGTCATCAGACATCAGACTTCCGAGGAGACGAGTGCCGATCGTCGATGTACTGAACCGGTTGCACCGAACGATGGGCGACAGAAGCACCACGGACAAAGGGCAGGGGCGGTGGCGTGTACGTGCCGTCGTAGTATGGTACGTGCTGCGCTGACTCGAGTGAAACTGCAGGGACAGGATGAACGAACAATGGCGGTGATGCAGAAGGGCGTTTCAAGGCTTCCGCGTAGGTTCTCCCACGGTGGTATTCGGCAGGAGCTGACGCAGCTGTATCAGGAGGCAAGGTGTCCCGGAGGGCCTGGTGCAGCTCATCCTTGATCACTGTTGCAATAGAGCTAACCGTCGGATGAGGTGTTACACCAGCCTTTTGCAACTCTTCACGTACGATATTACGGATGAGTTCACGTAAGGAGTCATTGCTGGTCCCAGCGGCGGTGAAAATGTCAGCAGTGGACATGCCACTGACTTGCCTGTCGTATTGGTTTGATCGCTGCTGCAGCATTTTTTCCATTGTCACGGCTTCAGACAAGAACTCCGCGACCGTCTTCGGAGGGCTTCGCACGAGGCCGCCGAAAAGCTGGTCCTTGACACCGCGCATCAAGTGACGCGACTTCTTGTCCTCCGTCATTTTTGAATCTGCCCGTCGGAAGAGACGCGTCATGTCTTCTACGTACGCGGTCACAGTTTCGTTTGGCGACTGGACGCGGGCAAGAATAGCTCGTTCAGCTCTTTCTTGGCGGTCAGCGCTGGCATATGTCTGCAGGAGTCTACGAGAGAATTCGGGCCACGTCGTCAGCTGCTCCTCTCGATTTTGATACCATGTGCGAGCCCCGTCTTCGAGGTAGAAGTAGACACGACCCAGTTTCGCCGCGTCGTCCCACTGATTCAAGTTGGCTACGCGCACGAAGTCCGCCAACCAGTCCTCAACGTCTTCGCGCTCCGTACCATGGAACGTCGTCGGTGCCCGTGGGCTTTCCAACGTATAGTGGTTCGACGACGTGCTTCCCGTGCCGGTTGGCAAGGTTTGTACCGAAGTGCTGGTCATGTTTGTTGACGGGGTGGGAGCCGTATCGTTGACTTCCGGAGGCAATCCCCTGATTCGGCGTCTGGTCCGATGCACAGGAGTATTGACTGGCACTGGACTCGTATTACGGCTTCCTGGGGGGGTCTGCAGCATCCGTGGGACTACCCAGCACCTTCCACCAGTTTGTCACGATGAGTCACAAGTACTGGGGGATTTATTGAACGACCGGGTAGCTAGCTCTAGGACGATGCGTCAGTCGTGGCTGACTCTCGAGCCGAGAAGAGACACGCAAATCTTCTTCCTTTTCTCCAGATTGAGAGCCGCTCTTGCTGTCAACCCACTACGTGCTGGTGGCAATATGTCATAGTCACACCGTCAAAAGAAAGTATACTGCACCATCGCCATGACTCATCATCACAGAAGAAGGCCAAGCAAGCGCTACGGCTTCTTGCGAACTACTGGTCTGTCGAAACGCCTCTGGGTGGACTGATTTTGTGTGTGCGTATGTGTCCGTGTTTTGCTCTTATTTATTTTTCAACTCTCTCTCTCTCTCTTTCAACCCCCTATTCCCCAACCCCAGTGAAGGGTAGCATACCGGATACTAGCATCTGGTTAACCTCCCTGCCCTTTTTTCTTGTTTCTCTCTCTCCCTTTAATCATACAGCCTACGTTTACATAATTCTAGACACTCATCAGAACATGATGTGACACAAGGTCCAAAGCTTTTTTGTAAATCTAACTGAAGCAATGCGACACATGCATCAGTCGCATCGCAACACTCCAGAATAGATCTGGCCTTATATATGTCTTGTCAAAATTGTGCGTCCTTTGATTCCACGCAGCTGGTGTGGGCCGAATACTTCCTTTATTCCACCCTGTAATTGCTTAGATGATATTTTCATGAAAATCTTGTAGTCTACATTTGCTAAGCTAATGGGCGATACAATTTTATAAGGCGGACTTTTGTTTTCTCATCTGTTCGGGTTTGGAATAGTGTGCGCTATCAGAAAGCTAGGAAGTAACATATCTTATACTTGTACGCTTCATTGGATAGACAAGTCAAGATTGGAGAAAAATCAAGGACGCACTCAACCCATCTGGTCGAGGTGACTTTCCTGGATTCAGCCGTGCGATAGCTCTTTCAACTTCCAAATTTGAAAAGGGCAGTTTTAACCCTGCAACAAGACTTTCTGGCACTTTTGGTATTATTTCGCTATAAACATTCCTATGTCAAGATACGATCGCTTCAACATATCTCGATAGTAGTTAGAAGAAACACTTTCTATTCCCTTATTATATGTGTATATAATACCGCTGTAATGCATTTCCGCTTATTTATTCCTGCGAGCATATCACTTCTCTTCATCCAGTGTTTGTTTTGTTGGTGTTTCACTAACCACAACTTACATTCGCAAACTCGAATTTTCCTGGGATTTTTGGGAGCTGAATTTATAGCTACTGAAGGAATACATTTTTAAAGAGAAGGTACTGTAAAGTGTGAGCAAAAGTAATGACAGAAGTAAAATAACGATTGGCGCTCAGTGGGAATACTTTGAAAGTGACATAAAGATGGTGGTGTTGAAAACGGCATGTGCAAAGCGAGAAAAAAAATAAGGAAGCATTGCTCAAACAACAGAATTTCACTGCATCGCTAGAACAAAAGGTAAAATTACCAAGAACATTCACAGAAGATATTCGCAAGGCTAAGCATAAGCTTTAGGTTTTTGACATTGAGCATTATCGGGAGGCACTAGGCCACGCCGCTCATAATATCCATAACTCTAGCTATTTATATACGACATTACCACTTGCTTACTGTCAATTGACTTAAATGAAACATTCTTGAGCAAAGCTTCTACGTCATGCTAGCAGTTATGCAGCCCGCAAAATGAGACAGCTGATTCTGCCGAAAGGTTTCCGTCTCAGTTTTACTTGTAGCGCCATCTATTGACATTTCAAGAAGAAACGCAAGCTCGAAGTATACGGCCTCTGTGATTTGGCATCATTTGTCGCATGTCCTTGAGGCCACATGTTCGACAAATGTAGCAATTCCTGCTAATTGATTGATTGATTGATATGTGGGGTTTAACGTCCCAAAACCACTATATGATTATGAGAGACGCCGTAGTGGAGGGCTCCGGAAATTTAGACCACCTGGGGTTCTTTAACGTGCACCCAAATCTGAGCACACGGGCCTACATCATTTCCGCCTCCATCGGAAATGCAGCCGCCGCAGCCGGGATTCGAACCCGCACCCTGTGGGTCAGCAGCCGAGTACCTTAGCCACTAAACCACCGCGGCGGGGCCAATTCCTGCTAAGCATCGCGATGAACTTGAATGTAGTTCTGAGAAACAGTTTAAAACTATCATGAGCCATTTGCTGTCAAAGCTTATACAAAGACAAATGATCCATTTTCGCATCAGTGACGGCAAAAGCGGATGTCAGCTGCGCGTTGATTATTCTATTTTTTTGTTTATTCCTGCGGTGATTGATTTTCAATATTTATTATTTTGTTTATATTAACCACAGGTTTCAAAGCCAATTTCCGTGGTGGTTGGGAGCCATATATCAAGGAACAAGCAAGCAAACAAGCTTCTTCCACCATACAGCTGCTTCCGGCGCGGACGCCTACACTGCAATGTCTGGGACAATCTGAGGTGGACGTTTTGGTGAAGAGCATTGGAACTGTACTTTTCGCTACCGTAACCAGTATCGCCGACGTCGACTTACGCCAAGTAACGAACTCCGGACAAACCCCAGAGAAAACGCTGTATGTAGTTCGGCCTTTACGATGATACCACGTGTCGTACGAGCACCAGCGGAACAGCTCCAACGGAATTCAATACAATTCAATTCTTTATTTGCAAACTGTGAAACATACAGAAACATGTGCTTGATCGTTATACAATGCTAGTAACGATCAAGCAAGGCACGCTCACATATGTGCCCGGACCCAGCAAGAACGTGCTGCTACACGTGTGAAAAACGCTGCAGCTCAACTCACATTCGACCTTCCCCAAGGCATTTCGTATGGTTCCTAAATCTCCTAGCCTTACTTCGTATGATGTGTTTCTATGCATTCTTTGCTTTGGCCTTGTGTCAAACTGGGACTTCTGTTTTTTTCCTGCTCCTCCTGGAGCGAATTAGACAAGAGAAAAACACACCGTTTGTTAAAGTTAGAAATTTTCAATGCAGCGCTCAAACGATTACGCACGTACTCCTACTACCCAACAAAGTATAGTGTTGGTTTGCTACGCGAACAGTTCGTTTCAATGGAATCAAAATGCCTGTGCTGCAGCGCGGGTGCTGTAGTTGCGTCAAACAATCAGTTACCCTTTAGACGCCGGAGAACATTCCTGGTATAAGCCCACAACATTGCCATGGGTGTTATTTTGATGTGCTCTGTTCAAGCCACAAAGTCTGCGAGCAATACTCAGCGCAGATCGCGTCTCAGTGTTAGAGAACCTTCACGTTGGTCGCAGATCATTTTGTTAAGATTGCGCACAAGACGCGAACACTCAAGAGTATACTGGAGCTTCCTCCACCATCACTGATAAGCCTCGCAAATTCGATACGTGATGTATAAAAGCCGGCGCATTTCAACAATTATCTGTTTATCGACGGCCCATCGACGCTCTGTTCACCGCTATCAGTGCCAGTGTATATTGCTGTAATCTGAGTTTCAGTTTAACGCCATGCGTTCGGCCAAAATAAACAATTTCACGCTGAATACGTCGACTGCTCCCTTCACCCCGGTGATGACTACGTGACGATATGGACACAGCTACACAAATTACACAAGGACGTCGATACACCTCATAAGATTTGGCTTAAACTGCTACATTAGTAGCTATTCTCCGAGTGCGTCACACGAAAATTATTTCAACAATGCTAATAATTATATAAAATAATAATAGCTTTTCCGTTTTAACGTCCCTGAATACCTCATGATTACGAGAGACGCCGTAGTAGAGGGCGCCGGAAATTTCTACCACCTGGGGTTCTTCAACGCGCGCCTCAATCTAAGGCCACAGGCCTCAAGTATTTCCGCCTCCATGGAAAATGCCGGATTTCCACAATGCGTGCGATCCACAGAATTTTTTTCTACTTCTTTCTTCGGACTGTTAGGAATGTTTTTAAAGGCACTGTGCGACGCTTGTTGAAGTCCATCACATGTATGAAACTCTATGGGTCCCTGTCGTGGCCAGGTGGGGGTGCAGGGGTAATTTTGCATGTGTGTACAGGCGTGAGCGAAAGTGTGCAGACCACGGCATCGCGTGGCAGAATGCATCGACGCGCCATCTACCGACGTGGCGCCTGCTGCTGTGCGCATGCTCGTCCCGTCGTTATTAGTAGGTCTCTCATGTCGATCTGTCTGACGAGGTTACGGAGCTCGTAGACGAAACGACAACTGGGTGTCGCTTTGTTTGTCCCGTCGAATCTGTGCCGTTCTTTTACGTAGCGGCTGCGGCGGGGTCCGTTCAAGCGCCGGACTCGTATCGTTTCTTTAATTAGCATAACTAAGCATATCTAGCATCATATAATCTAATGATGCCAAGCATACAAAATTAAGTTCTCTCAGCCCGACTTGCCTTTCTTCTGCAGAGCCAAGTTCAACTTAGATAAGTGAAATTTGGTTAAGCCAAAGTAAGTGTTAACTAATCAAACCTAGTCGAGCATGGTATAACCAAGATTTACTGTATATGCTACCTTTAGGTAAAGGTAGCATATACAGTAACTCAAGTATGAGCTAATGAAGTCGAGCATATGTAGGTTTAATTATACTGAATTTAACTGGACCAAGCTCACCTTGTTGTATTCATGTTAAGCCATGTTCAGCTTAGATGAGCTCAGATGAGTCAAGGTGAGTATACCTAAGTTTAAACAGCTATAGTTAACCATCTTATTCAGTAAAATAGCTGAGCATGATTAGCCTATATAAGGCAAACGTAATTGTGGCCAATTGTTCCAAGTCAAATTCTTCATGAGCCCAGAAAAGCCAAGTGAGGACAGAGGCTAATTACTCCTTACTAGCTTTACACTAATTAGCCAGTAAAAGTCTAAAAAGTGCTGATTAAGGCACAGATGTCTCATTAAGCTACAGATGTCTCAATTAAACCTTACTGGCCATAATTTGCAAAACTTTGTGACATCGAGTACCTTGAGATGGCTTGTTGTCATGCCACACACAATAATCAATTGCAAACGCAATTTAGATATAAGACTCGGTCAGGAGAGATTAGTATCTTCCTAAGCTTAGATTCTCTGAGTCTGTGGAGAATTTGGTTACAATTTCTTGGGTTTATTTATGTGGGTTTAAATAAATATAGCTTAACTACAACAGGTAGACTCGCCTTACTATAAAACGTTCCAGCGTTAAACGTAATCAAGTTGAGGTTGTGATGGCCACCTATCTAGACCCAGAGATTCGTGGCACTCTCCACTACGCCGCAGCTCTGACCGCCACCTTGGTCAGTTGCTTCGCAGCCGCTTGGGACTGAGGGTTGAGGGTTAATTAGTGTATTCATGTGGGAGTTAAAGGTCAAGTATTTGTATTACCAGCTGTGGTCGCCACTTCACACTCATATATATATATATATATATATATATATATATATATATATATATATATATATATATATATATATATATATATATATATATATATATATATATATATATATGGGTGTGTGTTGGTATACATTTCTTATTTCTTGGAGGATGCACGCACGCCCACACATGGACACATATATACAAGGTGTTTCAAGACATGTCTCCAATATTGTTTACGATCAGCAAAAGACGCTATTTGCTCGCTGTCTTCACAGTTGCTTTTTCTATAATGGCAGACATCTTACGAAAGTTGAAGACATCATTTGTAACGGTAATTAGAAAATGTAACTAATTAACTTTAATTAGTGCCGTTCGGCAGTTAAGTCAAATGGGAGAATTAAAGTTCTTGATACGAAAAACCCATTGAGCTTTAGGATTACGGGAAAGCGGCATCTAGTAATAACTACGAATTAATGAAATTCTCCTGGATTCCGCGGCTGAACCGAAACCAACGGACTGAAAAGCGCAACAAGCAGACGACGACAATGACGTCACTGTTCAAAACGGCGGCTATACAGGGTTGCAGTTTTTTTCTCGTTTGATAGCCTATGTGTATCATGTGGGTGTAATTGCGAGCCAGCCGACACACCCACACAACGAAGTCGGTTATGATAGGCGTAATCTTAAGATACAAGAGAACAGAGTGGATCAGGGAACAAACCAGAGTTAAGGATATCATAGCTCAAATCAAGAATGAGAAATGAACATGGGCCAGGCATGTAGCGCGTTGGCAGCATAACCGCTGGTCATTGGGATAACTGACTGGATTCCCAGCGAAGGAAAGCGGGTTAGGGGGAGATAGAAAATTAGGTGGGCAGATGAGATTAGGAATTTCCGGGTATAGAGTGGCAGCAGCAAGCACAGGACCGAGTTGACTGGCGGAACGTGGGAGAGGCCTTTGTCCTGCAGTGGACGTAATCAGGACGATGATGATGATGATGATGATGATGATGATGATGATGATGATGATGGTGGTGGTGGTGTGTGTGTGTGTGTGTGTGTGTGTCCTCCAAGAAATGTAGTCACGTCTTTAACTCCACATTAGCCTGAGATTGCAAAATCACGAATACATATACTGATTGTTGATACATTGATATATTGATTTGCTAATTGTTCATTGTTAGGTACAGCTCAGTATTGCTGATGTATTTTTAGCTGCAGAACTTATTGATATGGAGTAGCTGAAGCAATATGGATCTCGACCTCTCCACAGCAAAACAGTAAGAACAGAACACCCAGAACAGATACATATACTCCCACGTATGCAAAAACTGTTTATGTAGGCGGTTGCCACTTATCCGAAATTCAACTGCCCCAGACTTTACTTTTGTCAATCCATTGCGTACATTGGGAGGGGCTGCAGCCGCTCGAGATCAAACATTCAATACAAAAGGGTGCTGCTCAAAATAGCGGGTTCACTGCCACTGCAGAGCCTGTTTCCTACAGCCATGCGCGCGCGTGCTGACAACAATGCACCGCCCTCTCAGCAGAGAGGTAGACGCCTTCTGAGAAGCGCACACGTCACTTTCGGCGGTTTCTGCGGCCTTTCGGGCAGTGCGCTTTCCAGAGATGGAGGGCGGACGTGCGATGACGTTTGGAACGAGACGCTTCCGCGAATGCCTGTCGCTTCATTTATCGCACGTCTTCTCCGAGGAAGGCCAGCGGCGGCGCGGAAGGTCGCGCAGGGGTGCGCCCGCCACGGAGGCCCTTTGTACAACAAAGTATTGGACACGAGGCCGCTATCTTTCGGCCAACAATCTGGACGACTGGGCATATTTGCCTCACCGCAATTGTCCGCATCGTGAGTGACCGACCAGCCGGCCCTTTTAAAAACGGCTACCTTTTCTGCTCGCTCGGCACTGTCTAAAATAAGCCGACCGTAGAAGCCCACTTCATGTGGAAACAAACGCACGGCGCTCTAATATCCCTGCTTCCTCGTGGCGCGCGTCACCGGAACCGATACGTGTGCGTTTTGAAGTACTCCGCTCAACGCCCTGATCGACCCCCCCCCCCCCTCCACCCTGTCAATTCCTTAGTCTTCGTTTTTTTTATCAACCAATGGGGAGAGTGCAGGCTTTACTCGTTTGATTCCTCTCTAATAAAAAATGCCGCAATGTTGATTGTTAATAATAAAAAAGCATCTGTAGCGCCATCATCACCATCATCATTTCTTCATCACCGCACCGCGCCTCTCGCGCAGCTGATGCTAGCTCGAGCTGCGCGAGGTTAGAGAACGAGCTTCTGGCCTGCCGGTTGGACGTGGACAGCCACCGCGGCTCCGCTTCAGGCGTGGAATAAAGTGGCGACAGAAGACACGACCACGTTGGCCGCCGTCTCATCTTCCTCTCGCTACACATCAATCACGCGTACAGGCTCATTTTTTTACAGAGGCCTTGACGCATGTTCTTCGGCTCTGCAGCTCTGTTGAACAAGCAGCGCATCGTTATTGTGTCAAATTTCATTAAAACCAGTGATTTGTTCAAGTCCTCTGCAACAGTACACCGTTACGGTAACAGTAATCGAACATTTATCTTCTTCTCCTTCAATAATCAGATAACGGCTTCCTCGGTGAAACGAGTATAGTGCCGAGTTGAAAATAGCTCGCGGACATGCAATCCGAGGAATTCTCGCGTGCACATTTATAGACCTATAACCCTTGAAGCATATAGCGGATTCTTTAGCTTAGGGCTCACACCGATGTCCAAATTCTCCTATAGCCTACTCAAATACATGTAAAGCACAAGTTGCATTCGGAGTAAATTTGAAGAACGATTCGCGTAAAATTTGTAGCAGTGCTACAAAGAAAAACGTAACCAAATATTTATTTCTTATTTCGGCCATCCCCCCCTATAAATATATATATATATATATATATATATATATATATATATAGAGAGAGAGAGAGAGAGAGAGAGAGAGAGAGAACTTTTTAGGACTAGCTCTTTAAGGGAGACCATACTCAGAAAACAGAAACTCATCATCAATGCGTTGTTAAAACGGTCACGGGAGGGCATCTAAATGTCCTAAAAACATGCTCAACAAGTCCAGATGGAGAGCGAGAAAGATCCTATTGTCCAGCCTCACGACTTCTTCTGAACAGCCACAAATGATTCGCCAGGGCATTTCTGGCATTTCAGGATTTATAGGGGACTGATACGTACTCGGTTGGTCCACCAGGACATTTTGCGTATACCAACTGTGCTACTGAACTGGGAGTGGGGTTCCTAATTCACAGGAACATAGCTGGCAACATAGAGGAATACTATAGCATTAACGAAAGGGTGGTAGGTATCATAATTAAATTGAATAAGAGATACAAGTTGAAGGTGGTACAGACTCACGCGCCCACATCCAGCCATGATGACGCTTCAGTTGAACGCTTCTACGAAGACGTGGAATCGGCAATGAGTAAGGTAAAAACGCAGTATACTATACTGATGGGAGACTTTAATGCAAAGGTAGGGAAGAAGCAGGCTGGAGACCAGGCAGTAGGAGATTATGGTATCGGTACTAGGAACACTAGAGGAGAGCTACTAGTAGAATTCGCATAACGTAATAATTTACGGATTTCGAATACCTTCTACTGGAAACGAGGAAACCGCAAGTGGACATGAAGGAGTCCTAATGGTGAAAATAGGAACGAAATGGACTTTATAATGAGTGCAAGTGCATACCTAGGCATCGTGCAGGATGTGGAAGTGGTTGGCAAGGTACGATGCAGTGACCATAGAATGGTACGGTCTCGAATTCCCCTAGACTTGAAGAAGGAACGACAGAAACTGATACGCAAGAAGCCAATCAATGAGCTAGCACTGAGAGGGAAAGTACAAGAATTCAGAACAGATACTCGGTTCTTATCGAGGAAACCGGCCCTAGCGTTGAGGCAGTGCATGATAATCTGACGAGTATCATTACAGAATGTGCAGTGGAAGTTGTAATTACGGTAGTTGCACAAAATTAAGAAGTTCATTGACATAAAATGGAATCGGCTCGCAAAGGATATGGTAAACTGGCAAAAATTATAGATAAAGGCCTTTATCCTACAATTAACTAAAACAGGATGAGAATAATGAGATAATTTGGACTCGGCTGGTCAACTTACGTGAATCCGACCAAAAAGGTTACAGAAGAAATGGTTCTAAAAGCGACAGTATCCTGCTTTGCAGGCTCTCAAGAAGAAGTTGATGATTCTAACAAACATCTCTCATCAATATCCACTACATATTCTGCCTGCCCAAGAAAAATTTTAAGGTGAAAATAGTAGCTCACAAACAACAGAGAATTTATACAATTCTAATTTGCACTTTAAAAAAAGTTTATCAAAAAATTTGTTCAGCAATGCAATCTGACGAAGAAGCTTAACGTGTCTTAATCTTAATCTTAAGCTTAAGCTTAATCTGAAGAAGCTTAACGTGTCAATGTGCAGTGTCGTTAGGTTTACCAAGAAAAAGCAGCCTCTTATCACGAATTACTGCATGGAAAGGATACCTATATTCATTGTAAATGAATATAAGTATCTTGGCGTTGTCATCAAGAACACACTTTCGTGGACTGATCATGTTCGCATGGTATCAATTAAAGCATGCAGTCGCGTTCTAAACTATCTGCGCCACAATTTCAAAGCCGCCCCCTCTGTTCTTAAAGAAGTTCTTTACGTGTCAAATGTACGCCCGATTTTAGAATACCTTGCACTGCCGGGGACCCGCCCACAAAGGTAAATATCGATGCATTGGAGCGCATACAGAAACGTGCCGCCCGGTTTGTGACGGGTGATTACGACTTCGCCAGAAGGTCTAGCGAAATTGTTATTGCACTTGGTTGGCCGTTACTGTCCTCAAGACGTAAATATATCACACTCTAAAAAAAAGTTAGTAAAAAGGTAGCAACTGTAAGCAAATGGGTAGTAACTGCAGTGGTTACTACCTTTTTTAGACCATTGCTACCTTTTTGCTACCTGTTTACTACCTACGTTAGTAAACAGTTACTAGCTGCAACCGTTACTAACTTTTGCGACCTGTTTACTACCTAAATTAGTAAACAGTAACTGGAATAAAAGAGGGGGTAACTGCAGCCGTTACTATACCGTTCTTGCCCCGTTACTACCTTTTCGCTACCCGGTCTTAGACTATCCAATCCAAAATAGTGTGTGATTTCAATTCTGACAGTTTATGAGAGTAATCGTCCCGACATATTATCATTAAATGTAAAAATGACGCAGAAGATATCCATAGATCAAGAAAATACATTTTGTTTTAAAAAACGCAATCGAGTTTGTAAACGTCCTTCTGATATTGTCGAAACGGAGAAGTGCAAGTTAGCGAGCCATAAGCAAGTGCTACACGCGTTGTAATAGGCAATTACAACAAACTCAGTAAATTACAGCACATATCAACAAGACCGGCGGATCCAAATAACCAGACGGTCACAATTAGCGCCGAGGACGGTCACAATTAATCAACTTTAACGTGTCTTCAAATATTAGCACTGTTTTGGTGCGTCAAACCCCAAAAACAATTCCCTTTTAAACGCTGATCTATTTGCCGTGTGAAGCAATCAAATGCACTGAGAATGAGTTCGGTATCCGGTTTATGCCGCTGTACATGCCTTTTTTTTGCTCTTTTAAAATAAATGAATGTAAAGTCTTGTGCTACATCCCTAAACACACGTAACCAGTCTGCAATGCTTCAACTTACACGATCATGATCTGCACATCTCTGTTTGAGTCGGCGCCGATCATGGTGCAATGAAAAGACTCGTGGCGGCAAGTTTACATCGTCTCCGGGCGAGCCACCACTGATCGGACCACTTATTATATCTGCACCACGCTGATACACCACGTGTGCGTTATCGTTAATAAGGTTGGCAGAATTGCCACGAAGGTCGGGATCATGCCTGCAATACAGCATAATGTATTGCTGTAGGTTCAAATTTGTTATAATTCATTCTGAAACAAAGGGGCTTCCTTGTGCCAGACATGACCTGCAAAGTAGGGGCAATATATACCCCACGCTTACTTCATA
Organism: Rhipicephalus annulatus; assembly: GCA_013436015.1. Classification (NCBI taxonomy): domain Eukaryota; kingdom Metazoa; phylum Arthropoda; class Arachnida; order Ixodida; family Ixodidae; genus Rhipicephalus; species Rhipicephalus annulatus. The sequence goes on along the minus strand of WOVY01011515.1, from coordinate 315,454 downwards.
CTACATGTATGCGTAAAAAAAAGTGAACTTGTTAGGTCTATGAATTCTTCGCGTTCGTGGCACACCACGCTTCATTACCCAAAGTTGTCTAGCAATAAGACATTGATTGCCCAACATTAGCAGTGGAGAAACATTATGCCAAAATGAATGAACAAGGTAGTATCGGTTACAACTTTTTCTTGAAACCTTTAAAAGTTACTACCCATGGGTGTTAACGGCTAGGGTAGTAAAAGTTACTAAGTACTGGTAGTAACAGTGAATGTAGTAACTATTACCACCCTCGCCGTTACTAACTGCCCTTGCTACCAGGATTGTAGCATATGTGACAAACCATTACTACCCCAAAGTTATCAAGTACTACCACTTTTTTTCTAAGAGTGCAGGCTATGTCTTTTCAACAACCTAATAAAGGACAAAACTGGGATCGATAAAAATAAATACATCAAACCACCAACATACACCTCGTCACGACGGGACCAACCCTTAACAGTATGCGAATATATGTGCCAAACAAGAACCTATGCCAATACTTTTTTTTCCTAAAACTATACACGAATGGGATAGTTCTTCAAAAAGTATTGTTACCGCCCGTGATACAGCGTTTCCTTCACTTTTAAAGGAGTATGTGGTCACCCAATGATATTGTAAGCTATGATTTATATTTTTTCTATTTTGTTTTGTGCCGTGCAATTTGTTCTCACTGACATATACGTACTTTGAATTTGTAAACCCCCCTACAACAATGCCTGCAGAAGGTGCTGTACGTACAAGTATAAATAAATAAATAAATAAAAGCACAGCATGGAGTCACTCTCATGATCAGTGCGGAGAGTGTTTGAAAAAGTCGGGAACAAACTCGTCCTGCAGTATATGTGCTCTAAGCGCCCCGATCTGTCGTCGTAAGGCGCAATGGTTCAACTTACACCATCATAATCTGCACATCACTGCTTGAGTCGGCGCCAATCACGGTGCAATGAAAAGACTAGTGGAGGCAAGTTTACATCGTCTCCGCGCGAGCCACCACTCATCGGACCACTTATTATATCTGCAATACGCTGATACACCACTTGTGCATTATCATTAACAAGGCCGACAGAATCGCCACTAAGCTCGGCACCATGCTGCATCCGTTTATTGCGCCGAGTCGCTTAACCTTGATGTAGGGCGCAACCAGCAGAATTGGTGTCGGGCAGAGAATACTAAATTTTTGTGGACTCGGTCAGACTTTTATTTATTTATTTATTTACAAAGCCCCCACAGGCTCCAAACATTGATTGATATATATGTGCGGTTTAACAGCCCAAAACCACGGCGCCTCTCATGATTATGAAAAGCGCCGTAGTGGAGGGCTCCGGAAATTTCGACCACCTGGGGTTCTTTAACGTGCATGCACCCAAATCTGAGCACGCAGGCTTACAACATTACCGCCTCCATCGGAAATGCAGCCGCCGCAGCCGGGATTTGAACCCGCGACCTGCGGGTTAGCAGCCGTGTACCTTAGCCACTAGACCACCACGGCGGGGATCGAAAATCGAGTTGAGGGTAAGCATCTATTTCATTATATTGTAACGCGGACTGAAAGAGCGAGGAAGAAGAAGAGATCGGACGCGCTCGAGCGATGGTGATTTGGCAGTGACGGTAGAACGCCGCCATTTTTCATTGTAAATAAACCCATCACATCCGTAACACCTTTGGTGGAGGTGCTGGGTAACTTGCCATCCTGGACCCCGCAGCAGAAGTTCTTCGAAGAAGCAGACGCTTAGCTGGCCTACCTCCGGACAACATCAGCATGAACGACGACACAGGAATCCCATCGACGTCCTACGCTGCTGCATCCACCAGTGCCGCCGACACGGCGCAAGGTGGCCGTCGACATCGACAACCAGACTACTGGGCACCTGAGCCACGAATTTTCTCAGGTAAAACTGACGAAGACGTGGACGCTTGGCTAAAACACTTCGAGAGAGTGAGCCGCTACTACGAATGGGGCGCACCGGCGAAGCTCGTGAACGTAGTATTCTTCCTTGCCGGGACAGCCTTGCTCTGGTTCGAAAACCATGAACATGTCCTCCTCACTTGGGATATATTTGTTAAGGAACTGAAGGCCTGCTTTGGGGACACGAGTTCCATGAAAAAGAAAGCTGAGCAAACGCTGTCACGTAGGGCTCAGTTGCCCGGCGAGACGTGCACAACCTATATTGAAGAAGTGCTGAAGCTTTGCGGAATTGTCAACGCAAATATGTCTGACGAAGACAAAGTCGGTCATTTGTTGAAAGGAATCGCCGAGGACGTGTACATTTTTTTGATAACAAAAGAAAACTTGAACACTCCTTCGATTTTCAGGCAGCAATGTCGCGCATTCGAGGCGTTGAAGACCCGAAGAATTTTACCCAAGTTCGGGCGCTTGGACAATGTTCCCACTGTCGCAAGTATGGACGTCGCCACCTGCGAAGACATTTCCTACCTCGTACGTCGGGTAGTTCGAGAAGAGCTCGTACGACTTCAAGCAGGTGACGTTCACCACCAATGCTCGTTCGCCGCGTGCCCCGAACCACCTCCCTACTGGATGCGAGAGCGTCACGTCGAAAACCGACCACGCACAGAAACTGCAGATTTTACCCCGCGGCTTCCGTTTTCCCCGACGGGTCGTGGCCACCACCGGAGGTCATCATCTCGACGTCCCGCTACGGACCCCCGACCGTCGTCAACCAGGCCTCTACCAGAAGATTACTATGCTTCATCACAAAATGTTCCTGCGGAGCACGACCCGTCTCCGCGTACTTCTGCCACCTCTGCTACGGCTAACGTAAGTCGACAAGTCCCCGTTTGCTACACATGTGGTCTCCCAGGACATATTTCGCGCTTCTGTCCCAGACGGCCGCCTGCACCGCCACGTTTTTCGACGTATCCGGCTCGTATGTACGAAACGCCTGTGCCGCCACGTTTTTCGACGCACCCGCCTCGTATGCACGAAACCTGGACCTCTCACTCGGCCGACCACCGTCCTCGACAGCAATGGCCTAACGAATTTCGCAGCGAGTCCCCTGCCTCCGAGAGAAGCCTGACGCCGCCTCCGACACGGTCCCGCCGGTCGCCGTCTCCGCGTCGTCGGTCACCTTCCCCGCATCAGCTGGGAAACTAACTGGTGCGACCGATGGAGGTGCGGTCGCGGGACGGTCAGTTTCGCCAATTCCTCCTTCTGCTGTGATGTTGATGAACAAAGTGCGAGTGTGTATAGACGGTGTAGATACTCTTGCTCTTGTAGACACTGGTGCTGCTGTTTCGGTTATGAGCCTTCGTTTCAAACATCGTTTCTTGGGTCACAAAGTTATGTTCGCGTGGAATCGTAAAGAAACTTTTCGTGGAGTTGGAGGCGAAACGTTATGCCCTGTTGGTATTTGTTCAGTTGTACTCACGATTGGTGGACAAAATTTCCGAGTTGAATTCACCGTACTGGCTCGCGCAACTCATGACATCATTTTAGGGATAGACCTCCTTCATGAATGCTGCGCTACGCTTGACTGTGGAACTGGAGAGATTCTTCTACAAAGTACGTTGCCCGCTGCAATAGTTGACGATTTTCCGACTCTGCCCATCGATGCTCTTTCGTTGTCTGAAGATGTGACGATCCCTGGTCGGACAGCAGTGTTTGTACCCGTATGCTCTTCTCATGTCCGCTCAGGACCCTGCACTGGACTTGTGGAGCCTGATCATGCAAACGCCATTAAGAAGAATGTGCTGGTCCCACGGTCTGTCCTTACAGCCATCGACGGACATGCTTGCTTGTGGGCACTCAACGCAGCCTCAGAGCCTGTTGTTCTACCAGCCGGATACAAACTGAATACGTTCGAGGAGCAGGCCACAATTGACGTGAGAATGGTCTCAGAGTCTCCAGCTATCAGTCAGACTGCGCCCAACTACTCAGCCGAGATTAAACGTATGAACAACAAGTCGTTGCCTTCTTCCGAGCAGAATGTCCTTGAGAAGGTACTTACACGCTACGCGGGAGTCTTTGATTTCGCTCAAAACAAGCGTTGTTCCATGTTGCCCGAATCCCGTATGCACCACCGCATCAACACGGGAGATGCTACACCGATACGCCAGAAACCCTATCGCGTATCCCCGTCAGAGAGGCAAGTGATCGCCGATCAGGTCAACGACATGCTGCAGAAAGGCGTTATTCAAAAGTCAAGCAGTCCCTGGGCAGCTCCTGTTATATTGGTAAAAAAGAAAGACAACTCTTGGCGATTCTGTGTAGACTACCGCCATCTCAACGCCGTCACAAAGAAAGACGTGTATCCGCTACCACGCATCGACGATGCTGTTGATTGTCTGCACTCGGCCGCATACTTTTCGTCTGTCGACCTAAGGTCTGGATACTGGCAAATACCAATGCATCCGTCTGACAAAGAGAAGACTGCTTTTGTAACGCCTGATGGATTATTTGAATTCAACGTTATGCCGTTTGGCTTATGCAATGCCCCAGCTACCTTCGAACGATTCATGGACTCCATCCTTCGCGGTCTCAAATGGGAGATATGTATGTGTTATCTCGATGATGTAATTATTTTTGGCAAGACATTCCACGAACACAACCATCGGCTTAGCGTTGTTCTAGACTGCGTCAAACAAGCTGGTCTCGTTTTAAACGCAAATAAGTGTCATTTTGGTGAGCGTCAAGCCCTTGTGCTTGGATATCTAGTTGACAAGGACGGTATACGACCAGACCCGCACAAAATCAGTGCTGTCCGAGACTTCAAGCAACCGACGTCTTTGAAGGATCTCCGTAGTTTCGTGGGCCTGTGTTCTTATTTTCGTCGGTTTATCAAAGACTTCGCCCAGCTTGCTCATCCCCTGACAGAGTTGCTCCGCACAAACACTCCATTTCGATGGACCAATGAGTGTGAGGCTGCTTTCGAGCAGCTGAAGTATTTGCTTACTTCCGGGCCCCTCTTGCGCCATTTCGACCCGGAGGCACTCACGGAACTGCATACAGATGCTAGTGGTATCGGAGTTGGTGCCGTGCTAGTTCAATATCACGATAGCCGGCAGCACGTCGTGGCGTATGCAAGTCGTACTTTGACTAAGGCGGAGAGGAATTATACGGTCACCGAACTGGAATGTCTTGCAGTTGTTTTCGCCGTCCAAAAGTTCAGACCTTATTTGTACGGCCGGCAGTTCAAGATCATCACAGATCATCATTCGCTTTGTTGGCTTGTCGGACTACGTGACCCAGCTGGTCGGTTGGCTCGCTGGGCCTTACGGCTTCAAGAATATAATTATTCTGTAACCTACAAGAGCGGTCGATGTCACGCAGATGCCGACTGCTTATCTCGTCTTCCATCTCCAACTGTGGATGCTGATGATGATGATTTTGACAACTACCTGGCCGCAATCTCATCCAACTTCCCAAATTTGGATGTCTTTCGTCACGAACAACAGCGTGACCCTTCACTGAAACCAATGATTGATGTGGCTCGTAGCTCTAAACGCACCACGCCATTCGTGATTCATGACGCCCTACTATATCGCAAGAATTACTCCAGCCATGGTTCCACACTACTACTCGTCGTGCCAGAATGCCTGCGTCTTGCGGTATTCCAAGCCATGCACGATGACATCACGTCTGGGCACCTTGGATTTGCCCGAACGCTTCACCGTATCCGACAACGTTTTTACTGGCCTCGACTCTGGAAGACCACCAAGCACTACGTCGCAAGTTGTGATGTCTGCCAACGCCACAAACAACCTACCACACCATCGGCCGGCCCACTGCAGCCGGTTAAGCCACCGACATCACCATTCGAAAAAGTCGGCATAGATTTACTGGGCCCTTTCCCCAAGTCTACCACCGGCCGCCGCTGGATTATTGTGTGCGTAGATTACCTGACGCGGTATACCGAAACGATGGCGGTTGCTTCAGCCACATCATCTGATGTGTCATGGTTTCTTCTACACTCGATCATACTTCGTCACGGGGCCCCTCGTGTGGTGATAAGTGATCGCGGCCGTCAGTTTACCGCTGACGTTGTCGAAGAGTTGCTACGGCTTTGTGGGTGTCAGTATCGCCATTCCACGCCATACCACCCTCAGACCAACGGCCTCACTGAGCGCACCAATCGTACCATCGTTAACATGCTTTCAATGTACGTCGCAGCGGATCACAAGAACTGGGATGCCGTATTACCTTTTGTTACATACGCCTTTAATACCGCGAAACACGAAGTCACAGGTTATACGCCTTTCTTTCTTCTCTATGCTCGTCATCCGCAAAGTTTCCTTGACACCATACTTCCATTTTCGACGAACTAAAACGCCAGTGTCGCGCAGACTTTGTGTCGCGCCGAAGAAGCTCGTCGACTTGCTCGGCTCCGAACTCTTTCCGCCCACGCTCGCGCGAAAGACCGTTACGACGCAAAACACCCGCCCTTGACTTTCGCTACAGGTGATTTGGTCTGGCTGTGGACGCCTGTTCGAAAAAAGGGACTTTGCCAGAAGTTTCTTTCTAAGTACTCAGGACCGTTTGTAATTACTCAGTGCTTAAGTGACATCACTTACGCTGTCGCGAGAGTGACAGCTCAGAACCGGCGTTCGCGCAGGACGCAAATTGTGCACATTGCCCGATTGAAGCCTTACAACAATCGATCGCTTCTACTCGCTCGGTGAGCTTCGTCTTGCCCGGAGGGAAATGTAACGCGGACTGAAAGAGCGAGGAAGAAGAAGAGATCGGACGCGCTCGAGCGATGGTGATTTGGCAGTGACGGTAGAACGCTGCCATTTTTCATTGTAAATAAACCCATCACATCCGTAACAATATTAAGGGTGGATAAACGGACAAATGTACAGACAGACAGACAGACAGACAGACAGACAGACAGACAGACAGACAGACAGACAGACAGACAGACAGACAGACAGACAGACAGACAGACAGACAGACAGACAGACAGACAGACAGACAGACAGACTGACTGAAAGTTTTGCATCGAAGGTCCCCAAGAAAGACTATCGTCTTTAATATCGTCTAAAAAAAAAGCAACGCGCCGGAGAGAAGGCGGCGAGGGGGAGAGCAGATGGCGGTACTTTTACAACTGGCGTGCACACCCTTGAGGCACTGCGCCGTGCTCCCTACCGGGCTGCAGAAATTAGGTGCCTTTTTCCTCTTCTAACCACGACTACCACACCCTTGCTCGAAAGCTTATGGAGCTTGGGCTCCATAAACTACGACTGAGCCTCAATAAACCTCAATAAAGTGCTTTTTATATGCAGTAGCTAAGCAAATACTAATTGTTTTTATCTGAAATTTTCATTCTGAACATCTTTCTGGGCCTTTTATTTAGTTGTAACATTTCTGCTGTACAATATGTTGTGATAGAAAATTTCACGTGCGACTATTGCAGTCCATCTACTTCGTCAGTTCAAGTACGAAGATCTCGCGGGATGATGTCACCTTTATTTGCGAGTACTGCTGTTTTGAAGAATCACAGCAGGGTATTTAAAGACTGCCTATTAAATCTTGAATAATTTTAAAATCAAATATTGTAAATCATATTTGCACAACAGGATTCGAATGCATAATACTCAAATGTTTGTTCATTAACTGGAAGAACTGGTTTCGTACCTCACTAACTGCCGTTTTCCCATTTGTTAGCTTCCTCAATGAACTTGCCTGTTGCAGTGAATGAAGAAGTCCAGAATTATTTTATTTCCTAAATTAAAAAAACGTAATGATAAACTTGCATTATAAGAACTGTTTATCTGATTTCAATTGAGGTTAACAGTGATATTTAATTGGAGCACCACATTGTGCAAAATGAGTCTCGATAGGGACCAAAATTATTTTAAATAGATTTTTCTTGTAAAACATAGAAATTTCAGTGGTTTTAAACGGAAAAAATACCTTTCTTGAAGTAAGCAATTATTTCTCTGATATTTACACATAGCGCAATACTGCAAAAAAGAATGTTAACATAGAACGTTCCCGTGGAATTCTTCAAGATGTACAAGCCAGTAAAATTGCAGTACATTTATTGAGGTTCAAACACCTTTCGCAAATGCCTTTGCTTTATATTCAAACCAATTTTCTTATTGAAAAACGAAACAATACCCTCTTAATAAAAATTCTGACAAACAACACTAAAATGACTTTCTGTATAAAACTTCCACGTGACCATGAAGTTTTTTTTTCTGATGGACGTGTTTAGCAGTAAGCTGTTTTTATTGCATTAAGTTAATTGGCACAATTTTATACTGCATTTGAGATGATCACTAAATGGGTTGAGACATTTGGCAAATAATTTGGAATGTGTTTGCCAAAGGACATTCAAGTAAAGCTATTGATTGGCCTAGATTGAACGTACCTTGGGAACTCTAAGGTCATTAATTTCACAAGCATGCCTTTATAAAGTTCCATTTTTAAATTTTGTACCGAAATCTCCACGCATGACATCGCTGATTTTTTAGTGTATTTCTTGCATTTTGCGACATTGGCTCAATGAAATTTCATAAAACTTGGCATGATAATTCTACAGCCTGTTCAGAAGACACTGCATTTCAATCTTACCTCTAGGATCTATGTATGAACCAGTATACGCCGTCGAAGTCTATGAAGTAACGACATTTGGTGCGGCAATTCTAAGGAGGCGTCACTACTAGCGTTTTTCTGCGTGCAACTTTTTGATTGATTGATATGTGGGGTTTCATATATATATGATTATATTTCATATAATCAGATGGCGGCTTCCTCGGTGAAACGTATATAGTGCCGAGTTGAAAATAGCTCGCGGACATGCAATCCGAGGAATTCTCGCGTGCACATTTATAGACCTATAACCCTTGAAGCATATAGCGGATTCTTTAGCTTAGGGCTCACACCGATGTCCAAATTCTGCTATAGCCTACTCAAATACATGTAAAGCACAAGTTGCATCCGGAGTAAATTTGAAGAACGATTCGCGTAAAATTTGTAGCAGTGCTACAAAGAAAAACGTAACCAAATATTTATTTCTTATTTCGGCCCTCCCCCCTATATATATATATATATATATATATATATATATATATATATATATATATATATATATATAGAGAGAGAGAGAGAGAGAGAGAGAGAGAGAGAACTTTTTAGGACTAGCTCTTTAAGGGAGACCATACTCAGAAAACAGAAACTCATCATCAATGCGTTGTTAAAACGGTCACGGGGGGGCATCTAAATGTCCTAAAAACATGCTCAACAAGTCCAGATGGAGACCGAGAAAGATCCTATTGTCCAGCCTCACGACTTCTTCTGAACAGCCACAAATGATTCGCCAGGGCATTTCTGGCATTTCAGGGTTTATAGGGGACTGATACGTACTCGGTTGGTCCACCAGGACATTTTGCGTATACCAACTGTGCTACTGAACTGGGAGTGGGGTTCCTAATTCACAGGAACATAGCTGGCAACATAGAGGAATACTATAGCATTAACGAAAGGGTGGTAGGTATTGTAATTAAATTGAATAAGAGATACAAGTTGAAGGTGGTACAGACTCACGCGCCCACATCCAGCCATGATGACGCTTCAGTTGAACGCTTCTACGAAGACGTGGAATCGGCAATGAGTAAGGTAAAAACGCAGTATACTATACTGATGGGAGACTTTAATGCAAAGGTAGGGAAGAAGCAGGCTGGAGACCAGGCAGTAGGAGATTATGGTATCGGTACTAGGAACACTAGAGGAGAGCTACTAGTAGAATTCGCAGAACGTAATAATTTACGGATTTCGAACACCTTCTACTGGAAACGAGGAAACCGCAAGTGGACATGGATGAGTCCTAATGGTGAAAATAAGAACGAAATAGATTTTATAATGAGTGCACACCCAGGCATCGTGCAGAATGTGGAAGTGGTTGGCAAGGTACGATGCAGTGACCATAGAATGGTACGGTCTCGAATTCGCCTAGACTTGAAGAAGGAACGACAGAAACTGATACGCAAGAAGCCAATCAATGAGCTAGCACTGAGAGGGAAAGTACAAGAATTCAGAACAGATACTCGGTTCTAATCGAGGAAACCGGCCTTAGCGTTGACGCACTGCATGATAATCTGACGAGTATCATTACAGAATGTGCAGTGGAAGTTGGAATTACGGTAGTTGCACAAAATTAAGAAGTTCATTGACATAAAATGGAATCGGCTCGCACAGGATATGGTAAACTAGAGATTACAGATAAAGGCCTTTATCCTACAATTAACTAAAACAGGCTTAGAATAATGAGATAATTTGGACTCGGCTGGTCAACTTACGTGAATCCGACCAAAATTGTGGCAGAAGTAATGGTTCTAAAAGCGACAGTATCCTGCTTTGCAGGCTCTCAAGAAGAAGTTGATGATTCTAACAAACATCTCTCATCAATATCCACTACATATTCTGCCTGCCCAAGAAAAATTTTAAGGTGAAAATAGTAGCTCACAAACAATAGAGAATTGATACAATTCTAATTTGCACTTCTAAAAAAAGTTTATCAAAAAATTTGTTCAGCAATGCAATCTGACTAAGAAGCTTAACGTGTCTTAATCCTAATCTTAATCTTAAGCTTAATCTGAAGAAACTTAACGTGTCAATGTGCAGTGTCGTTAGGTTTACCAAGAAAAAGCAGCCTCTTATCACGAATTACTGCATGGAAAGGATACCATTATTCATTGTAAATGAATATAAGTATCTTGGCGTTGTCATCAAGAACACACTTTCGTGGACTGATCATGTTCGCATGGTATCAATTAAAGCATGCAGTCGCGTTCTAAACTATCTGCGCCACAATTTCAAAGCCGCCCCCTCTGTTCTAAAGAAGTTCTTTACGTGTCAAATGTACGCCCGATTTTAGAATACGCTTGCACTGCCGGGGACCCGGCCACAAAGGTAAATATCGATGCATTGGAGCGCATACAGAAACGTGCCGCCCGGTTTGTGACGGGTGATTACGACTTCGCCAGAAGGTCTAGCGAAATTGTTATTGCACTTGGTTGGCCGTTACTGTCCTCAAGGCGTAAATATATCGCACTCTAAAAAAAGTTAGTAAAAAGGTAGCAACCGTAAGAAAATGGGTAGTAACTGCAGTGGTTACTACCTTTTTTAGACCATTGCTACCTTTTTGCTACCTGTTTACTAGCTACGTTAGTAAACAGTTACTAGCTGCAACTGTTACTAACTTTTGCGACCTGTTTACTACCTAAATTAGTAAACAGTAACTGGAATGAAAGAGGGGGTAACTGCAGCCGTTACTATACCGTTCTTGCCCCGTTACTACCTTTTCGCTACCCGGTCATAGACCATTCAATCCAAAATAGTGTGTGATTTCAATTCTGACAATTTATGAGAGTAATCGTCCCGACGTATTATCATTAAATGTAAAAATGACGCAAAAGATATCCATAGATCAAGAAAATACATTTTGTTTTAAAAAACGCAATCGAGTTTGTAAACGTCCTTCTGATATTGTCGAAACGGAGAAGTACAAGTTAGCGAGCCATAAGCAAGTGCTACACGCGTTGTAATAGGCAATTACAACAAACTCAGTAAATTACAGCACATATTAACAAAACCGGCGGATCCAAATAACCAGACGGTCACAGTTAGCGCCGAGGGCGGTCACAATTAATCCACTATGGCGTTTCTTCAAATATTAGCATTGTTTTGGCGCGTCAAACCTCAAATAAAATTACCTTTTAAACGCTGATCTATTTACCGTGTGAAGCAATCAAATGCACTGAGAATGAGTTCGGTATCTGGTTTCGGCCACTGTACATGCCTTTTTGTGGCTCTTTTAAGATAAATGAATGTGACATATAATTTTTTTAAAATAAGGCTGATTAAAAGTCTTGTGCTACATCCCTAAACACACGTACCTAGGCTGCAATGCTTCAACTTACACGATCATGATCTGCACATCACTGTTTGAGTCGGCGCCGATCACGGTGCAATGAAAAGACTCGTGGCGGCAAGTTTACATCGTCTCCGGGCGAGCCACCACTGATCGGACCACTTATTATATCTGCAACACGCTGATACACCACGTGTGCGTTATCGTTAATAAGGCCGGCAGAATTGCCATGAAGGTCGGGATCATGCCTGCAATACAGTATAATGTATTGCTGTAGGTTCAAATTTGTTATAATTCATTCTGAAACAAAGGGGCTTCCTTGTGCCAGACATGACCTGCAAAGTAGGGGCTATATATACCCCACGCTTACTTCATACTACATGTATGCGTAAAAAAAAAGTGAACTTGTTAGGTCTATGAATTCTTCGCGTTCGTGGCACACCACGCTTCATTACCCAAAGTTGTCTAGCATTAAGACATTGATTACCCAACATTAGCAGTGGAGAAATATTATGCCAAAATGAATGAACAAGGTAGTATCGGTTACAACTTTTTTCTTGAAACCCTGGCCGTTACCACCCATGAGTGGTAACGGCCAGGGTAGTAAAAGTTAATAAGTGCTTGTAGTAACAGCAAATGTAGTAACTATTACCACCCTCGCCGTTACTAACTGCCCTTACTACCAGGTTTGTAGCATATGTGACAAACCATTACTACCCCAAAGTTAGCAAGTACTACCACTTTTTTTCTAAGAGTACAGGCTATGTCTTTTCAACAACCTAATAAAGGACAAAACTGGGATCGATAAAAATAAATACATCAAACCACCAACATACACCTCGTCACGACGGGACCAACCCTTCACAGTATGCGAATATATGTGCCAAACAAGAACCTATGCCAATACTTTTTTTCCTAAAACTATACACGAATGGAATAGTTTTCCAAAAAGTATTGTTACCACCCCTGATACAGTGTTTCCTTCACTTTTAAAGGAGAATGTGGTAACACAATGATATTGTATGCTGTGATTTATATATATTTTTTCAATTTTGTTTTGTGCTGAGCAAATTTGTTCTCACTGACATATACGTACTTTGAATATGTAAACCCCACTACAACAATGCCCGCAGAGGGCGCTGTAGGTACAAGAATAAATAAATAAATAAATGAATAAATAAATAAATAAATAAAACCACAGCATGGAGTCACTCTCATGATCAGTGCGGAGAGTGTTTGAAAAAGTCGGGAACAAACTCGTCCTGCAGTATATGTGCTCTAAGCGCACCGATCTGTCGTCGTAAGGCGCAATGGTTCAACCTACACCATCATAATCTGCACATCACTGCTTGAGTCGGCGCCAATCACGGTGCAATGAAAAGACTAGTGGAGGCAAGTTTATATCGTCTCCGCGCGAGCCACCACTGATCGGACCACTTATTATATCTGCAACACGCTGATACACCACGTGTGCATTATCATTAACAAGGCCACTAAGCTCGGGACTATGCTCCATCCGTTTATTGCGCCGAGTCGCTTAACCTTGATGTAGGGCGCAACCAGCAGAATTGGTGTCGGGCAGAGAATACTACATTTTTGCGGACTCGGTCAGACTTTTATTTATTTATTCACAAAGCCCCCACAGGCTCCAAACCTTGATTGATATATATGTGTGGTTTAACAGCCCAAAACCACGGCGCCTCTCATGATTATGAAAGGCGCCGTAGTGGAGGGCTCCGGAAATTTCGACCACCTGGTGTTCTTTAACGTGCATGCACCCAAATCTGAGTACACGGGCCTACAATATTTCCGTCTCCATCGAAAATGCAGCCGCCGCAGCGGGGATTCGATCCCACGACCTGCGGGTCAGCAGCCGATTACCTTAGCCACTAGACTACTGCGGCGGGGCGGGCTCCGAACATCAAAACACGATTATGCTCGTTATAGAACATAACATAAACACAATAACGTTATATAATTGTTAGCGAGAGCAATGACATGCAACTAATAAACAAAATGCCAAGATATTCATTTGTAAGCATACATCACATAAATATAACAAATTGTATATACAATATCTAGCGAAGACAAATATGATGGTTTAGTGGAAGGTTGAAGTCACTGGCGATGAAAAAAAAGGGTTGTTAGTTCATGGCGAAACAATACGGGATCATGAATGTTGACAACATTATCGAGAAGACCATTCCATATTTCACGAACTACTGGTAATGCTGATAAGTTAATGCGTTAGTGCGTCCGAAATTGCGTTTGAAAGAACGGCTACTGTGCAAACGGCGAGAATTACGTGTTGGCTGGAGAAGAGGGAGAACGGTTTCGTGTTTACCGGATGCTATTTTGTGAAACAGGCAGATCAAGGCAATCTTTCTGCGAGAATCAAATGGAGGCAATGATAGTGATGATTTAATGCGAGTGATACCGGAATGTCGGCTGTAATCTTTAGCAATGAAGCGCGCGGCGCGGTTTTGAACACGTTCGAAGGCATTAATTAGGTAGACCTGATGAGGCGAATTCAAGTTGAGGAAGAACGAAGGTTAGATATGCAAGTAATTTGGTCGATGTTGGAGCATCGTGAAGGTTACGTCTGAGGTAACCAAGAGTGCGGGATGCTTGCGCTGAAATTTTCTCTATATGCGTGGACCATGGTGAAAGATGCATGCCAAGGTGACAGTTGTTCAGAGTATAATTAAAAGAGAAAATAATTTCTTGCGGGTAAAGGTCATGAGCTTGCCTTTATCAGTATCAAGCGACATTTACCTGCGAGAGCACCAATTAGTCATGAGATCTAGGTCTTCCTGATAAGCGAGGTGATCTGATGTTATCTTACGGTAGAAGATAGAATCGTCTGCGAAGAGTCGTGTGTTAGGAGAGACATGCGAGTGCTACGCGCCGGCTCTGCGAGGTCGTTCTTTGCGCACACAAGGTGAACACGCGCATCGACGCGACATTTTCGCTCGCGGCGAAATAGTCCATAATTGCTTCCTGCCACCACGAATACACAAAACAACAAATGAACGGAACTCACCAATGTTCATGCCTGGATGCGTCATCGCATGAGCCGCCGCTCCGTATGCCGCCACTATGCCGCCATTCAAGTGCAGGAAGGAAGCGGAAGAACCAGCGTGGAGACTGCTAAAGCCACAAGGGGGACACTTGTTTTTTTTTCTTTCGACCACGTGAGTCGCAGTGTTTTCAGCCAAGGCCGCTTCATGAAATGCGCGTTTTCATGGAGTGCTCGTTGATTTAATATGATTTGATATGTGGGGTTTAACGTCCCCAAACCACCATATGATTATGGGAGACGCCGTAGTGGAGGGCTCCGGAAATTTCGACCACCTGGGGTTCTTCAACGTGCACCCAAATCTGAGCACGCGGGCCTACAGCATTACCGCCTCTATCGGAAATGCAGCCGCCGCAGCCGGGATTCGAACCCGCTACCAGCGGGTCAGCAGCCGAGTAATGGAGTGCTCGTGTTTCAGCGCTCAGAAATCCGAGGAACTTTTAGATATGATGGTGAATTTTAAGTTTGCGAAGGTTATTTTCCCCCTAACTAGGACACTTTAAAACACAGAAATTTTTCTCTCACTCCTTTTCCCAACGTTACTATAGAAGCTGATCTAATAACGTTGCCTTTTTCTGTACAACCCAATGACGCTTAGCAGCACTTTGTTATGGTTTGTAGAACTAAAAGCGTCTTTCCTAATTTCCTCAGACAAGACATACCACTACAGCAATTTTTCAGGCTTGATAGTGGGCGAGATTTCATAGCCTATGGGAAGAAATAAAGCTAAAAGCTGTGTCTCTCGACATATGTGGATATGTGGTTGTCTTTTCGTCAGCAAATTTCTCAGCTGAGACGTGTTTCTTGCCACGAAATCCTTATGGATTTCTTTGGCGCTTTGTGCTACACGTTGATGTAGATTGATAACGTGTACTTTGAGAACTTAAAGGAGCCCTCCAACACTTTTCACTACCTCACTGTTCTACATGTTTTTTTTTATTTCTAGCTGAATGCATGCACGGGAGGCTTAAGAGATAAGTGCCGCAAGAACGGCAGTGATGGGGGCTCGCAGTGCAAAGTTATTCAGCGTAGAGATATCAAAATACAATGAAACAGATGCTTACCCTCAACTCGATTTTCGCGCCCCGCCGCGGTGGTCCAGTGGCTAAGGTGCTCGGCTGCTAACCCGCAGGTCGCGGGATCAAATCCCGGCTGCGGCGGCTGCAGATTCGATGGAGGCGGAAATGTTGTAGGCCCATGTGCTCAGATGTGGGCGCACGTTAAAGAACCCCAGGTGGTCAAAATTTCCGGAGCCCTACTCTACGGCGTCTCTCATGATCATATATGGTGGTTTTGGGACGTTAAACGCCACATATCAATCAATCAACTTGATTTTCGCGGTCTCACCTGACCGTGTTCCCTCGCCCTGCGACGTCGGAAGGCGGCCGAATGAAATGAACTGAAAGCCCTACCGTACAGGAAGCTTGCATGCCATATTGCCGTTATGTCCTACGTATTTAGGACGCCGTTGCGATGGTAACAAATGATGTGGTACTTTAAGAGGGAACGACACGTGTGAAGCGAGGCAACTCGCGAACGCTTCTATAATGTTTTCTTGTTTTACTGATCTTTTCTTTTGCGATGGTGTCTATATATATCAACGCTCCTACATTATTTTTCTTTCACTTTCTTCAAACAACAATGCCTGGAGCGTCCTCGGCGCGTTTCCTCCAGAACCGTAGCGTTCAGCGCATTCTTTGACTGGCTTTGCAGTTTTCAAGCTGAAAAAGTCGGTCCACGTTCAGTGAAAAGTCATACTAAAGAAAACAGAAATGGAATAGTAATCCCTATTTCGATGCAATGCCGCGATAACCTTTACATTTATGCAATCCATAGGTCTACGCCTTCCATTATTGTCCTTTCCGCTCACAATATTTCTGCCAAACGCCACTACGAGTTATGCAGTAAGCAACTATGTTTTAGAGCGTTAGAGGGCTCCTATAGAGGCCAACTCCGGCCATTTTTCAAGGTGAATAGATCTCAATGAAATTCATTGGGTACGTTCATTTGCACGTTTGCGCCCTTCA
Source organism: Rhipicephalus annulatus (assembly GCA_013436015.1). NCBI lineage: Eukaryota > Metazoa > Arthropoda > Arachnida > Ixodida > Ixodidae > Rhipicephalus > Rhipicephalus annulatus. Next base: position 298,487 of record WOVY01011515.1, on the reverse strand, counting down.
TGCCTAATTGCAAGCTTGAGAGTTTCACAGATTCTTTTCAATTGAATTTTATAGCTTCCTCAAAACGCTCACCTCGCTTGCCAGAATTAATGGCAACATTTTGCGTGTGACGTTGAGTTTTGCCTGGCGGAAGTGACGGAACTGATGTACCACTGCAGCGTCTGCTTATCTGCTATGGATTGTGTGGGTTTGGCCGGCGCTTCCTTGGTTAAGCGTGCAGTTTCTTTTTCCCTGATGGTGGGCGTGCGATAGGTACCAAGTGCCGTGGCGTTGTGATCCACACACAAACCACCATGTATTCACCATTACAGCGTTAGCGTTTTAGCAGATCACGGTGGACGGCGTGGACAGGTAGCGTCATCTGGCGAGCATTATGCGCAAGAATGCAGGTTCGGGCAAATGATTACGTCACACGTAGAAGCACACTCGGTTGTGTTTCAGTTTCGGTAGTATACAATTTTTTGGCAATTAATTATTATTTTTGATTGATATGTGGGGTTTAGATTATTATTTTTGAATTTGTTGAGCATTGCAGCTATCGGGCGCGAGGCAAGAGTGTCTCAGGAACACAAAAGCACCATTATCCTGACATGGTAAAAAAGTCACTGGACTTGGCTTTTATTGACATCAATTTCATCAGCATAGGTTTATTAGTAGAGGAGAAAGACAAGGTTGAAGTTCCGCACGCCGAAGTCTTCGTGCGTGACGTCAATGATTTGTATTTCGTATTTTGGCTTCATCGGCTCAACCAAGTTTCCAGGAACTTAATCGGCATATGAAATCCATGGCCCTTTTAAAAAGCAATCTCTTTCATTCTTACGGACTGATAATCACGTAGGCCTCAGTGGACACTGCCCAAATCTATGACGTCACGGTGATTGGCATCGCCACAAGCGCTTTTTTCTTGCACGTTTTTTCGCTTACAAAGCGTACGTCTTTTTACGGTGAGAGTTGTTTTTGGTATCGTGAAAGAGTACTTTGCTGAAATCACTGAAAAATTGTTGTTTTCTTTGCCTCTTCAATAAATAATGACGTAATGAACAAATAGTGATGTATTGTTGTAAGAAACTTTCAGCAATTGAAACAAATAGATCGAGAGGTCCATATGAAATCTCCTTCTCGAAATGCTGAGTTATATATAACACGTGCGCTAATTTGTAAACTGGGTTGAGCTCGGACCTTACTCAGCCTTTGTGGTGCTTTGAACACTTATTAGACCCGCTCCTGCAGGACTGAGGCGGTGATAATTTCCTTTCTTAAATAAGTATTATTCTAATGCAAGGCCACTATTGCCACTCTCGAGTCCGTTTCTTTGCAAGTCGACGCATCTTGGGTTTTATCAACGAGAGAACACATTAAAATTACTCAGCCAAATGAGACCCCCACCCTACTGAGCCCCGACCGTAGGCAACGAAGCTGCCCCTTCAGTACGTCTAGCTGTAGCTCAATGCCGCCCAAGTTAACATTCGCATTTATTGAAGCAGCAGATCATCGTCGAGGATTGTCCGTCCACGTCCCCGCGGACCGTCACGGGGAAGTGCGTGTATGTGAGACACCAAAAATGTTTAACAATAGACAAATATCAATCATAATTGTGACAGAGCAATATAAAACACCTAAGGGCACAAACCCTTTATGCCAATCGGCGAGTTCAACGTACAAATTATGGAGCTTTAACTTTGTCGTCGACGCTCACGGTACGCTGTCATGATGTATAGAAAAAGTGAGGGATCCTGCAGCTTCTCCTTTAGCGATATTCTGTTCCGTTCAAACTTTCCATGTATCCACTACGTGGCCTTAAAGGCCTACCTCGGCGATGACGGCTTTAAACTATAAAGTCATAATGATAATGCCCTGTTCTGACACCCGATGTAAATGTATACGCTTGTACCATGGTATATTACGGCAATATTTTATGTTGTATTGTGAAACATTTACACATGATACGTGTGTTAATTTCTTTCGTAAAGCAATAAAATTACTTTAGTTTTACTGCAATTTCAACTAAAGGAAGTTATTTCCATTCTATATATATTCGTATGCAGTGGCGTGGCTGTGGGGTAGAACACCCACTTACCACGCATGCGACACGTGTCCAATCCGCACATTGACCCAGACTTTTTATTTATTTTATTTGCATCTTTCTCGATTTTCTTTCACGCAAAGATGATAACATTACGCTCACAATACCAACGTGGCCGACATGAACACCGACTACGGAATTTCTGCAAACGAGCTCTTTATATCGCTATCACATCAAAACAGGTGCATGCTACAGTCACAACATACCTATGTGTGTATATGAAGAGAATAAAAAAAGAATTCCAACAGACGAACACAACTGTGACGAAGCATTATAACGTATACAAGCACAAACTCTTTCTACTAGTCAGCGACTTCAACCTTGACAAGTGGACCTTAGGACCTAGCTTAGCCGCCAAGTAATTCTAGCCGCCATATATAGCCTCGTCATAATTCACTTCGCGGAGATTCAGAGGTTTTTTTTTTAAGCCACATTGGTGAGTGAGGAGGTCCTAAGCAGGCATTGTTGGGCATACCAGGCATGCACACGCTGTGTTGCTCTGTCGCGGCTGCATTTCGTTGGACGCGCTGAGTTTCTCTCTGATTGGGCGATTGCGGTTTCTGACCTTATTAGGCAAAACACTGGGCTCAGCCAAGGAGGTTATACTACCCTCTCAGCTAAGTCAGCGAAAGTGGTCACAGCCGTCATTGCGCACAGTCTAGATCACGGCTGCGATGCAATGACCTCCATATAGCCCGGATGCTCAACAATGGCGACTTCTAACAGTTTGCAGGACGACCTGGTGATCTGTCCATACAGTCAGCGTCACAAGGTCAATAGAGGGCGGCTGAGTATATACGTATCAAAGTGTCGACTAAAGTCATGCCCCTTCAACCGTGACCACGACGCGCCCACTGAACCGGATGGGTATCGTCAGCACCTGGCTACCTGCCCAGACAAAACAACGTAGTTGCTGTGCACGGAGACCCGGTACGACCCTTCATAGAGGTACCAGCGTCAGGAGGTGCATAGCCTTTCCATCATGAGCCCGATGAGCAATCGGTCGCGGAGCCATGGCATCCGCTGAACCAAGTCAAGCCGTCTGTACCACTTATATTCTGTACAGTCACTGGCCTCAAACCTGCCGAGTGGTGGTGGTATTACCATTCATTAAGAGCGAACCCGATGGTGTACGTGTCCTGCAAGTATCCGCAGCAGTCAACCATGCCTGCCGCCAGCAGCGTGCATGGCCCTAGAAAGGCGGACTGTGGGGACGAGAAACATATCGCTGGGATCAGGTTTGCAAACTCGAATCTAGGGCAGTGTGGCTACCGGACTTTCATCTTATCTAGACCAAGCAGCCTCACAGCCAATTAACAAGCCCCTCAAGCCCAGAGCCATCCCTGCAGTGTCCAAAAGACTCTGGCCCTCAAGAGTCTTTTGGTTGCCCCACAGGCTGCCAAAGCCAGCCAACCCTCAGGTGTCCAAGCTCTGGCCACTCGGGAGCAGTCCAACCAGGCTAGTCAGAGCTGTGCAGGCCGCGTTCCCCGGGAGCGACCATCTAAGGAGCACCAAAGCTGACGAACCATCTGCTTCTCAGGCCACCCAGCCCCTGACCGATTATCCGAAGAAGCCTCTGCTGGCTGTCCTAGTTTAAGTAAGCGAGACCTTGATTCCAGCGAGTTATTACATTGTTAGCGGGCAAAAAACATCCCAAAATCACGAGAACACAGAGAAACAGTACACATTCAGCGATCGTATGTGTACTATGTTTCTGTGTCCTCATTCTTTTTTCGCTGTTTTTTGCCAGCTAAGAATGAGGTAAAGCCAGCTGTGTTGCGCACAGCACGATCCATATGGCCCAGCATACAATATTGATCCTCACTCTGATTGGTAGGTCGTGACTGGCGAGCATCATATGGCACCTGGCACAAGGCTCCGGTCGGCCATCCCTGTGACACTGAGGTCACCCACCCGACCAGTAATTTGGGGGCTGCGCGGGCCTCGGCCAACCACTTTAGGGCGGTCCATACTTTAACCACCAAAGGCCAGAGTGCCCTGCCAGAACCAGGGGCAACTAAAGCCCGTATATCTTTAGAAAAGTACAGCGTTATTTTGTTCTGCGCCACTTCCTCCTCTCCCCACCGGAGCTTCTTGTCTCTTCGGGTGGATGCGGCGAAGAACCGGTTTTCGCCGCTCGGCGCCTTGTTGGATGCGCCAAAGCGCCACTGTGGGTCCATTCGATTCACCCTGCACTTCCAGAACTAGTTCATGGTGGTGCCGTCTGGGTCAACGTTACTAGATCCTGCCATCTAGTAACGTTGGTCTGGGTGTCGTCTTCGTGCGGGTGACGTTTCAGCAAGTGCAGCAACGACGAGACGCGGAAACGAATACGGGAGTGCAGATGTTGTGCAGGCCCAATGCTACTTGCCGGCTGTCTCGAGGGTTGTGGAGGCCGTGATTCGTAAAAGACGGCACCGCCTACGTAACTTGACATGTGTCTACCGGAAAATGTTCACTGTCGTACTTGTTGCACGTCGCTAAAACAGACACGAATGCAATCGGCTGTGTCGTCTGCTGCAACCGCAGCCATCTTGTGCTGCACGGACTCGGCACTACCTCACGAGCAGGTGCAGGGAATTCGTGAATTAGCCTAGCACGACAGCTGCACTTTTTCGAAACGAATACTCTGGGGCCGCTGCCCCCACGTTCAACTCGCGAAACGAATGATGAAGTGCAGCGCCTCCATGAACCGGTTCAGGTAGTGCCGGTGAAACGAATGGACTTTGTGTTGCTTGTTCCCCGCATGCAAAGCGCAGGGCGTGTGAGAGCATTTCTCTTAAACGTGGTTAATTTTTCAAATTTCATGATTATCGCGGCTGTTCTCAAACGCAGCCCGTGTTCGCAACAGCGTGCACGTCACAAGTACGTGCTCCATATGAAATGAACCACTGGTACTAGCAAAAAAAACGCTTTGTTTCAATACATACGACGATGTGCCGAACTTTTTCGTTGCTTTGAGGTGATATTGTGCGTTGAGTTGAGAGAATACATTGCTAGAAACGGGCGAGTGGTAATTACGACGGTGATGACACGACTGTGTTTTTCGACCTCTACATCACAGCACCATCTTGGCCATCCCGCAATTCGAAATAGTTTCCGTGTGCAAGAACGACCTTTATCGCCTACATTACTTGCAACGCCCATGATAAAGTACTTTACACATGAAGACGTGTAAAACCTCAAGACAATGATTGCAAACTGAGCCGCAGAGAACAAACAACTCAGAACGGCGTACTGCGTGCACAAGTTAATGGACAGGCAGAGAAGAGGTAGCATGTGAAACGTCACGAAGTTCTGAGCGAGCAAAAAAGTTTAAACGACTTGTAATTCGCTAGAACTTGTGCCTGACTTGCAGCAGCTCTTCTGCCGTAATATTGATGGTGAGCGCACCCAGTTTCGCTGAAAAATCAACGCAGAAGAATTACATAAAGCCGTATGCAAGGCACGGCACACGGCCGTGGCTGTGCAGAAGCGGCTGTAGCAGCGGTGGCGTGCCACCGGCTCGAAAGCTAACTGCAAGCTCGTGGCGTGTTACAAGGGGCGCCACTGTCGCAATCGAAAGAAAAATATTGGCGCCGTAGCTGCATGTAATCTGCAAATGTCGTCGAAAGACGATATGTAGAGAGAGTGAACAAGACATTTATTTGATGTTCTGCGCAAGCAAATCGGTGAATGGTATTTTGGAGGCGCCGCGTTAGAGTGACTCGAGCGAGCAGCGGAGGCGAACGAGCGCATCAAGTCACGTCACACGTGTGACATAACCGCCACCTGGCAGTTTTTTTAGAAAACAAAGCGCGTGGCTTTGAGACGGGTGTGCGCGCCCATCTCAGAGGTGATTAGGTGTAGAACGCAGGGCGACGGGTACGTGCCACCACCGTGTCGTCTAAGCAAAGCGTTAAAAACACTTGCCTTTTCGGGAAAGCGTTGCACGGTCAGCGTGGCGTGATAAACGCTACGGTCCTTAAAATTACTTATGTATGCTTTTTCTAGTAAAAGACACACATGCAAAATATATACGTGTTGTTGTGGTGCCCCAGACATGCGCAATAATTGCTTTTTAATTGACAATTGCACAAGCATGAACGCTCAACCTTGAGCAACATAGGTGGGGGCTGCGGATGGGGTAGGCCGTTTCAAGTTCCCGATGCCGTTAAGAGTGGACAAACAAACAAATGTACAAACAGACAGACAAGCAGACAGACAGAAAGTTTTGCATCGAAGGTCCCCAAGAAAGACAGTCGTCTTTGATATCGTCTTTAAAAAAAAGGAACGCGCCGGAGAGAAGGCGGCGAGGGGGAGAGCAGATGGCGGTACTTTTACAACTTGCATGCACACCCTTGAGGCACTGTGCCGTGCTCCCTACCGGGCTGCAGAAATTAGGTGCCTTTATCCTCCTCTAACCACGACCACCACACCCTTGCTCGAAAACTTGTGGAGCTTGGGCTCCATAAACTACGACTGAGCCTAAATAAACCTCAATAAAGTGCTTTCTATATGCAGGGGCTAAGCAAATACTAATTGTTTTTATCTGAAATTCTCATTCTGAACATCTTTCTGGGCCTTTCATTTAGTTGTAACATTTCGGCTGTACAATATGTTGTGATAGAAAATTTCACGTGCGACTATTGCAGTCCACCTACTTCGTCAGTTCAAGTACGAAGATCTCGCGGGATGATGTCACCTTCATTTGCGAGTACTGCTGTTTTGAAGAATCACAGCAGGGTATTTAAAGACTGCCTATTAAATCTTGAATAATTTTAAAATCAAATATTGTAAATAATATTTGCACAACAAGATTCGAATGCATAATACTAAAATGCTTGTTCATTAACTGGAAGAACTGGTTTCATACCTCACTAACTGCTGTTTTCTCATTTGTTAGCTTCCTCATTGAATTTGCCTGTTGCAGTGAGTGAAGAAGTTCAGAATTATTTTATTTTCTAAATTAAAAACGTAATGATAAACTTGCATTATAAGAACTGTTTATCTGATTTCAATTGAGGTTAACAGTGATTTTTAATTGGAGCACCACATTGTGCAAAATGTGTCTCGATGGGGACCAAAATTATTTTAATGGATTTTTCTTGTAAAATATAGAAATTTCAGTGGTTTTTAACGGAAAAAATACCTTTCTTGAAGTAAGTAATTATTACTCTGATATTTATACATAGCGCAATACTGCAAAAAAGAATGCTAACATAGAACGTTCCCGTGAAAAAGACGTACAAGCCAGTAAAATTGCAGTAAATTTATTGAGGTTCAAACACCTTTCGCAAATGCCTTTGCTTTATGTTCAAACCAATTTTCTTATCGAAAAACGAAACAATACCCTCTTAATAAACATTCTGACAAAAAACACTAAAATGACTTTCTGTGTAAAACTTCCACGTGACCAAGAAGTTTTTTTTTCTGATGGACGTGTTTAGCAGTAAGCTGTTTTTATTGCATTAAGCTAATTGGCACAATTTTATATTGCATTTGAGATGATCACCAAAAGGGTTGAGACATTTGGCAAGTAATTTGGAATCTGTTTGCCAAAAGGACATTCAAGTAAAGCTATTAATTGGCCTAGATTGAATATACCTTGGGAACTCTAAGATCATTAATTTCACAAGCATGCCTTTATAAAGTTTCATTTTTAAATTTTGTACCGAAATCTTCACGCATGACATCGCGGATTTCTTAGTGTATTTCTTGCATTTTGCGACATCGGCTCAATGGAATTTCATAAAACTTGACATGGTAATTCTTCAGCCTGTTCAGAAGACAGTGCATTTCATTCTTACCTCTAGGATCTATGTATGAACCAGTATACGCCATCGAAATCTATGAAGTAAGGACATTTGGTACGGCAATTCTAAGGAGGCGTCACTACTAGCGTTTTTCTGCGTGCAACTTTTTGATTGATTGATATGTGGGGTTTAACGTCCCAAAACCATCATATGATTATGAGAGACGCCGTAGTGAAGGGATTCGGAAATTTTTGACCACCTGGGGTTCTTTAACGTGCATCCAAATCTGAGCACACGGGCCTATATCGTGCAATTTCTTGCTTTCCATGCGTCCTCTCCCGGTAAGAAAAATGTTTTTGGTGTTGCAAAACTGTTGTTTATGAACACTCAAAAATAAGTTTCGCCTTGATATTGTGCCATTGAATGATGCATGGTGTCATGACATGGCAGGTCCTTTGTACTATGTAATGAGTGTAACGAAGCGGGAAATTTACGTCTAACCTAAGGGAAGCACACTTCAATTAAAGTGCTGTCTACCAAACATAAATGATGCAAGCTGATTGCCGCTTGGAGGAGAGTATTTTGCGGTCGGAGTGCATTCTGTGAACGCACTTTGCTACCTCTGATGCATGAATCCCTTCCAGTATAGACTTGAAATGCTTGCATAGAAGGAAGCTGTGCTTTTGGCTTCGAAAAAACATGACCTACTGTTGCTATTAGTATTTCTATATAAAACAACTACATTTCTATTTCTACCTTTTTGTTTTGCTTTTTCGTCTGAATTTACGAAAAACATGCTCACAGACTAGTCACCATTTCTTCTTTGCTATACCAGCGCATCGTGTTTTCATGTTTAGCTCTGTGCACAATAGAACGTCTCTCGGTTTTCCAAAGCTTATTCTGCATAGGTGCAGGTAAAAGAAGATGGCAGTAAAAAAATTGAAGTTTTTTGTTTCAAAGTTACATATTTTAGTTTTTATTTGCTTTCACAAGTTTTTCTACTTTCTCGACAAAAAACTGAAAATTGTAATGAAACTCGAAGTAGGTTGAAATGGCTTTTAAATGGTCAAGCTGGCTACTAAAACTAAAAAAAAAGCTCTTTATTTGCGTCCCGTGGAAATGGTCACCCGGCTGCTTGCCATTGAATTTCGTATGAGGAGTTCAATAAATTCATATGCTCAAAATAACCACGATTGCCCAGCTCTCATGATGGAAGGAATCATATTAAAAAAACATATATTCTGCATAGACGATCTTTCACTTATACCTTTAAAATGCTGTTTTCTCATGATCCCCTTATGGGCAACTTCTCGAGTTTGGAAATCATGTTTTTGGTATTTCAGATAGCCTATTGGGATTAAATTTTGCCCTAACATTCTTCAGCATGTAAAGGGTGCAAGTATTTTCTTCAAAATTCTATATCGCCTGTACAATACTTACAAAATTAAAGTAAGCTATCATTATAGGCTGAAGATTAAAAAAAATTTTAAATGTTCGAATAAAAATATTTTGTCTATTAAATCATCTTATACCCACTTTTTTCATAGTTATTTGCGTTATATAGTTAATGTAAAGAAATACGAATGATTATAACGGCTCAGAACCATAAAAGCTTAGTGGCAAAAAGAAGTTGTCCAGAAGTAGTTATAATTTAAACATTCATCACCATCATCATCATCCTGACTACGTCCACTGCAGGACAAAGGCCTCTCCCACGTTCCGCCAGTCAACTCGGTCCTGTGCTTGCTGCTGCCACTCTATACCCGGAAATTCCTAATCTCATCTGCCCACCTAACTTTCTGTCTCCCCTTAACCCGCTTTCCTTCGCTGGGAATCCAGTCAGTTATCCCAATGACCAGCGGTTATGCTGCCAACGCGCTACATGCCTGGCCAATGTTCATTTCTCATTCTTGATTTGAGCTATGATATCCTTAACTCTGGTTTGTTCCCTGATCCACTCTGTTCTCTTGTATCTTAAGATTACGCCTATCATAACCGACTTCGTTGTGTGGGTGTGTCGGTTGGCTCGCAATTACACCCGCATGATACACATAGGCTAACAAACGAGAAAAAAACTGCAACCCTGTATAGCCGCCGTTTTGAACAGTGACGTCATTGTCGTCGTCTGCTTGTTGCGCTTTTCAGTCCGTTGGTTTCGGTTCAGCCGCGAAATCCAGGAGAATTTCATTAATTCGTAGTTATTACTAGATGCCGCTTTCCTGTAATCCTAAAGCTCAATGGGTTTTTCGTATCAAGAACTTTAATTCTCCCATTTGACTTAACTGCCGAACGGCACTAATTAAAGTTAATTAGTTACATTTCCTAATTACCGTTACAAATGATGTCTTCAACTTTCGTAAGATGTCTGCCACTATAGAAAAAGCAACTGTGAAGACAGCGAGCAAATAGCGTCTTTTGCTGATCGTAAACAATATTGGACACATGTCTTGAAACACCCTGTATATATGTGTCCATGTGTGGGCGTGCGTGCATCCTCCAAGAAATAAGAAATGTATACCAACACCCACCCATATATATAACTATATATATAACTATATATATATATATATATATATATATATATATATATATATATATATATATATATGAGAAAGAAGTGTATACCTAAGGGCTCGTTTTTCCGTGTTTTAACACAATATTAATGAGATATAACAGACAGTAATGCCAAGGAATGTACAGGGGAAGTTATTAAAACCAATGGAATGTAAATAAGAAGAAAGAAAAGTGGATGAAAAAATTACCAACTGTGAGCAGGAATCGAACCTACGACCTTCGAATTACGCGTTCGATGCTCTAACCACTGAGCTATCACAGCGGCCCTACCTCCATCCACTTTTTTGGGTTTATCTGGAAATTTAGAAGTAGGAGTGACAGTCAGCGCCATCTATAAGCCAAACGACGAGTGTGAAAACACTCTTATGCGCATGTTTGGCGTCACGTAGCACGTGAACTTATTATGAGCAGGCAGCTGATTAATTGTCCCTCTTATATAACGCAAACACACCAAGTCTGCCAGTACGAGACCCTCGTTCAATGAAAATAAGGGAAAGAAGTGTATACCTAAGGGCTCGTTTTTCCGTGTTTTAACACAATATTAATGAGATATAACAGACAGTAATGCCAAGGAATGTACAGGGGAAGTTATTAAAACCAATGGAATGTAAATAAGAAGAAAGAAAAGTGGATGAAATATATATATATATATATATATATATATATATATATATATATATATATATATATATATATATATATATATATATATATATATATATATATATATGAGTGTTAAGTGGCGACCACAGCTGGTAATACAAATACTTGACCATTAACTCCCACAAGAATACACTAATTAACCCTCAGCCCTCAGTCCCAAGTGGCTGCGAAGCAACTGCCGAAGGTGGCGGTCAGAGCTGCGAAGCAGTGGAGACTGCCACGAATCTCTGGGTCCAGATAGGTGGCCATCACAACCTTAACTTGATTACGTTTAACGCTGGAACGTTATATAGTAAGGCGAGTCTAGCTGTTGTAATTAAGCTATATTTATTTAAACCCACATATATAAACCCAAGAAATTGTAACCGAATTCTCCACAGACTCAGATAATCTAAGCTCAGGAAGATACTAATCACTCCTGACCGAGTCTTATATCTAAATTGCGTTTGCAAAAATTATAATTATATTGATCATTGTGTGTGGCAAAATTTTGCAAATTATGGCCAGTAAGGTTTATTTGAGACATCTGTAGCTTAATGAGACATCTGTGCCCTAATCAACACTTTTTACACTTTTAATGGCTAATTAGTGTAAAGCTAGTAAGGAGTAATTAGCCTCTGTCCTCACTTGGCTTTTCTGGGCTCATGGAGAGTTTGACTTGGAACAATTGGCCACAATTACGTTTGCCTTATATAGGCTAATCATACTCAGCTATTTTACTGAATAAGATGGTTAACTATAGCTGTTTAGACTTAGGTATACTCACCTTGACTCATCTGAGCTCATCTAAGCTGAACATGGCTTAACATGAATACAAGGTGAGCTTGGTCCAGTTAAATTCAGTATAATTAAACGTACTTACGCTTGACTTCATTAGCTTATACTTGAGTTACTGTATATGCTACCTTTACCTAAAGGTAGCATATACAGTAACTCTAGGTTATACCATGCTCGACTAGGTTTGATTAGTTAACACTTACTTTGGCTTAACCAAATTTCGCTTATCTAAGTTGAACTTGGCTCTGCAGAAAAAAAGGCAAGCCGGGCTGAGAGAACTTAATTTTGTATGCTTGGCATCATTAGATTATATGATGCTAGATATGCTTAGTTACGCTAATTAAAGAAACAATACGAGCCCGGCGCTTGAACGGACTCCGCCGCAGCCGCTACGTAAAAGAACGGCACAGATTCGACGGGACAAACAAAGCGACACCCAGTTGTCGTTTCGTCTACGAGCTCCGTAACCTCGTCAGACAGATCGACATGAGAGACCTACTAATAACGACGGGACGAGCATGCGCACAGCAGCAGGCGCCACGTCGGTAGATGGCGCGTCGATGCATTCTGCCACGCGATGCCGTGGTCTGCACACTTTCGCTCACGCCTGTACACACATGCAAAATTACCCCTGCACCCCCACCTGGCCACGACAGGGACCCATAGAGTTTCATACATGTGATGGACTTCAACAAGCGTCGCACAGTGCCTTTAAAAACATTCCTAACAGTCCGAAGAAAGAAGTAGAAAAAAATTCTGTGGATCGCACGCATTGTGGAAATCTGGCATTTTTCATGGAGGCGGAAATACTCGAGGCCTGTGGCCTTAGATTGAGGCGCACGGTGAAGAACCCCAGGTGGTAGAAATTTCCGACGCTCTCCACTACGGCGTCTCTCGTAATCATGCGGTGGTTCTGGGACGTTAAAGCGCAAAAGCTATTATTACTTTATTATTATTATTAGCATTGTTGAAATACATTTCGTGCGACGCACTCAGAGAATAGCTACTCATGCAGCAGTTTAACCCAAACCTTACGAGGTGTATCGACGTCCTTGTGTAATTTGTGTAGCTGTGTCCATATCGTCACGTAGTCGTCACCGGGGTGAAGGGAGCAGTCGACGTATTCAGCGTAAAACTGTTTATTTTGGCCGGACATGTGGCGTTAAACTGAAAGTCAGATTACAGCAATGTACACTGGCACTAATAGCGGTGAACAGAGCCTCGATAGGCCGTTGATAAACTGATCATTGTTGAAATGCGCCATCTTTTATACATCACGTATCGAATTTGCGAGGCTTATCAGTGATGGTCGAGGAAGCTCTGGAATACTCTTGAGTGTTCGCGTCTTGTGCGCAATCTTAACAAAATGATCTACGACCAACGTGAAGGTTCTCTAACACTGAGACGCGATCTGCGCTGAGTATTGCTCGCAGACTTTGTGGCTTGAACCGAGCACATCAAAATAACGCCCGTGGCAATATTGTGGGCTTATACCAGAAAGGTTCTCCGGCGTCTAAAGGGTAACTCATTGTTTGACGCAACTACAGCACCCGCGCTACAGCACAGGCATTATGATTCCATTGAAACGAACTGTTCGCGTAGCAAACCAACACTATACTTTGTTGGGTAGTAGGAGTACGTGCGTAATTGTTTGAGTGCTGCATTGAAAATTTCTAACTTTAACAAACGGTGTGTCTTTTTCTTGTCTAATCCGCTCCAGGAGGAGCAGGAAAGAAAAAAAATCAGAAGTCCCAGTTTTGACACAAGGCCGAAGCAAAGAATGCATAGCAACACATCATACGAAGTAAGGCTCGGAGATTCAGGAACCATACAAAATGCATTGAGGAAGGTTGAATGTGAGTTGAGCTGAAGCGTTTTTCACACGTGTAGCAGCACGTTCTTGCTGGGTCCGTGTACATATGTGAGCCTGCCTTGCTTGATCGTTACTAGTATTCCGTTAGAGCTGTTCCGCTGGTGTTCGTACGACATGCAGTGGAATCGTAAAGGTAGAACTACATACAGCGTTTTCTCCGGGGTTTGTACGGAGTTCGTTACTTGGCGTCAGTCGACGTCGGCGATACCGGTTACCGTGTAGCGAAAAGTACAGTTCCAATGCACTTCACCAAAACGTCCACCTCAGATTGTCCCAGACATTGCAGTGTAGGCGTCCGCGCCGGAAGCAGCTGTATGGTGGAAGAAGCTTGTTTGCTTGCTTGTTCCTTGATATATGGCTCCCAACCACCACAGGGAATTGGCCATGAAACCGGTGGTTAATATAAACAAAATAATAAATATTGAAAATCAATCACCGCAGGTATAAACAGAAATTATAGAATAATCAACGCGCGGATGACATCCGCTTTTGCCGTCACTGATGCGAAAATAAATCATTTGTCTCTATATAAGCTTCGACGGCAAATGGCTCATGATAGTTTTGAACTGTTTCTCAGAACTACATTCAAGTTCATCGCGATGCTTAGCAGGAATTGCTACATTAGTCGAACATGTGGCCTCAAGGACATGCGACAAATGATGCCAAATCACAGAGGCCGTATACTACGAGCTTGCGTTTCTTCTTGAAATGTCAATAGATGGCGCTTCAAGTAAAACTGAGACGGAAACCTTTCGGCAGAATCAGCTGTCTCATTTTGCGGGCTGCATAACTGCTAGCATGACGTAGAAGCTTTGCTCAAGAATGTTTCATTTAAGTCAATTGACAGTAAGCAAGTGGTAATGTCGTATATAAATAGCTAGAGTTATGGATATTATGAGCGGCGTGGCCTAGTGCCTCCCGATAATGCTCAATGTCAAAAACCTAAAGCTTATGCTTAGCCTTGCGAATATCTTCTGTGAATGTTCTTGGTAATTTTACCTTTTGTTCTAGCGATGCAGTGAAATTCTGTTGTTTGAGCAATGCTTCCTTATTTTTTTTCTCGCTTTGCACATGCCGTTTTCAACACCACCATCTTTATGTCACTTTCAAAGTATTCCCACTGAGCGCCAATCGTTATTTTACTTCTGTCATTACTTTTGCTCACACTTTACAGTACCTTCTCTTTCGAAATGTATTCCTTCATAGCTACAAATTCAGCTATCAAAGATCCCAGGAAAATTCGAGTTTGCGCTGGTAAGTTGTGGTTGGTGAAACACCAACAAAACAAACACTGGAGGAAGAGAATTGACATGTTCGCAGGAATAATTAAGGCGAAATCCATTACAGTGGTATCATATACACATATAATAAGGGAACAGAAAATGTTTCTTCTAACTACTATCGAGATCTGTTTAAACGATCGTATTTTGACATAGGAATGTTTAGGGCGAAATGCCAAAACTGCCCGAAAGTCTTGTTGCAGGGTTAAAACTGCCCTTTCCAAATTTGTAAGTTGAAAGAGCTATCACAGGGCTGAATCCAGGAAAGTCGCCTAGACCAAATGGGTTGAGTGCGTCCTTAATTTTTCTCTAATCTTGACTTGTCTTTCTAATGAAGCGTACAAGTATAAGATATGTTACTTCCCAGCTTTCTGATAGCGCACACTTTTCTGATCCCCAAACAGATGAGAAAACAAAAGTCCGCCTTATAAAATTGTATCGCCCATTAGCTTAGCAAATGTAGACTACAAGATTTTCATGAAAATATAATCTAAGCAATTACAGGGTGAAATAAAGGAAGTATTAGGTCCACACCACACACGTGGAATCAAAGGACGCACAATTTTGACAAGACATACATAAGGCCACATCTCTTCTGGAGTGTTCCGAGGCGACTGATGCATGTGTCGCATTTCTTCAGTTAGATTTACAAAAAACTTTGGACCTTGTGTCACATCATGTTCTGATGAGTGTCTAGAATTTCGTAAACGTAGGCTGTATGATTAAAGAGAGAGAGAGAGAAAGAGAGAAACAAGAAAAAAAAGGCAGGGAGGTTAACCAGATGCTAGTATCCGGTATGCTACCCTTCACTGGGGTTGGGGAGTAAGGGGTTGAAATAGAGAGAGAGAGAAAGAGAGAAAGAGAGAGAGAGAGTTGAAAAATAAATAAAAGCAAAACACGGACACATACGCACACACAAAACCAGTCCACTCAGAGGCGTTCCGACAGGCCAGTAGTTCGCAAGAAGCCGTAGCGCTTGCACGGCCTTCTTCTGTGATGGTGAGCCATGACGACGGCGCAGTATACTTACTTCTGACGGTGTGACTATGACATATAAAGGCTGTACAACGCGACTAATTGTTAATAAATTGGTGGGGAGGGGTGCATCAACTTGCAACGCTCCATGCATCAAGGCTGCCCTCTTGCACCATTGCTTTTCAGTCTGTTTTGGAGCCTTTTTGTTTTTGTAGTTTGAGTGTGATTAATAGCAGTTCCATCCATGAATTCAAACTGCACAAGAATGAAGTACGATTATTTGCGCATGCTGATGATGCGGCAGTTTTCTGTTGCGATCACAACAGCATTAACAAAGTAATCCGTATAGCGAAATAGGTTTGTATGACCAGTGGAAATTCGGTAAAGTGGGAAAAATGCCTGAGATATTGTCATGGAGATTGCCCTTCCACTCCAGACGTTTATACCAACATGCCGTGGGTGAATCAGCCTGAGAAGTATTTGGGTGTACCATTAGAAGTTTATTGTGATAGTGAGCCGTACTGGCGGCGGTAGGCGACTGAACTGCACGAAAAAGTAGATAAAGTTAGAGGACGGAATTTTTAAATACTCTCGCGGGCCACAGTATGTAATCTTTTCTTTGGCTCCGAACTCTGGTACACCTTACAGGTTTTGCATTGCTCGCGTGTAAGCGTGCAGAAGCTGCACCGCGTGTTCGCAGTATTTATATGGGGATCAGCGTGGGAACGGTCTAGTCACACTAACCTTTTCGCCGTGTTCGGTTCGGCGGTCTTAGTATGTCACATTTGTTGTTAAGGTGGGTCGTTGGTCATTTTATGTTTCTGCGAGATACAAGAGATCCGTTTCTACGTGCAGTTATTCAACTGAGGCTTAGAAGTCTTCTACCTTGTCTCGTTGTCACCTCAGTTCATGTGTATAGGCTGCTTCACGGTTATTTAAATAAGTGGTCGGCGCAAGCAATTTTTTATAGCACATATTTTTAAGCGAGTATCTAGCAGGAGTAAAACGCAGAAGGTTGCATAAAGACCTTGTCAACATTGTTTTACTGGTACCACTTTACAGGAGTTTGTATACTGCTGCTGTACATGACAGAAATGTACTGACCCGAGCGAAAGAAATGGCTGTCCCATATAGTTCAAAACCATTTTTCTTTAAGCTCCATACAGGTAATCTAGAATGTGAAACGTGTATGCAAGGGAGGGGTCTCTTTGTACCGTAGGAAACGCACTTTCTCCTCTGTCGTAAGCCTGAGACCATCGAACGTGTTTTTCTCGATTGTTGGCAAGGCGTGTTTTTTTGGGTACATTCTGCAAAGAACTATAGAAAAGATCTACCGCTAGATGCATACGAAATCAGGTTTTTACCAGTTTATGAAGAAGATGATGGAGTGCCTTACGACACCGTTACGTTGCTCGGCCTTCACAGTATTTGGGAAAAATACATGGTAGTCTGCCATGCCGACATTAATACACTGCTTATTTGTAAATATTCCCGCCAAGTGATCACGAACTTTATTGAAGATTGTAAAATTAAAGACTGAGTACCAGAGTGGCTGGGACAACTTGAGCCACTTCTTCGTATACAGAAATTTTAATGACTATGTAAAGCATACTACTTTTTTAACTCTGTCTGCACTGTTTACGCACTGTATTATTACTGTATGATGGGGAAAAGAAATTAGTAAAGGAAAAAAAAAAGAGTGGCGTGGCCTATAGTTTGTTAACGCAGAGCGCTGAGGAGCGAGTGGTTGCTGGTTCGTAATCCCTGATCAATAATCCCTTGCATACCACCTGACGGCATTAAGATAACTTGCTCACGGCAAGTTAACTTTTCGTCAACAATTACATTTTAATTACTTCTAATACTGTAGACCTGTGTGTTCGGATTCGAGTGCACGTTAAAGAACCGCAGGTGGTCGAAATTTCCGCATCCCTCCACTACGCCGTCTCTCATAGTCATATGGTGGTTTTGGGAAGCCAAACCTTACGTATAAATCAATCAATCAATCAATCAATCAATCAATTAATCAATCAAGCAATCAAGTAATCAATCAATCAGTCAATCAATCAATCAATACTGTTACTTCTAATTCATCCTTTATACATCCCTCGGCATAGTTGTATGTTAGTTATCATTAATACTATACACTGTGTAGTATATATATACCGGTATACTATGCAAGGATAGCGATGTAATACTAGCAATATCTCGGCAAAAGCGCCCAGCTCTTTGCGGCTGCCATCAGTCAAACCAGTTCGGTCCATGCAGCGGAGCGTTCGCGTTAAGTTTGCTAACGACTGTACAGTAACTGGACACTTGACTGGCGTAAACTTGCATATGAACGTGTTGATATGTTTAAGAACGATGTAGGTAATGCGTGCCGACCTTCTAGACGAGTCAGGTGGGGGGGGGGGAGCGTTAAACCTAATTCAAGAGCTAACGGGATTACAGTTCATGTACTGCTTCCGAGATGTGCGTCCAAAAGCGGATCTCTGCGGGCAGCATTCGTTGCGGTGAAACGTATTCCTCCTTTTTACTTTATATTGATAGCTGTGAAAACTTTGTGACGTCATAATGACGTTGCGCAATAAGGACCGGAAAGAGGGGCAAGCTGCTTGCCGAGATCCAGCCGTGGAAGCCTAAGTGGACAGTCCACAAGGTGGATACATCAAAAATCACTCCCCTGTCTAGCAATGCCAAGTTTACATGCACAGAAATACACAATGAGGTGGTTGGGAAGGGACCGCCAGCGTAGGCTGTTGTGGATTAGAAGGTTGTGAACTAATAAGTCACAGTTTTGTCAAAAAGACGAAGCAATTAATGCGACAGCAACATATTCGAATGTTTTACGAATTAAGGCTAGCAATATTAGGAGCAATAATAACTCTAGTAAACATGCGCTTGCTTAGTAACCAAGTTTCCTGCGGCGCGGCCTCAGTAGATGACCACAACAAGGCTCGTGCGTAGTGACGGTGATGATGAGAAGCGCCTCCCGTGAGCAGCGCATGCTGGTACTAAGGGCTACACGTCGGGTGACACCGCTGGTGGCAGTTATGTGTAAAGCGCATCTATATGTGGACGGCCGCTCAAGGTACACTTTTGGCACCGTTTTTTCGTGTTGAGAACGCAGCCAGTAGAAGCTCCCGCCTGCTGTGATGGCAATAACCGCGCGTTGATCGTTGCCGCGATAGCGCGACAACCATAAGCGACCCCCCCCCCAACCCCCTCTTGTTCGCTCACAAGTTAAGCGTGCGCGCAGACGACCCCGGCCGGAAAGGCGATAATCGCTCCGCAGACAGAGGAGGCTAGCGCATCCTTCCCCGTGTATATTGTCATGGGCTGAGTAAATACTTGAAAATGACGACGACGAACTGCTGAGGAGAACGTGGGTGAACTGCAAAAGAGTTGTACGCATTCGCTTACAAATATATTCTTCGCATATACTTTCTTCCCCGTAACATCATTGGTGGAAGGTGCGGGGTACAACTCGCTATACAGCCCCAGGAGATGGATCTTCGCAGCGGACGGCGCGTCGCAGCTACCACGATGACTGACCAAGCTACTTAATGTGAACAAGACCCGTCAGCCTCGCAGCCGATCGTTGTGGTGCAACCTCGTGACCCACGCCCATTCAACAGCACAAGTGGCATAGACGTCGATGACTGGCTGGTTCTGTATGAGCGCGTCAGCAGCAGCAACCATTGGGATCCGACGCTTATGTTGGCGAACATCACCTTCTACTTGCGTGGCACAACAAAACTCTGGTACGAGACGCATCAAGAAGAGTTAACCAGCCGGGGGGTGTCTGTAAGCAGAAATTCCACGTTTTATTTAGGAAACCCATCAGACGATAAGCGGCCGCAAAGAAAGAGCTTGCGACTCGTGCCCAGACATCGACAGAGTCGTACATCACACACATCTAGAACGTGTTGGCTTTGTACCATAAGGTCGACAAGGACATGCTTGTGGAGGACAAAGTCGAACACATCCTGAAAGGAATTGCCGATGACGTTTTCAATTTACTGCTGTGCTAGGACTGCTCGACGGTGGAGTCAGTCATCGGAGCATGTCGTCGCTACAAACAGGCGGGAAGTACGCGCATCGTTCACTGATTTGACCGCCTTCTGAACATGGCAGCTACGTCCTCCTGCGAATATTTGCAAGATTTGCCTACTCTACATCAACCACCAGTGCCGGAAAACGTCACCACAATAGTCCGTCGGGAACTCGAGGCTATGGCACCCGCTATGTCTAGCGTTAGTGTTCCAGGATGCAACCTCG
This sequence comes from Rhipicephalus annulatus, assembly GCA_013436015.1. Taxonomy (NCBI): domain Eukaryota; kingdom Metazoa; phylum Arthropoda; class Arachnida; order Ixodida; family Ixodidae; genus Rhipicephalus; species Rhipicephalus annulatus. Next base: position 278,246 of record WOVY01011515.1, on the reverse strand, counting down.
CTGCTGCTTTAATGATACAGGCCGTGGTTTATCAAGAGGTCGTGAATATGGGCATTTCGCCACCTTAGCGAAATGCCCTTGCTACTTCCAGCTCGGCTCCTCCAGTTGTTTTGGGTCCACTCCGAACCACACTTTCTCGCCACGACAAAACCCAACCGAATTGCGTACTCATGATGATCGCCCCATATGTTTTGCGTGCCATCGGATAGGACACATCGCTCGCCATTGCCGCAGCCGTTGGACCTCATCACCTCAACTAAGCTTCTACAATTGGGGACCCCGCTCCGAACGTGCGCCCCATGCCCCGTCCTACCGTGCTGAGACTAGTGCAGAGCATATTCCAGAACATCGGACCAGCCGCTCGCCATCGCCCCGGCGTCATCAGTCCCACTCGCCCAAACCTCGCTGTTCTTGGTCCCCCTACTACCATCACTCGAAAAACAAGCCGGTGCAGCCCCCGGAGGTGACGCTGCATATTCGACTCGGACTGCAAACCACCTGATTACTGCGACCAGTGGTGCAACCTGCTTACAATTCTCGTCGATGGTTTACCTGTAACTGCTATTGTAGATACCGGTGCACAAATATCTGTGATGAGCTCTGACCTCCGCCGCCGCCTCCGAAAATCTCTGACGCCTGCGATTGTGCCTACCGTTCGTACAGCCGATGGGAGTACTACTGCTGTGCTTGGAATGTGCACTGCGTGATTAACAATTTCTGAGCATCAAGCTTCAGCTCTGTTTGCTGCACTGGAAAATTGCCCTCACGACCTCATCCGTGGACTCGACTTTATGACCTCACACGCTGCGCTCATTGACTGTTCTGAAGGTCTTCTTCGGCTCGAGCTCCCCTTCTCAGATACCGTCCCTATCAGCCCACCTCGTCTACGTGCAGTTGTTTTCCTCCAACTTCCACCGCAAGCTGCAGTCCAAGTCCAGCTCTCGCCATTCCCTCCAGTACCCGATGGTGATTATGTTGCTGCCCCAATTTCATTCCTAACATGGCCATGACGCGTAATGTCATGCTAGCCAACACGATGGTTACCATTAAGGACAACGGAACTTCATTTCCAGTCCTCAGTTTTGGCTTATCAGTGCTAGTTACTCCTCGCGGTATGTCACTTGCGCGTGTGACACCACTGGTCGACCACACAGTTTCCGCCCTAACCACTGATTTGACACCCGATTTTTCATCAACTTCACTCTCGTCACGTTTTTGTTCCGACCTTTTTAGGCCAATGATATCCGACAAGCTCACCTCTGAACAAGTCTCTGCTCTCCGCTGCGTCCTCGTTTCTTATCAGGAGATTTTGGACTTCGGCGACCATAATTTAGGCCAGACATCGGCGGTAACCTATTGCATCGATACTGGTGATGCCAGACCCATTCGCCGACGGCCCTACCGTGTGTCAGCCCCGGACCAGGCTGATATACAGCGGAAAGTGGATAAAATGCTTCATAAGTGCATAATTGAACCCAAATAGTCCCTGGTCCTCACCCGTTGCACTTGTTAAAAAGAAAGACAATAGCTGGATAATCTGAGTTGACTACCACCATCTCGACCATATTGCCAAGAAAGATGTATATTCTCTACCGCGCACAGATGATGCACTCGATTGCTTACACGTTGCCAAATATTTCTCTTCAATAGACCTTCGCTCAGGCTACTGTCAGATCGCTATGGACGACCAAGACAGAGAAAAGACGGCCTTCGTGACTCTTGATAGACTTTATCAATTCAAAACGATGCCTTTTGGATTATGTAATGCTCCCGCGACTTTTGAGCGCATGATGGACTCTCTCCTTCGGGGCATGAAGTGGTACACCTGCCTCACGCTATCTTGACGGTTTTACTGTTTTTTCGTCTACTTTCGAAAACCACCTTACCCGTCTGTCTACAGTGCTTAATGTTTTCCGACGTGCCAACCTGCAACTTAACTCGCCGAAATGTAGCTTTGGGCAGCGCCAAATCTGCGTACTCGGCCATTTTGTTGATCCTGCGGGCTTACGACCCGACCATGCGAAAGTCGGAGGAGTTCGCGATTTCACCACACCTCGCTCAGCCAAGGACGTCTGAAGTTTTCTGGGACTGTGCTCCTATTTCCGTTGTTTTGTCGAGAATTTCGCTGAAATAGCCCACCCTCTAACCTGTCGCCTCAAAACGGATGTCGCATTCATATGGGGCCAACAGCAACTAAACGTCTTCTCGTCCCTTGTTGTCATTATCACCAATCCACCAGTCCTGGCACACTTCGACCCATCTGCCACCATGGAGCTTCGTACCGATGCCAGTGGCCACGGCATAAGCGCAGTGCAGGCGGAATGGCAACAAGGAAAGCACTGCGTCGTCGCGTACGCAAACCGACTGTTGTCACGTTTGGAACAAAATTATTTGATCACAGAACGCGAGTGCTTAGTTCTCGTCTGGGCCGTTGCGAAATTCCCACCATACCTGTATGGCAGACCATTTTCAGTTATCACTTGCTGGCTCTCCTCGCTCAAGGACCCTATGGGGCACCTTGGTCGTAGGGCGCTGCGCTTACAAGAGTACACTTTTTTCGTATCCTATAAATCCGGACAAATTCACAAGGATGCTGACTGTTTGTCTCGTTACCTAGTCGATCCCCCTGAAATGATGGAAGATGGACAAGAAGCCCTCGTTCTCTCACTCACAGCCTTCACCAACATAGCTGCTGAACAACACCGCGACTCCTCTTTGCGCCGTATTTTCGATGGTCTGTAATCTCCACACCCTGACCACTCCTTACAGATGTTCGTCATTCACAGCGACATCTTGCACCGCTACAACGCCCGCCCTGATGGGGCTGAGCTCTTGCTCGTTGTTCCTGCGCATCTTCACTCAGACGTTTTGACTGCAGCTTCATGATGCTCCCACCACTGGACACATATAGGGGTGTCACGTACGTATGACCGCGTTCGCCGACGATTCTTTTGGCCTGGCCTCTACCGTTACGTGCGACAGCACTTTGTGGCGTGTGACCTCTGCCAGCGCCGCAAGACACCTGCGCTGGGGCCTCCTGGTAGCTTTCACTTCATTGAAATACCAGATCAGCTATTTTCCCGAGTCGGCTTCGGTCTTCTAGGACTTTTTCCCGCGTCGGCCACCGGTAATAAGTGGATTGCCATCGCTACCGACTACGCAACGCGGTATGCCGTTGCACGAGCCCTCCCCACCAGATGCGCTACTGATGTAGCCGATTTCATTCTTCATGACATCATTCTGTGTCATGGTGCTCCTTGTCAGTTGATCACCGACCACGGCCACTGTCTTCTATCTAAAGTAGTCGACGAGCTTCTGCGATCCTGCTCTACCCACCACAAGTTAACTACAGCGTACCACCCACAAACCAACGGCCTCAGCGAACACCTCAGCCGTACCCTGACAAAAATGTTAGCGATGTACGTCTCCAAGGATCCCAAACTATGGGACATCCGCCTATCTTTCGCTACCTTTGCATACAACTCTTCTCTTCATGATACAGCTGGATTTTCACCTTTTTTCCTAATGTTTAGTTATGAGCCGCTTTTACCCATGGACACTATGCTTCATTCTGATGCCACCTCATCGGCTGCCCGTGCTAGTGATGCCCTGGCCCGTGTTGACATTGCCCTCCAAGTCGCCCGGGACCGTTTATGTGCCTCGCAGCTTAACAAAAAAAATGCGTATGATCTCCGGCACCGCGACATTCAGTACTCCCTGGTGTCGCTCGTCTTGATGTGGTTACCCCCACGACGTGTCGGTCTCTGCGAAAAACTCATGTACCATTACGTTGTCCCTCACCGCGTCATACGCAAGGTCACAAACGTGACCTATGAGATTGCTCCACTCCATACCACGTCAGCAACAACTTCAGTACTTACCGATATAGTGCACGTCTCGCGACTTAAACCAAACTACTCACGCCCCGAGGATTGATCGCACCAAGACGGTGCTTCTGCCACCGGCGGGTAATGTCATGGGCTGAGTAGATAGATACCTGACCTGAGAATAATGACGACGAAGTGCTGAGGGAAACGTTCGTGGACTGCAGCAGCGTTGTACGCATTTGCTCGCAAACATTTTCTTCCCCGTAACTATATATATATATATATATATATATATATATATATATATATATATATATATATATATATATATATATATATATATATATATATATATATATATATATATATATATATATATATATATATATATATATATATATATATTGTAGTGGGGAATTTGCAAGGCACTGACTAGTGGGACCATCGCTCTCGGAGTGCGAAGCGCGAGTGTGTGCACGAGCTGTAGACGCTGGACGGCTCAAGCATTTCTGTTCCTACCGGCTGCCTGCCTACTACCTGGCGTCGCTATTAAACTCCCTTGCAAAGTGGTGGAAGTGTGCTGGGTACGCAAACCTGGAACTTCGAAGCCGGAAGCTGCCCACTGCATCAGCAATGCCTGATCAGACGACCGAGCAAGGCACCCCCCTGCAGAGCACGGCCCAATCTCAACTGGTCATCGTACCTACCACCCTGCGCCAACGGGATCCCCCCTTCTTCAGCGGCACCGAGGACCAAGATGTGGAAGACTGGTTGCAGCTGTTTGAAAAGGTGAGCGCCGCCAACAAGTGGGACGACCCCTCGAAATTGGAGTACGTCCCATTTTATCTCAAAGACGTCGCCAGCCTGTGGTTCACAAACCACCGTACGGAATTTACCACTTGGGCCGCGTTCAAGACCACCCTTGCAGCTGTGTTCGATCGCCCCGCAGTGCGCAAACTGCGTGCTGAACAGCGCCTACGCGGACGAGCGCAAAGGCAGGGCGAAAACTTCACTAGCTACATTGAAGATGTTATCGATTTATGCCGGCGCTTTAACCCTGAGATGACCGAGCAAGAAAAGATCAGGCATATCTTGAAAGGAATAGACGATGATGCCTTTCAAATGTTGCTGGCAAAGGGCCCAAGTACCGTATCCGAACTTGTAACCTTGTGCCAGAACTTGGAAGAGATTCGCAAGCAACGTGCATTAGTTCGGAGGTCAACGACAGCAGACGACTCTCTCGCTTCCCTGGCCGTCAGTGGTGACAGCACCCTGCTGGAGCAGATAAAAGTATATGTACGTGAAGAGGTCGCACGACAGCTTTCGTGTCTCTCGTATCTGCCGACCACCGAAGCACCAACGAACCGTCTAACGCCGACAATCAGACAGGCTATTCAGGAGCAGGTCTCCGAGGCGTTGCCATTACCTACGCCTGCCTCTCCATCAACACCTGTTGCCGCGCCACTGACTTATGCGGCCGTCGCGGCAATGCCTCCGCCTCGTCTGCCATTGTATACGCCACAACCTGTGCGACCTTCTACCGCGCCGTTTCCAGCTACACAGCAGCATGCTGGAAATCCTTGGCGCACTGCTGACAACCGGCCGATATGCTACTTTTGCGGGATTCCAGGCCACGTTGCGCGTCTATGTCGTCGGCGCTTCGCAGCTAATACACCAAGATACCCTGACTACTCGTTTCGGCCTTCATGCCACGCGCCTCATGTGCCACCTGAAATTCACGAACGCGATGCGCAAGCTGCTTCCGGCACCCGAACCTCCGCTTCTCGACGTTCTACTTCCCGCTCACCTTCCCCTTCACCAAGTCGTCGTTCCGTGTCGCCTATGCGTCGACGACCCACCTCCATTGAGACGGAAAACTAACTGCCGCAGCTCCGGAGGCACGAGCTGCGTCATCGTCTAATCGTTTAAGTCCTCGCCTGTCTCCCACCAATCTTATCGATGTAATCGTCGAAGGTGTACGAACACTTGCACTCATCGATACCGGTGCCGCGATATCTGTGATTAGCCAAAGACTCTGCCGCTCTCTTCGTAAAGTGACGATGCTTTCTCCCGTAGTTTCTTTGAGCACTGCGAGCGCCCAACAAATTGAGCCCGTCGCGGCTTGTACGGCAAAAGTGGTTGTTCGAGACGTGTTGTACATCATTGAATTTCACGTGTTGGCTTCATGTTCCCACGATGTCATCCTAGGATGGGATTTCCTATCACGTCATCACGCCGTCGTGGACTGCGCTCGGGCCGAAGTGGAGCTGTTACCGTTTCGTGATGCGCCTTCTGTTGATGCGGCCGTATCTAGTGTGGCTAACCTTGTCGTCGCGACGGACATAGACCTTCCTCCTTTCAGCGCCCAGTTTGTCCCTGCCTGCTGCACTTCACTTTCTGACGCTACCGTCCTATTCACGCCATCTCACATCTTTGGTAGCCGCCATCACACATCGCTGCCATTCGCCGTTCTTGCGCTTTGTAAAGACACTACCGGAATATTTATTTCCAATCCGAACTCGTGCCCCCTCAGTTTGCGCCGCAACGAGACGCTCGGCCATATTCAGCTTATCGATGAAGGTACTATCGTGCCTGCCGATTTCTTCGACACCAAGCCGAATATGGAACTGAACGCGTTGGTTCCTCACTTTGCCTCGAACAGTGTGTCCTCCGATGCATTTCATCGTTCTATTCACTGCCATATAGCCCCGGCTCAACGAGAGCAGCTTCTTACCCTGTTACACGAATTCAGGCATTCGTTCGACTTTCCCCAAGCGGTTCTAGGAAGAACGAACGCAATTGTGCACACAATTGACACAGGGAAGAGTACTCCTTTGCGCCAGCGCCCCTATCGTGTGTCTCCGGCAGAGCGTCGCGTAATTGCAGAACAAGTAGACGACATGCTACAGCGTGGAGTCATCAAGCATTCTTGTAGTCCTTGGTCTTCACCAGTTGTACTCGTCAGAAAAAAGGATGGTTCGATACGGTTCTGCGTAGACTACAGGCGCCTAAACAACATTACGAGGAAAGATGTTTACCCTCTTCCCCGCATAGACGACGCTCTCGATTGTCTCCAAGGTGCAGAATTCTTTTCCTCGCTTGACCTTCGCTCAGGCTATTGGCAGGTCCCAATGGCTGAGTCTGATCGTTCAAAAACGGCGTTCGTCACACCAGATGGTCTCTATGAATTCACCGTAATGCCATTCGGACTCTGCAATGCGCCCGCCACATTCGAGCGAATGATGGACAGCATTTTACGCGGTCTCAAATGGAACATCTGCTTGTGCTATCTTGATGACGTTGTGGTCTTTTCACCCGATTTCACTTCGCATCTCACTCGTCTGCGTAAGATTCTACAGTGCCTCACAAACGCCAGGCTTCAGCTTAACCTGAAGAAGTGTCACTTCGGGGCTAAACAACTCACCATACTTGGTCATGTCGTCTCGAAAGCCGGCATTCTTCCCGACCCTGACAAGCTTCGTGCTGTTGCCGAATTTCCCAAGCCGACTACTGTTAAAGAACTACGGAGCTTTGTGGGCCTGTGCTCCTATTTTCGTCGTTTTGTCCGGAACTTTGCCTCCATCATCGCTCCACTCACCAAACTCCTTGCTGGCCCTGCAGATCTTTCGAATTGGACAGAAGCCTGTGACGAATCCTTCACAACACTGCGCCAACTCCTTACCTCACCACCCGTACTGCGTCATTACGACCCTACTGCGCCAATCGAAGTACACACGGATGCAAGTGGCGTCGGCCTTGGTGCAGTACTCGCGCAACGCAAACCAGGTTTTACGGAGTATGTGGTCGCCTATGCCAGCCGCGCCCTCACTAAGGCAGAAGCCAACTATTCTGTTACTGAAAAAGAGTGCCTGGCGATTGTGTGGGCGTTAAACAAGTTTCGCCCCTATTTGTACGGCCAAACTTTTGAAGTGGTAACAGACCATCACGCACTGTGTTGGTTGGCTTCACTGAAAGATCCTTCTGGTCGCCTCGGACGTTGGGCACTACGCCTCCAGGAATTCGACATACGCGTCGTCTACCGATCGGGGCGAAAGCACTCTGACGCAGATGCGCTTTCACGATCCCCCGTGAAATCTGATGAATCGGAAATATCAGCCCTTGACCTTCCCCTGTGCTCCGTCAGCGTCACAGACATGCCATCCGAACAGCGGAAAGACCCTTGGATTGTCTCGCTCTTGAATATGCTTTCTGACACATCAACTTCCGGTTACCCTCGTGCTCTTCGCCGCCAAGCAACGCATTTCGCCATAAGAGATGGCCTGTTATACCGTCGCAACTATCAAGTGGTGGGTCGTAAATGGCTGCTAGTCATACCCAGCCATATGCGCTCTGATATCTGCGAATATTTTCATGCTGAGCCTCAACACGCACACGCCGGTGCGCTAAAGACGTATGAACGGATCCGCCAACGTTACTACTGGCGGGGTATGTACACGTTTGTACGCAAACACATTCGCTCATGTTCCCTGTGTCAGCAGCGCAAGACATTCCCTCATTCACCCGGTCAACTGCAGCCTTTACCATGTCCTGCACGCCCATTTGACCGTGTTGGGATTGACCTATACGGCCCGCTACCGTTCACTGTTGGTGGTAATCGATGGGTGATTGTGGCTGCCGACCATCTGACAAGGTACGCCGAAACGGCAGCGCTACCTTCGGCTGGTGCTCGTGACGTTGCAACCTTCATCTTGCATCGGTTTGTTCTTCGTCATGGTGCACCACGGGAGCTCCTGAGTGACAGGGGCCGTGTATTCTTGTCCGAAGTTCTGCAGCAGCTCTTACATTCATGCCGCACGGTACACCGCACATCGACAGCCTACCACCCTCAGACGAACGGCCTAACGGAACGTTTCAATAGAACTCTCGGAGACATGCTCGCTATGTATATTGATTCGGACCACTCCAATTGGGACGTTGTCCTTCCTTTCGTGACGTATGCCTACAATACGGCGATTCAATCAACAACGGGCTTTTCTCCATTTTTTCTTTTATATGGTCGTGACCCATGCAACACACTCGACACAATTTTGCCATACAATCCTGATGCCTCAGAGTTCAGCCCAGTTTCTGAAATGGCTGAACATGCCGAAGAGTGTCGTCAAGCTTGCACGGTCCTTCACAGCCGATAACCAAGCCCTCCAAAAAGATCGCCACGACCGTGATCTTGTTCCGGACACATTCCCCGTCGGTTCTCTCGTGTGGCTCCGACTGCCTTTCCACTCTCCTGGACTAACTCCCAAGTTTGCACCGAAGTATACGGGCCCTTACCGCGTCATACAGCACCCTTCTTCTGTGACCTATGTGATTGAACCGCTCAAGCCATCCACGGACAAGCGCCGCCTTGGTCGTGAGACGGTCCACGTCAGTCGCCTCAAGCCCTGCTACGACCCTCCTGTTCTCTCGTCACCTTGAGTCGCCAGGATGGCTCGTCTTGGTCGCCGGGGTATTGTAGTGGGGAATTTGCAAGGCACTGACTAGTGGGACCATCGCTCTCGGAGTGCGAAGCGCGAGTGTGTGCACGAGCTGTAGACGCTGGACGGCTCAAGCATTTCTGTTCCTACCGGCTGCCTGCCTACTACCTGGCGTCGCTATTAAACTCCCTTGCAATATATATATATATATATATATATATATATATATATATCAAATCCCGGCAGCGGCGGCTGCATTTCCGATGGAGGCGGAAATGTTGTAGGCCCGTGTGCTCAGATTTGGGTGCGCGTTAGAGAACGCCAGATGGTCAAAATTTCCGGAGCCCTCCACTACGGCGTCTCTCATAATCATAGGGTGGTTTTGGGACGTTAAACTCCACATATCAATGCAGGGATGCATGAAAAACAGTGAGAACCGCGGAGCATCACGGCATAGATTATTGACCCTTCAGTGACTCGGGTGAAGCATTGACGAGACAGCGATACTTAATTAAGCAACGCCAGGCTGAAGATTTCCATTTCATTGAGATTTTCAGCGCTGTTGAGGCTCAATCCTTCACGTTAGTGCACAGGTCGCGTGATGCTCTTAAGGCGCTCTTCGTGGTACGGATACACTTTTCGCTACGCACGCTATTAAAGAAGAAATCCAGGCAAGAGTGACGAATCTTATGCGTGGTGAGCACCCAGCTCTGTGCGAATTCTTTTCCCACGTGCTGAAAAGCACAGTGGTTGCAATGACGTCATATCGAGACGGTATATATTGGCTCTCCCGCCCACTTTTTACTTTCATTTGGCGTTCAACGGCGTAAGGACTAGCAACCACACATATGTAAGTACGAGCCGCTTCGGATTTGAATTTTTTGGTCGCGCATGTCGGGACAGTGAAAAAGTCGGAAAGGCAGTTCTTTTTCGCGTAAGGGGGTGTTTATGAACATCAGATGGGTAACGCTAATTCAGTTCACTGTCCAAGGTGCAGATTTCGATGTGTGGGCGTTGTCTATACGTAAAAGGAGTACGATGCGACTGACATGCACCCGTTAATTGTACGGTTGGTCGCTGCATTAAGTTTAGGCACATTTCAAGGATCGGTGCATCAGTCTTATCGCGGTGCTATGAGTTGCCTCTGGCAGGACAAGGAACATGTGCCGAGGATTGCGTACCGTGCTGCACCCCACCCTTTTCATTTTGCCGCCGTAGTGAAGTGTCAACGAGGCCCGGTAAACATCCAAGGGCTATAATCGGTGTCATGTGTTTCTCCCCTCATTCTTCGTCTTGGCACTGATCTCACATTCACCTGTGGCCTTCCTATTGCTGATAGTTCGCGACAGGGTTTGCCGTGCTTAACAACCAGGGCGTGTGTGCTGCTCCCGGTGGTCGCAGTGTAAAGCAGACTGTATTCGAAATCAATACTGCGCACTCGTGCATACAGTCTTCGACCTCTTGGTTACAGTACTACAATAAAAGCTCGTTAATTTGAATCCGAAGGGAACTATGAAGTTGTCGTAGTTAAGCGGAGTTCGAATTAGTCGGTGGGCGGTAGAATGAATAGATATCGCACCACACTGCACGGACAGAACTAAAGAAAGGCGCCTCTTGACTCGTTATCGCGAGATATACACGTTTGTGACAGACTATTTCATAAATTACGTTCATCAAGCTCTATACCAGCCAACAGAAGGAATCGGATACGCCAGAACAAAGCAGACATGCATATATGTGAGTAGTAAACCTTCATGTCGAAATATGAGACGCTATTTATGCCCTAAAACACGGTTATTTACATTATGGTCGAACGTAGTACCCATTAGAATTAATCGCCGCGTTCACTTGCGTTTCTTCTGTCACAAATCGTCTGCAGCTTGATCATGCAGCTTGGTCAAGCTGCATCATTTGCTGCTTCACCAAGAGCTCAAGCGTGTCCGAATTATCATCTGCGGTTAATTGCCGTTTCGTTGTCTGGATCTCAAGTCAATTTGATTTGCTTTGCTTTTGCAACACATTGTAATCATTCTAGGCCGACTTCTGCGAGGATCGAGGAAAGCCAGGGGGCTCCCGCAGTTTGAATTAATCATTTTGGATACCGACGCGTTTGAACTTTCGGAAGTTTTATCCCATAGAAATGCAAAGGGCTGTGCCAGGACCCGGTATTCAGTTCGATTTAACTGAGAGCTTTAAGTCTAGTCCATAGGTCGGCAAAACTTGTGAAGCTCACTCACTCATGAAGTATATTTCGAGCATTAGACCCACACTCACGAAAATTTTCTTCAGCCGGACTAACTCAGACTCGCGCACCAAAACATTACTCACCCAAACACACGGTTCGATCTCAGTCTGCATGAGCCGACTCACGAATCTGGCAGGCTATATTTAGCTTCTTCGACCATGATGTCAATGCTCTTTACCATCAATATCTCGTATAATCAGTGCTCTTCTTGGTTCCATTTGACATAGTATCTTCGAAAAAGAGTTCTGACTGCTTTCAAACAAGTAATTTTAATTGGAAGAGATAAAAGCATAAGATATAATCGAGAAATTCCCTGGAAGACTTCTCCAACGTAATTGACGCCAATAAAAACTAAATATTGATTGATTGATATGTGGGGTTAAACGTCCCAAAAACCACCGTGTGACTATGAGAGACGCCGTAGTGGAAGGCTCCGGAAATTTCTACCACCTGCGGTTCTTTAACGTGCACCAAAATCTGAGCACATGGATCTACAGCACTTCCGCCTCCATCGGAAATGAAGCCGCCGCAGCCGGGATTCAATCCCGTGATTCTCGGGTTAGTAGCAGAGTACCTTAGCCACTAGACCACCGCGGCGGGGCTTAAAAAATATAAATCTGTATATGAACGACACTGCTTTGAAATACCTGTGAGTATAGATGTGAGTATAAACGTGAACACCGGTGAGGCTCATAATAATGCTAAGACGACTATACGTAGTAGCTCTAGTCTAACAAAAGATGTGTGTACTGTCATACGCCGTGCTTTTGCAGGTAATTAAGTCATGAAATTAACCGTAATTATAGAACGTTAAGAATACCGTCACGTGGCTGTGAAATCAAATAATCAAGCTTATAAAAGTTTAACTATTTACTGGGCTAACCTGTTCCCACCAAAAGGAAGCGCCTAGAGTATACAGTGATTGCGGCTCAGAGTGGTCGGCAATAATCGGGGCATCGGTGAACTAAAGGAAAAGTGTGAGCGGTGGCCGAACCATGTCCACACTACTACAAACGACAGTAGTACGTACTACAATATTGGATGCTCACACTTGGATAGTGGCATGATGCGATAAGCGTTCGCCTTATCAGCTGCTCTGGCGAAGGAGCGCTTCTTGAAACTGTCGACGCTTTGTAAGGGAGGTGTCCGAGATTAACAAAATATAAGCGTCAAAAAAGCCTGCATGAATCGTTTGTTTGATACACGCTGTCGCTGCCCGATGTTTCCTTTAGCGACGCGATTATTGCCTTCGCGGCCATGGAGCGCTTCTCTTTTTACTTTTTTTGTAGAAGTTGAGGATCAGGGCAAAGGCGAACAGTGTTCACGCCATCGAAACTAAAAGAAAAAAATGGTTGCTGCGAATGCATTTAGGTCTCTCCGTCCACTGTTGGAAGTAGCGCATCTTTGCTTGAGCCGTTCATCAGGCAGGATATCAGAAAACGCATCGAAATTCACATCAGATATTATTTTGCACAAGCAATGGAGCTCCCGGTGCCGCTGGTAAAGTGCCCGTAAGCCACCCAGAGGTCGAAATTAAGTTGTGGTGGGGAGATTGTGCACGAGTGTAAAACGGCCCCGCCGCGGTGGTCTAGTGGCTAAGGTACTCGGCTGCTGACCCGCAGGGCGCGGGTTCGAATCCCGGCTGCGGCGGCTGCATTTCCGATGGAGGCGGAAATGTTGTAGGCCCGTGTGCTCAGATTTGAGTGCACGTTAAAGAACCCCAGGTGGTCTAAATTTCCGGAGCCCTCCACTACGGCGTCTCTCATAATCATATAGTGGTTTTGGGACGTTAAACCCCACATATCAATCAATCAAATCAAATCACGAGTGTAAAACGAACACGGAGCCACAATTTTTTGAAACTGTGCAGAAATTCACAATTCACTCCTTTCGCTCTGCCGTGCCCCCCTCCGCTGGTTACCTCTCCCAAGCCGCTTGGCACTCTCGTCGAGCGCCCCACTCATGCAAAACCCCCTAGATAGCGAGCTTTAAAAAAATGTTGACCCATGCCCCCCCCCCCTTCCCAATCTCCCGTGGCATATGTCATATCGCTGACGCGCTGCTTGAAACACCGTCTATTTTCCGGTGGCCGCTACTCCGGCCGTCGACTTCGTTAGTTGCCTCGTAGTTGCGTGCTTGTTGGCGAACCATGGTCCACCGTAATCTGCCGGTATGGACCCTGCGTTGTTCACACGCCTTCAATCGTCAACGCGATGGACCCGTACGGGGACATGCCGTGCCCAGCACGTGTTACACGCACGCGGGCAACACGACGAACAGCAAGCGGCGCGGACAGCTGCTTGTAGACTGACCGAGAGTCGTAGGCCCTTGCTCGACCAATCGCAACATACTTGGCTTGGCGCGTCATGCGCAGGCCCTTAAAGGAGAGATTGCTTTCTGGAATTCGTGGCGCGCCGGCAGCTCGTCACGCTGCCACGTGTAGAATCGTTGATTGCGACGCGATTCTGCACACGATGCGTGCGTTTACTCTAAATGTTTGAATAAAAATATCTGAGGTGGTTTACGGGCCATTTAACGAAAAGAGACGCAGCTGTTCGGGCTTTCTTTTAAATGCGCATCATTTCTTAGTCGCACCGATGTCGCGCTTCCGCGTTGGTGGTGGCGCCGTCCAGACACACCCTTACTGTGTATGATCGAGTCTCGTGCCGGCCCAGGATGACACCCACAAAACTGTCACTCCCCTCTCTCGCCTCGCAAGGCCGACGCAGGCAGCGTCTGCTAGTAAAAAAGACTGGTCATGCTGCACAACCGTTGACTGACCACCGACCACTGGACTGACCACTGGATCGCGCTTTCGGAATTGCCCCGCCGCGGTGGTCTAGTGGCTAAGGTACTCGGCTGCTGACCCGCACGTCGCGGGTTCGAATCCCGGCTGCGGCGGCTGCATTTCCGATGGAGGCGGAAATGTTGTAGGCCCGTGTGCTCAGATTTGGGTGCACGTTAAAGAACCCCAGGTGGTCAAAATTTCCGGAGCCCTCCACTACGGCGTCTCTCATAATCATATGGTGGTTTTGGGACGTTAAACCACACAAATCAATCAATTGCTTTCAGAATTACGTCCAAGGCGTCTTTACTTGGCTTTCTCTTCACATTGAAGGCAACGCTTCTCCTTAATTCAATAATAAGAATAATAGACGAAATAACAGTTAAGCATTTTCAAACCATACCCAATTAAGCAACATTCACGTGATACCCCCACCACTCGGCAACGCACTTACCCGAGTTCTCCCAGTGGGAAGATGCAGGCGGCACTTGTTTTTTTTTTTTTTACTTTTCGGGGCACTTTTGCATTTTATCTTCTCTGGTGCTAGCGCAAGTTGCAGACTCACCCATACGCTTCCTGCGCGACAAAAAACATTCGCTATTGTTCGAGAAGGTTCCCATAAAATCGCACCCGGTCCACGCCCAGTGATGTCTTGTTTTACATAGTGAAACACGGTCGCCACGAAAAAGACATGCCAAAATTATTTAAGATGTATAGGGCGTTCATAAGTTGTACTTGTTAACAATCAGCTTCGTCTATCCAGGAAATTGCGATTACCCGACGTTCGAAAATGCTGCCACACACGTTTCTAAAACAATTTTTCAAAACGACCCTTCCCAGGGCCACTGTTGGTGGCTACTTTTCCCTAAGTTAGCTACTTCAGGACTCAGTTTGGCTACGAAAATTTTCGGTTGGCGCCATGGCTACTTTTCGGCTACTTGGAATTTCAGAGGGGTGCATTTCGTAGCCAATTTTCAAAATAATTTGCAGGTAAAAGAACAAGCAAGCTTAAAGACATGTCCTCGCCACTGCAGCTGGATGATGCGTACCGCGCCACCAATACGTAGATAAGCAACGCGCCGGGCACCCGCAAAGACGAAGACGAATTTTTGCGCATGTCTGCAAACGCGTGGCTAACTCTCTGCTCACGCTACCCGCTATCCATTCTGACGTCAATTTTTAATGCTGATAGCGCAACCCGTGTTACCGTACGCATTACAAAAAAGCAAAGATTCACATCTAAATGAAGAGGGTACGTTATTAGTTTACATATAGTAATGTTTCGGTTTGTGGCTTTCAGAAAAAAAAACCTGCTTCCATTTTCAATGGTTATTTCCACTGGATTGTTCGCTTGAATGTTCCGAATTACTGTCCTGAATAAACTATATACAAGTGGACTTCACTTCCCATTGCTAGCATAACAGCCTCAAAATCCAGCCCTTCGCATCTAACGGCGCATCAATTTTTTCTACTACTTCAACTTATTTCATAGAATATACCACTGTAGTGATCTTCACAACATATTTATTTTGTCGCCGCACTATACATCCCATCACTTTGGTTACCGCTATGATGTAGGCAGTCCTTTTGGTGAAACCTGAAGCTTTTCTACCACTCGCAGCAAACGAGTGCAATCACATTGCTTACCAATAATCATTTTCGTGAGGCACTAATCACATGAGACTTGATTATAGGCAAATGCCTATTTTGTTTCTTGCGTTCCTATCACGCCACTTAATTATATGAGCATGAATTAGAAGGTTAAGAGCTTTTATGGTGCCTATAAATGCCTTTTTTGGCATTTGTGCCTGAATTCCGATAAGTACCTATAAATGCCTATTTTTAAAATTGGTGCCTATATGAACGCCATTTAATCTCTCTTTGCTTTCAAGTACAGTTGAATACTGGTATTAATGTTACCAGGCAAAATTGAGATTTCGGAACTCCACGAGGGGCAACCTTCTCATCTGTGGGAGCAATCACCTCATGCGTTCCTTAGCCAAGGCCTCTTAGCTAATAGGAATTAAGGCTGATCATTTAGCCCCTACACATGTATTCAACCGCGTCGCGTCGCCTGCTTAGCATCTTCCTGGCGTCTGATCGCATGCATAGGAAACAATAGGTGCTTCTGTGCAGCCACAGGACGATGGAGAATGTTAAATCGTGGAACGTCATGTGGTAAAAATTAAGTAGATTAAAAAAAAGGTTATCTTGCTTTTATTTCTACTTTTTGTAATTCTTAAACAGTGCTTCACTGAGTGACAGGAAAAGTTTTAATTACGCACTGATGTTGTTGCGTGCCCAATAAAAAATGTTGCACCACTAGAATTTTTAATTGAATTTGGTTCATTTAAAGCTACGAAAGCATCATGCGAGGAGGTGAGTTTAAAACTTTTGCCACTCACTCGGTGTAGACTTCACAAGCCAAATTCCTTCCCTTGCCTCTTCAGTATCGGAGCAACTCGGTTAGATTCGTAAGGTTACATTCGTAGGACATGCCCATTCCAGGTCCTGTACGCAAGTCATATTGTTGTTTCGAAGTTGTCGGTATTGTACTGCCTGTTTATGTGGGATGAATTATTTATGCGCGAAAGGTTGGGAAGGCTCTAAGGGACGATGCACCAAAAACAAGCCAAGAGTTGTGAATGATGACACCGGCTCGATGCGACAGCGGCAATAACATCAATGCAAACGTAATGGAGGCAGCTTAGTCTTTCATATCGCTCGATACGGAGTTAAAAAAATATAGTGCATAGACTCTGTTTGTATGTTTTAATATTTGTCAGCCTTAATACTTCTATTTAGGCAAGATATTGCAAACGTTACACATTTCACCTCGAATAATTCTGTGTCACGTAGTTATGTGACACGCAGGGCCATTTCTCGTTGTATACGTCACCTCCCCCATAGGGCGCATGCCCGTGAGATAAAAGTCAAGCGGCGTTGTGTCTGACATTTCACCTCTTTCCCGGACGCGTAGCATTGGAAATCTTGGCACATGCGATTGTGAGCGCCGTATGCATTTCTATTGCCTGCCTGAAATTCTCTATTTCGCTCTCGAGTTTCTACAGAGAGAAAAGAAATTGACCCTTGGTGATTAGCCCAATTGAATTCGAGGCAAGAGACCCTTCTGACTAATTACCACTCTGGCCATTTGCTCCCGTGTTGCCGTTCTCAGCCATGCCGAAAAGAAAGACCCAGGAGCTTGTTTATTCGACGGTGGACAGTTGGCTCGCTATGCTAGACTAGAAAAGGAGAGACTGTATTCTGCAAGCTCTGTGGGAAAAAAAAATTCTGGCTATGCTAAACCATTGGCGCTTTTGTACCACCTAAAACTTAACATTTCTGTTTGCTTCCCTGTCATTGAGACAGGTCCCGCACATAAATCTTAAAAAAAAGTGTGAATTTCGAGCTTTTTGTGCCCATATTTACGACTTGGGGGGCCTGAAACAGTCGCCTATGTTTGGCCCCTCAAACCTGGGTTTTTTAGCACCTCTGAATTCGGCCTCTACTAATCGCCATTGAACAAATGTGTTGGGAGTCAATTCACGTTTATTTTTTACTCGCCCTATTCCATACTTAGTTTTTTTTTCGCGCTCCTCGGCCTGGCGGTGAATAATTAAATCAATAATAAATTAACTTTTGCAACTCAAGTGTAGCTTCAATACCGAGGAATATCGAATAATTATGCTCTTATTTTTGTTTTTGCATATTGATTGATAAATATGTGGGGTTTGACGTCCTTAAACTACCATATGATGAGAGACGCCGTAGTGGAGGACTCCGGAAATTTCAATCACCTGGGGTTCTTTGAGGGGCGCCCAAATATGTGTTTTTGCATATTCACACCCAAATTTGCTGTATAAATGTATGAACTTAATAATAGCGCTTTTGTTCTACTTGGCTACGAATTCCGTGATAATGGTAAATAGTATACGGCTACTATGGCAAAGTTTTCATATTAGCGCAGTTGTAATCCTGGCCGTTTGTGGCGTGTCTCGACTGCACTGTTTCTCAAATCCTCATATATCGTTAAGAAATTATCTATGTATGAAAGCGATCATTGCAAAACACATGGTCACTTGAAAGAAGACAAAAACCTACATAGGGCGCTTCGTCAGCTCTGGATTTTGAGTTTTTTACCCACAGATGATGTCTCTTCAACTTGCTTCAAGTTGGCACTAGTGCTAGTGTTATTTTTAACGAATATTGAATTGAAATCTTTCTGCTATCACCCCGAGTTCAACTGGCAACAGCTGAACCTTTTTTTCCTTCTTACATTGCACATTTGTTTGCTGCTTGACGCTGGGCCGAGATTCGTGTACCTGAACGCAAAACTAGTAGAGCGTACCATTTGGTGATTAATATATAGAAACGGTCAATCTGGGAAGAAACGGGAACTTGTCTTCAAGGGCTATTCTTGCGTTTCTGATATTACATGCCACAAATAAGCCTACGCTCATGGACATCAAAGGCCCACCATGAAGTCGCTAGTTAAACACTTTTTGAATACCCCTGTTTACGATAACTGACTTGACTACACAGCGTATGTGCATTGTGCTTATGTAGGCTAAATATTAGCGGCTGTGTTTAAACAAAACACTTGAAGTTGTGTATTTTCTGAAATTTTTATTCCTAACTCAAAAGGAATAGCCGTTGCCGAGACATAGTAACTACTACAGATTTATTTATTCTTATTTAAATAAAAGGTTCTTTGGAATGCTGTAATATAACCTGTCTCATTCTTCCTCCCCTTTTTTGTAAAAGGTGGTTCACATTGCGCCACACCACCTTATTGTCTAGGCATGGACAAACTCGCCCAACGTTGTTCTTTATACTAAACATGAATGCGAGATGTTTATTTGCAATCAGCTGAACATGCCTTAATCGCTCTGAATCATTTTTAATTATGCATTTGAGCATTATGCTCCTCAGTCTCCGAGTACCCTATTGGGTACCTTTGTTTTAAAGGCCACAGACCATCACTATTCGATATCTGCGTGTCCAAATTTGTCTTGGCAATATAAGGATGAGTTGCTTTCACGAAGCTCTGAGAAGTGGTGCCGTGTGTCTGGTCATATTCACAAAAAGGGGCGAACGAAAATGACTTGGTACTGCACGAGCGCTCGGCTGCGTCCTCGTAATAAGTAGAGGCTTTTTTTCTTAGTTGTAGTGGGAACAACGTCTATAGTACATCACTTAAGCTGTAGACACCCCGTTGATCATCATTTTGGTATATTTTTGTTGCACCCAATCTTGGACTTGAAAAAATCGGGAGTACCAAATGGGCACCATCAGGTTTTCAGACAACCGTTGAGCTTTTGATTAATAATATTTATGCGTTTGTTTTTAAGGGCGCGGAATCAAATAATTTTGCAAAAGCTTTTTTTTTGTTTTACGTTAGTGCACTGTTAATACTGAAAGGTTATATATATATAATCTGCCCGATATGCTAACACGCCTCTTTCTCTGATTATGTTTTAATGGTTAACCTCTACACATACCACAATAGTTTGTTTATTAAATTTCTCATGAATGTTAGTCATCGGGACGAAGATGTACCAAGCGTCAACAGGGATACATCCACGTTGAATGGGGCTGTAGGTACCAAACACCAACATATACATTCGGCAAACCCTCCTTTATATCAATGTACAGTAAACAGTTATTACCTCTGTAAAAGCGCGTTTTACCTTCGTGCTGTAATCGGGGGAATCAAACACTTTCAACGAATTATTGCTGTTATATTTTTCACAAGTATTACGCTTTCTTGCATATATTCAGGCTTGTGTGTATTATAATTTGCCTTGTTTGCTAATAATCTGAACACTGTTTCTGGAGCGTGTAGTTATGATTATTATTACGATTGTTAAATTACTGTGATTAACTTACCATCAAATTCTCAACACTTTTACTTAAAATTGTATAATTTGTGGTTTAAAGGCCTACTACATCTCTCGTTGCTTCCTTTCGAAATGGTCGATAGCTGTATATGATTGGTGTAAAATCTTTGCCTTGCACACAGCACCAGCTTGTTACGCGAGGCAATAAATGACACAAAATTATCTATCGCCTAATGACAACCTATGCATGACCACGTAAAAAATAGAATAAGCTATTTTCGATACTGCATATTGTTTGCCATTGGTTCTACGGCATTTAAAATTTTTCTGTGCCACAAAATTGCCTGCTTGTTACATGAGCTCACGAAGCCGTAGAGTATCTTCTTCTAAATGTAATTTAAGTAGGCTACCTGCCAATCACATAAGCAGTCAGAGATGAAACGTGAGCATAATAAAATATTTCCAATAGCAGCATAACGGTGTTTAGTAGTTTGTGTGCGTATACATCTCTGTGAGTTCATACTTGCCGAGAGAAAGAGGAATGGAGAGAAATAAGCAGCGCTGTACGTGTGTGCTTCTTTTCAATCCGAGATGTCATTTGAGCTTTAAAAGACAAAGTTGAGCGAAAACCAAGTAGCCCGACTCCTAACTAAGCCTCCATAGTGCTGAAAACCGCGGTCTTTCATCTCCTCCCTGGTCCGGTCGGTCAGGTTGTGGGGCAAGCTCGAGTCCGCTGCTTTATTCGTGAACACTTTGCAAGCTGCCGCTATGGCTCCAAGTTACCACAAGCAAGGCTGATCTGGTTCATCAGAGACTAAAGCGGAAGCAATTTTTGGTGAATCATTACGGAAAAACATCAAAAACGGTTCATCACACTCATCGGCTCGCAACATATTCGACAGAGCTGTGGTGATATATTCTTTTCAAAGAAAGTTATTTTCCACAAGCAGCAAATGCGTTGACCGGTCTTTAAAAAGTTCGGTCGTTCCCATCCGTAACTGCATCAAGTCGCAGCAGAACAAAAGCATGAACAAGTGATGTAATAATATAGGACCCCTGTTCAGCGCTTGCCTGCTCTGTAATACTACAGCACAAGACGCGAAAACGTCGTATAGGCAACACGCACCGCAAATAGCCTATAAAGGAAATCATCGCAGCGAAAACGTTGGCAAAATTTGACTATGTTGTAACGTAGCCTTGTAACATTTTTATTCTCCCGCAAGAACATAATCAAGTGATTACTGTTGTGACGAAACACTTCACCCTATTGGTTTTCCCAGCGTGCAGCCAAGTGACCACTTTCGAAAGGGGATGGGGGGCTCACCCCCCCAACTTCTTTTAGTGGGGAGTGGGGGGGGGGGGGGTCGCGCCTTTTTTGTTCTCCCCCGGTTGATACGCCTAGTGGTAAAGATTGTCGCTATTTAGACTAAAACGGTTTCGAAGCTAACTTTCAGTGTTTTGAGAAACATTCATTACAATTAAGTACTATTGAGTGAGCTGGCTGCCCTCGTTTTGTGCTGTGGTAATATCAGCTTCTTAAGTAACTTTAAGGGCGAAAGCAAGCTAGTGGAGGCGATTCGCATTCGCAAGAACAACCAATCGCTCTTCTCATAGCCCGAAAATATCCCTCGATTTGTGCCACTGTAAACTTGCACTGCACTTGGCTACGCGTTCGTGTATTGTAGCTCATACTGAGCGTGGTAGTATGTTGTCTAGCGACGCTCCCTTAAGGCTGCTTTCCTCGCACGGGGCCCGCACATATCGTTGCAATGTCAAACCTTTACTGCAACTTGGGTCTAGCTATTGTATACTAATGCTTGACGTGCAGCGTGCGCTGGTCCGTCCAGTAGATACCTGTGTGTAGTCATCGGCACACTGTATAGAAAGGCATCGTTCGTATATTTTCCCCTATGCGCAATGTTTGAAAACATCCTTTGAGAAGTAGCACAACCCTACATGCTCTTCGAGCTGACTTTATCAAAGAGGTGAATGCTACTTGCTCAGGATATGTAATTCATATTTCTCCAACAATTCTTTTAATGGGTGTTTTAGCTTGTTTTATGCGTTCATTGCAATTCACGGATTGGAGTGGATAAGTTCGCGTGGCTTATCTTAGTTGGAGATAGAAGGCCTGTCTGCGAACTCTGTGTCAGAGTTGCAAGGTATGCATGTCCAAAATAAAGTATACAGCGAAATTTAATTCTTTGCCCATTTTTATGCTCGCACGAATGAAACTGCTCCTCTTCAGGCATTCGCCTGCTGCTTTTACTCTTTTCGCAGTTCCTAGATGCCACGCCTATGGGGAAACAGGGGACGACGTTTTCATCCGAGCAGTTCGCCACTTTTCAGGGTCATTTTGCTGGCACCGCTCCCAACATACACGCGCATGCACGCACGCACACAAACTCAAACATGTATTGTTCCGGCGACACTGTCGCATCCTGGGACCATGCCGCCAGCAAACGGGGCGTGATGAGTCCATCGCGTCGACGCTCGGCCCGACCACCCATGCTGTCGAACGGTGGTCGCATGACGATAGTTACAGCGCGAGAACAGAACAACACAGACAAGGATACGAAGGACACAAAAAGCCCTCGTGTCCTTCGTGTCCTTGTCTCTGTGTTGTCGTTCTATTCTCGTGCTATAACTATCGTCATATCATACCAACTAGCCTAAGCTGCCACACTTCTAATGTGATCGCAAGCCAGGCAACTCCAATGGCATGTGCCTGGACATCTGGCGTTTATTTGAACATCGGCGGCCTATCAGCCAGAGAGGCACAACGCGGTCGTCTCAGGTCAGTCTTCAGCGGAAACTCGGCGTCGCGGTCTTTCTTCCTGTGTCGCATTTCCGCGCTGGTCCCAGTGACAGCAGTGCTCCGTCAATAAATTTCAACCATGCACCTCCCAGTAGATGAACAACAGCCGGGCGTCTTCGCGCTCCTCCTTATCACCACGAGGTAAGGCGGCTGCCTTTATTCCATCCCGGCGTCCGCGGCAAAGGGTGGTTGGCCGATTGCAACAATGCCTTGAGGTAAAAATGACATCTAGCATGGAAGGGCAGTTTAGGGGAGAATCGGGGTGGTTATCAATTGGTTCTCTGGTAAATACAAAAAAAGTAAGGTTTAGTGCTTCAGCTACTTAGTTGTTCGCGATAGGCTGTCTAGTATCATACACTACCAAATATTCATTTGTTTTCGTTAAATGGAATCGTCATCATCATCAGCCTGACTACGTCCACTGCAGTACAAAGGCCTCTCCCATGTTCCGCCAGTTAACCTGGTCCTGTGCTTGCTGCTGCCAATTTATACCAGTAAACTTCTTAATCTCGTCTGCCCACTTAATCTTCTGTCTCCCGCTAACCTGCTTGCCTTCTCTGGGAATCCAGTTAGTTACCCTTAATGAACAGCGGTTATCCTGTCTACGCGTTACATGCCCGGCCCATGTCCATTTCCTCTTCTTGATTTCAATCATGATATCCTTCACCCCCGTTTGTTCCCTAATCTACTCTACTCTCTTCTTGTCTCTTAAGGTTACACCTACCATTTCTCTTTCCATTGCTCGCTGCGTCGTCCTCATTTTAAGCTGAACCCTCTTTGTAAGTCTCCAGGTTTCTGCTACGTAGCCAAGTACCGGCAAGATACAGCTGTTATATACCTTCCTCTTGAGGGATAGTGGCAATCTACCGGTCATAATTTGAGTTCTTGCCGAATGTGCTCCACCGCATTCTTATTCTTCGAGTTACTTCAATCTCGTGGTTCGGCTCCACGGTTATTACCTACCCTAAGTAGACATAGTCTTTTACAACTTGAAGTGCACTATTACCTATCTCGAAGCGCTGCTCTCTTCCGAGGTTGTTGTGCATTACTTTGTTGTACATAACGGCTAGTGAAGCTGGTGCTTCCGCCTCGGAAACCGGTGCACTCACTTTCTGTCACAAGCAAAGATTGCCCACCATAAATCGGAGTGAGTTGTTCATAGCGCCGATGCTCTACTAAATTAACTGCGAAGTCTTGGAGGCTGATACATACGTTCAATCTACGGATAGTCGCCAACGCCAACGTGGCTTCCGTACAGCTGCATAAATGTTCGAACGTCCGGTGTGTGTGACTCGCTTCCGCGTTATGCAGAGACCGCTGTTTGCATGCGAGTGTCTACAGAATTATTCCTATTTCCCTATTTCAGGAGCGGCCTGAGACATGGCGAACCGCCTGTCTTTTCTCGTCATGTGGAAACATCAAGGCGGCGAGCGTCAAGACTACATTACGCGGTACAGGCGATTCTTCACTACAGTGAACGTATCCCGAAGAGTGCGTTTTCACATGAGTGATGTTGTGGTGCAATCGAGTACGCACTCTGAAGAGAACCTGTTCCAGGCTGTGTGCACGATTAAGCTGCTGGACCATTCAGCCTCCGATAGCGAGCTATCCTCCATATGCTCCAGCATAGCTCAGCAGTGGTGTTTTCTGGGCAAGGTAGTTCCGTTCAAGGGACATCTTCAGTGGCTGATTCCTGACCGCGAACGTGGTTTCTGGCGCGAGACAACTCCATACGAAACGCACACTCCTCTGGAGTCTCTCGCTTTCGGTACGTTCGCTGACCTTTGCGTGTTCGCTCAAAGCCACGTGATTTATAGCGACGAAGGCCCTCCAGCCTACTCGCTCTCTTGCGCTTTCAAACATGACGAGAGATTACTGCAAGTGCTGCTCTTGTTGAACCACAGTCACGGATGCAGGCAAGCTTCCAGTGCGTTCAAGCTGGAGATACCATACGGCAGCATCTTTAGAGTTGTTGTCAACGAGGTGGAAAGAAACCAAGAGATCATAGGCATTTACCTTCAGCTCACTACCACACCACTGCTGTATCTGCGATCAAGAAATCCCGGCAACTGGGACACGCCCAATGCTAGCACCGACAACGCGTGGTTCAACCGAGTGTTCCAGCTGGGATGTCCTTGCTTTTGGTTGATGCGCAGCTGTGAGATTGGCGCAAGCTCTGTAATAAAGTTGAGCCTTAAGAACAAGCTGAAAGAAAGACAAGCGATCAGTTGTCTAACGGCCCGTTGCAAGCGGGAGACAACTTTTCTGTACTCTCCGATGACGACTTGCAAAATTAGTTCGCAGCTGAAACAGATTAAAAAGCGTTGCAACATGAAGGTTAAGCCGCGTCTTGGTTTCTCCACTTGTTACGCCTTGAGTGCAGTTCTACAGCAAGGAAATGATGCATATTCTCAAATGGCTTTGCTCGCTCGCGACAAGTTGGAACTGTTCGAAGAGGTCTTGGTTAGCTTTGCCCTGGCCAATAGTGCTGCCCTCGAGGCCGCTCTTTTTTCTATTCGCAGCGCGATCGAAGAACACGAGGTTGTCGATATCATTCACTGTCTGCCGAAGCTATATGCCAAATTCTGCCGAGTTGCTTTTCACCTCCCCAAGACGCCCAGTGGAACGAGCTTGGTTCGACGTTCCATAGTCACTCCATCCAAAGTGCTTTTGCTTCCTCCTCAGCTTCACAACGAGAACAGGATCCTCCGCAAATTCGACCCGGAGTACTCGCTACGAGTGTCCTTTCGTGATGACAATTTACAACACTTGTCCTATTCACTCATGTCTGGCTCCTGTCGGCATATGGCAATCGAAAGGGTCGTCACCGACACTCTTCGGCACGGCTTGATAGTAGGAAACAGGCAGTTCAAGCTTCTGGCTTCTTCGTGCAGCCAACTGCGAGATCACGGAGCATGGTTCTACGCTACGGTAAGTGGCTCGGCAAACAAGTTTTTATAATCCAATGTCGTAACAAGCCCACCACCTTCCCGCATGGGCGGAGTAACTTTTGTCGAACATCAAATTATGGGCTGGTCTTGCAACGTATTTGTCGCGGGCGCGTACATTGCTTTTAATCAGCCTTGAGGATCGAAATTGTACAGTGCGCGAGCACGTGGCTGGCGGGCCGCATGGCGCTAACTGGCGGCGAGATTTGTAAATGTGGTGCATGCGCTTACAATATACGTAATTATAGAAAGCAGTCATTGATAATATAGAACCGCTGGCAAGATTGCGGCCCCTCGCCCTTCAAGGCGATTACGCAAGAGGCCGATAATCCCCTTGAAGGGCGCGGTGGTTGCAGTCTTCACAGTCGTTCCATATCATCAATCACTGCTTGTTTTGCTCGCCGGGAGATGCTGCGAAGAGCGACTGTGGTTGCTCTCGCTTCCACTTGAACGCGCAGCAGCTGCTGGAGTGCGCAGGCCATGTGCACCCGTGTTCCCCTTCATAAGAATTGACACTGTAGCCATTGTGCTTTTTTTTGTGCCGCGTTTGCGAAAGGAGCGCGCTGCTCACACACAAAATAGTAAGAGTTGCGCGAGTTGTTCATGCTCGTCCTGTCTGTACCTGTGCGTTCATTTCTTGAGTCTTTGTTTGGGCAGCGTACTTTGAGTGTCGAGCTTGGACAGTAGTTAGTCCGCGCTCGTCCTGTCTATGCTCATTTCTTGCGTGCTTTCTGTTTGAGGTGTGCGCAGCAAGTTTAGAGCTGCTTACCATTCTTCGCGTGACATTGCAATTTGTTACTGGAGCATTCAAACAATGAACGCTCCACTACCTCTGCAAGGACACGTTTCGCTCCCGAGTAATACCGATTCCTAAATAAAAGATGAATTAGCCACGTTTTTTTCAAGGTATACCTTTCTGATTTGAATTGCCAGACAAGGTTGGTAGTGACGAGCCATCTAAAGTGTCGCCCTATTCGGAGTTGCAGCAGTAATTAGAGGGGCCTGCCTGCTGGGAATACGGGTGTTCGTTCTGTTGTGTGGGGACTGGCTGAGGTGCGCGGCGTCACCTTACTTGCTGCAAGTGCACGCATGCTGTTTCTTTCCAAGCAGTTTTCGTATTTTATCTTCATGTGCGTCTAGGATGGAAAGGGTTACTCCACCGATATGATCCGCTACTGGATGGGTGACTTCAGTGGCATCTCAAGTACTGCGAAGAAGATGGCACGCATGGGCCAGTGTTTCTCGTCCACTGAAGAATCCGTGATAGTTTCCCTGCTCAGCGACTCTGTACTGGAAGTTCCTGATGTTCTTGGAGGGAAAAACTCTGTGACAAATGAACAGTATATTTTCTCAGATGGCATTGGTATGATTTCATCAGAACTGCTTAAAGAGGTGCGTACATTTGCAGTGGATCCTCTTCCTTTTGAAGAAACAATGAAAACCCTTACACTTTTCACTTTTCCGTGAGCGAGTGTAGAATGTACTACATGTTAGTGCCTTAAAGTTGCACTTGCAGCCATTGTGCAATTTTCGTTTCTCTCTTCTGCTATTAACCATTAACGCATTTCTTTAGCCTTCCATACTGTAGCATGAGTAGGCGTTCAATAAGTCTAGTCAGTAGCCGTCGTAAACTACAGCTTTCAGTGGTCGCGTAGGGGGTGTAGTGTTAAGGCCAAATTCAACTCGCCGAAGAAAGTGTTGAGCAAGTTGCATAGTTGCTAGAACGTGACAAGCGATCTTGTTTCTTTGATAGGTGCAAAAGAAGCTGAAGCTTCTTGAGACACCGTCAGCCATTCAGATACGCTACGCCGGATACAAGGGTATGCTTTGCCTCAATCCTTCGCTTCCTGGTCGCCAGTTGGTTCTCCGGAAGAGCATGCGCAAGTTCAACTGCGTCAACTCCGAGAACATCGAAGTGATCAAAATTTCCGCTCCTCGTAAGCTCTCAGTGCACACTTAATTTGTTGCTCTGTTAACTCGTGGGAACACTGCAACAATGTTTTCAAAGTTGCAGTAAGTTTACCTTTCACAGACATAAGTTCGGTTCACTTGTGGTTCCTGGATGGCTTACTAACGCTGCGATACAAAATAGTTGGTCATCTTTTCTTTCATAATTTTTGTTCAGACTTGGATCCTATAGGATGTACTGGCGCGTATGGCTAAAGACAATTGCTCCCAGCCCCCTCCCCTACCTAAAAATTGTAGTGTACACATCGTCCGATTGTTACGGAATCCCACCCTGATATAACAACCAATAGAATTAAGAACTTGGGAAACTATACAGATACGCAATTTCTGACATTTCTTGTAACGTTCTAACATTACATGAAAACATATGCAAGTTATTCATGCAGTCGGTGCGTAGCGCAACTCTAGATTTTGTGCATGTGGTATACCACTAGGTTGCGGCGACACTGGTTTAAAGGAGCCCTGAAACATTTCTGAGTAACCATGGAATGAATTCACTGGAACAGCTTAATGCCTCACAAATTGAACGCCGCAAAAGTTTTTAAGAATCCGTCCAGTATGAGCGGAGTTACAAAGATTTGGTGCATGCTACAATCGCATTCTCTCTCCTCGTCCCGACGAAAGCTCTGGAAGCTAAGCAGAGAGGGATGGCAGGGGCAAAGAAAATACGCGCGTGACGTGCTTCGTGACCTTGAGCTTTCTTCGAATAAGGGACTTTTTCAGTGCGATCTCGTGCGCACTCGTGGACAGTCGCGGCCTCGCACGATGATCTCTGTAACGACCGAACACGCCATGTTCGAATCCGCCAATGGCTGATAGATGACCTTCTACGAGTAATTTTTGAGCGTGTTCCGTCATTTGTCGAGGAGAGAGAAAGCAATTTTCAGCTGCCTTTGATAATTTCTCGTCAATTCAAGGCCACGTGCTGCATTATAAAGTTTGGCTCATGTGTTCTCGGGAGCCTCTACTACCGATCCGACGCATTTTCCGACCATAGTCAAAAAGTGTTGCAGGGCCCCTCTACAGGGGCCCTGCCACACTTTTTCAGCGTCCTCGGAAAACCTCCTTAGTGGTAGTCAAGGCTACGAACTGCAAGTGAGCCAAACATTATAGAGCAGCACGCGTAGAGTTACTAACTCTTCAATGAAGGAAGTCTGTACGAAGGGGCGGGGGGCGGTTCAGCTCACTGTGCGCTAATTCTCGCTGGTAAATCCACCCTTAAAAGTTGTCGCTTTCCACGCGGAAGTTCAGCCAGAGTGGCTAAAGCCCCTTGCAGCCACCACAACATTGCTTCTGGCGTGCGATTTGCGCTGACCTCTTGTTATGTAGTGCGACCCGCGTTATTTGACAGTGTTAGACCACATGACATTTCTAACTGAATGGTTCAGAGCCAATACGGGACATCCAGCTGTCCCGACAGGGGTGGCGCGGCCGGGGCTCGGGACTCTGCAAGAAAAGTTGGGACAGTCCTGCAAAATCTGGGCTAACCCTATAAGCATGTGGCTGGAAGTCGCAATTCATAGTAAGCTAGAAATCGCTCTTGTCTCGACGAAGGATGCCCGAAACCCGAATGACCCATCAGAAAAAGTCTACGGCCATTGGCTGACCTTTGCATCGCGCGCTGCGTAGTTATCGCGACCGCCACTAGGTGCTTGCGCACTCACTTGCAATCGCACTGATTGTAAGCCCACGCATTGGAAGAAAACAGAAGGCTCAATATCAAGACATGCGTACGAATAGACTTTCCTTCTTGTCCCATTGTCAGGAAAAATGCATACGGTCAACTAGCTCAGCTGTTGTTTTAAATTGTTATTATCCTATATAGAGGTAAGAATAAATTGGTGCAGCTTGCAGTAGTGTCGAAGGGCTGCGCTAACAGCGGAGATGCGCGGATTTTCTTGTTTTTGTTTTTCTCTTATTTTCTGCCTTTTTATCTTTATTTCTTTGAAAATGGCACGAATACGATGGTAGCACCGGAGGAGGGCACAATACCAGCGCTGTCCAACAAGTGAAGTTTTACGGTAACGAAACCGAACGCAGGAAAAACCAACGCCATGCGTGGGCGTCAATTTCAGGTCACGTTAACCCAACCCTGTTATTCCATGTAGTGTAGCAAACCGGTTATTCTGGGATGCTTAACCTCCCTGCCTGTCCTTCTCTACAATTGCTTTGTCATTGTCTAGGTCACGTGAATGAAATTGGTAAGCGTGCGTACATAGCAATCTAGCGAACAGACTATTGAAATATGCAATTAACAACCGTCATTTTTATGAACTCAACTGTTGCAGCACTCCAACCACTTCCTCGCGTCGTGTCTACGTCGTCTTTGCGTTAATTTCCCAAATATGAATCGTTTCAAACTCTCCCACCTCTCTGCATCACTCCTTTATTTCTATCGCTTTTGGCGCTTAAAATCTCTCTACCAGGCAAAAAAAAAACGCGACGCATATCTTGCCCTCTCCCCCCCCCCCCCCTAGCTCCCCGAGGTCTGTCTGTGACATTTCACGTGGGACGAGCCTAAGCGGGGAACGTGGTGTTTCCGCCAGGTGAGGCAGGCGAGCGTCTCGGAGCAGAAGCCGTTCGTGATTGTTTTCGCGAACGTGAACCAGAGGCCCGCCAAGAATAGTTTTTGTTGCAAAACATGCGACTTTATGTTCGCAACATGGCGGCGGTCGCATTTTGATGGATAAATGCGAGAGTAACTTTTACGGTGCGATGGCAGTGCACGGTAAGGAGCAAGATGGTGAAAATTTCCAGAGCCCCCCACTATGGAGTATAATAATCATATCATGGTTTTGTGGCGTGAAAACACGGGCAATATGTTCGCAACATGATGCCCATCTAAATAATGACTGGCAGCGGCATGACTTAGCCAGGTAGAAAGGCCTCGCAATATGCTATGCCCCAGTGTTAAGTTTGAGGCACCCTTTAATGGTCTGGCAATGGTCTCGCTCGCTAAGTGGCAATCTATACTCTGGATAATTGAAGTTACATATATGAAAGTGTAGAATCGAATGCTAAAGAATATGCTTACTCTAGTGTGCCTCCGTTCCTAATGTCCCATTATCGTAGCCCTCGTGCTCTTCCCTTGCCCTGCCGCGGTGGTCTAGTGGCTAAGGTACTCGGCTGCTGACCCGCAGGTCGCGGGTTCGATTCCCGGCTGCGGCGGCTGCATTTCCGATGGAGGCGGGAATGTTGTAGGCCCGTGTACTCAGATTTGGGTACACGTTAAAGAACCCCAGGTGGTCAAAATTTCCGGAGCCCTCCACTACGGCGTCTCTCATAATCAAATTAAATTTCCGGAGCCCTCCACTACGGCGTCTCTCATAATCATGTAGTGGTTTTGGGACGTTAAACCCCACATATCAATCAATCTCTCGTTATCAAATGGTGGTTTTGGGACGTTAAACCCCACAAATCAATCAATCAATCAATCGTGCTCTTCCCTCTGTCTATTTGTGTCATTAACTCCAGCCCTTGACCCACCACGGGGGTCTAGTAGCTGGGGCACTCGGCTGCTGCATTTTCGATGGTGGCGAAAATACTCGTGGCCTGTTTGCTTACATTTAGGTGCACGTCAAAGGCCAAGTCTGGCGTTTTTTTTTTTTTTACCATGTCAGCATAATAGTACTTTTACGTTCTTTAGACACTATTCTCACGTGTCCGAAAACAGAAGTGCTCATAAAATTTCAAAATAATTTTTTATTACCGAAAAAACCGCAATACCGAAACCCAAGCGAGTGTTCTTCTACGTGTGACGTAAAAATTTGCCTGACGCTGCCGGAACGTGCCTGATTACACTTAATGCCCGCCAGGTGAAATTACCTGTCCACGCCATCCACGGCGATCGGCTAAAAATCTTACGCTCTATGGTGAATATATGGCGAATCGTGTGTGGCTCACAACGCAACACTACTTGGCGCTCCAAAGGGCTTGTTTTTGGGCTAGTTGGTGCATACTTGGTGCAGAAGACTGAGGCGCAAAAACATAACGTGAAGCAGGAAGAGCAGGAGAGAAGACAGAACAGCTAGAGAGCTCTTGGAAGCCTATTACATCAAAAAGCAAGGGCCCGATTGTATCAGTGATACATCTATTGTGTTGTACGCAACAGAAATGCATTTTTTGGATAACTTACTGCCTTATTCATGACGCTGTGCGATGTTTGTTGGTTATGCACGCATGCGCGGTTTTGTCTACTTTCCAGTGCGTTTCCTAGACGGTCATTAAACAGTTGGTAGTGGCGCTGTTCTGTCTTCCCTCCTGCTCTTCCTGCTTCACGTTATGTTTTTCGCGCCTCAGTCTTCTGCACCTACTTGGCGCCTATCGCATGCCCACAAACGCCGAAAAGAAAATCACGTGCTCAACCAAGGAAGCGCCGGCAAAACCCACACAATCCATAGAAGACAAGCAGATGCTGAAGTGCCACATCAGTTCGTCCCTTCCGCCCGACAAAACTCAACGTCACACTCGCATGGTTGCCATTAATTTTGGCAAGTGATGTGAGCGTTTCGAAGCAAGCTTTAAAATTAATTTTTAAAAAATCTGAGAATCTCTCAACCGTGCAATTTGGCATGAATGGCACAAACGTGCAAATGAACGCACCTAGTGAACTTCATTGAGATCTACTGACCTGGAAAAATCGCCGGAGTTGGCCGTTAAAGAACCCCAGGTGATAGAAATTTCCGGAGCCCTCCTGGCGTTTCTCATAATCGTATCGTGGTGTTTGGGACGTTAAAACCCAACAATTATGAACTACTAGCCCTTGCCAGTGCTGTTCTGGATGGGACCGGCGGCTGTATAGTAATCACGCAGTGTGGTGCACTGCTCTTTTCTCCGTGTGGTACTGCGTGCAATCGCTTGTGCAACTGAATATTTTCATCACAGGTGTGGTCTTCCTCAACCGGCAGCTGATCACGCTCCTGGAACAGCTCGGGGTGCCAAGCCGCATGTTCTTCTGCCTGCAGCAGCACATGGTCACGCTCCTCACAGAATCTCTCGTCTGCGACAGGAGCGCCCTCCAGGTCCTCGACACCTACGTGGGCTCTGCGCTCCCGTTTAATCAGCTGGCACGACACGGCTTCTCTCTTACTCGGGACCCCTTCGTGCGCTCGATGCTCTTCGCGGTGTACAGGACATCCATGGGTGAGTGATGCCACGAACCATCACAGCGGTCTGTCCTGAAGTGACTTCATTTAGTTCTCACTTGGTTTTCAATTTGCATAGCAATTACCAGTGGTCTCTAAACGGTGTAAAAGGAACTGTTGCAATCAATTTGGAACGTACCACAGTTTCCATGAGAAGCGCTGCAAAGCTCATTATATGCAGTTTGATTTCAATTTGCTCAGATGACGAGCCACATGCTAGTGCTGTTTCGTGCGTGTCGCCAGAAAACCCCGCAAGTTAACAAGTGAAACGGCTAAATAAATGTGCCTTTGTGATAACGTGTATACAGTTGCTCTTGAAAGCAGGTATCTCGCGTTCCTTTCAGTGAAGCTGTCGGTGCTCTACTTTAAAGAGGCCCTGCAACACTTTTCCGAGTTATAATGAAATAGTCTCTATAGCATGCCACTTTAAATTTTGGAATATGTCTAGTACGAGTGGAATAACAGGTATTCATTGTACGCTTCGAGTGCTTTCTCTAGTTTCGTGCCAGCGAGCGGGTCGAACTCTATGCAGAGAGAGGGGGATTACACGAGGGCGATATTTGTACGTTCGTCAGCACTAGTCATGACTGATACCTTTTTGTTTATCTTCAAACCCGCGGCTTACTTAAATGGGATCACGGGAACGTGGCGGCTTGTCACGGCGGCTACGGTAACTACGCAGCCCACAATACTCTAATCAAGCAACCGCCGAGAACGTATGTGGCGGCAAAATTTGGGTATATGGCATCCTTTGTAGATGATATTATTTTATGCTACCTTAAGCCTTTAGTATGGCGAAAGGGATGCCATCTGGGATACACGATAAAGATCGTATTAAGCGCTTAATGCATGAACAGATTAGCCTTTCATCCAGCTATAGAACACTAGGTGTGCTATTTGTATTGTGCTGTTCCAGTATCCGAGTCTTCGTCAGAAGCCTTTAAAACGGCTGAAAAATGCTTGGCAAAAGTCAGCGACGGCACGCGCTTTGACACCCTCGGAGTCCAGTAGCTCGAAGGACTCCCCACGTTTGCTAGACCGTTTGCGTAAATACTTCCAATACTCAGCTTGCCTGTCAGATTTTTTTTCTAATGCAATATATGAACTGTGGTCCCGTTTGTGTGGGCGTTTAGAGTGCTCAAAAGAAGCTGAATTTTTTCTTCCACTTGCTGAATAGAGAATTCTTGTACGTGCGATCTTCATGCTTCAGTGCACTTACAGGTTCAAGGAAAAACCAGTGGGGATATTTACGATGTTTAGGTATATATTGTGGTATAAACTTACGCATGCTGTTTAATAAAATCTCCGTAAACTGCTCAGCTTGTTCATCGTTTGGTTTGTCAGTAACCTGGGGCCAGTCAGCGGCTGACAAGTAATGACAAAAGCCCGTGTAGTCCTCTTTTAAAAACAAATCTTGGTGGTTTACAACCATCGTTTTCCTATAAATGACTCTGAATCTCATTCTAACACTGGGAGTGAAGTGAAGGCAATGATAATAACATGACAAAGAAATTGCGCTGATCTCTTGATTCTTTACAATCTAGTTCACGGTATGATATTTCGCCCTTTGCTTCTCATTTGTGTAATTTTTTTTGTATTCCGCGTAAATTAACCAGGGAGAATCGACCATTTCATGCACCTGGCCAATTCTTTCAATACTTTACCGCTCACAGAATACAAAGTCTGAAAAACATCAAGATTATGAAAGTTAACATTACACAGTCCACTTTGCCCCACCACAGTGGTCTATGGCTAAGGTACTCGGCTGCTGCCCCGCAGGTCGCAAGATCAAATCCCCGCATCCGTGGCTACATTTTTGATGGAGACGAAAATGCTGTAGGCCCGTGTGCTCAGATTTGGGTGCCCGTTAAAGAATCCCAGATGGTTGCAATTTGCGGAGCCCTCCACTACGACATCTTTCATAAGCATGCAGTGGTGGTTTTGGGACGTTAAACCCTACATATCAATCACAGTCCACTTTCATTGTTTTATCTCAGATTTGCACTGTTTTAAAATAGTTTTTCATAATGTACATATTGTTTTCTTTGCCGTTTTCCTGTAAACCTTCCACATAGTTGCGTATATTTTTCGTCTTTTTCACGGCCACTTTATGATTTTCGTCCTGTCTTTTATTTTTCCCGTCTTGCGCCGATTTCTTTTCCTGTTTGCGCTCTTCTTGTTTCTTATTTTACTGTAGAATGTATTGTTTAGTTTATTTTATTTTTGCGTGCACCTGTGCAGAGACCTTATGGTTGTTCCTGGGCATGTTAAACTATCGATTGATTGATCGATTTTATTCCTTAGGACTTTAGTGCTCAGCGCGTGTGTGGTTCAAATGAAAATTTAGTTCTTAGACGGCATACTTGTTCGTAAATGCCACCCGTGCAATCTCCTTGCTGTGACTGCGCACATGCCCGAATTACAGCAGCGGTGCTTACTAGGTATAGGTTCAAGAACACTGTTTCATTTGTTACAGAGTCTCTATTGTCAAAGTCCCGCATAGCTGTGCCGCACAATTTGGGACGCAACATGTTCGGCGTGCTGGACGAAACCCGGACGTTGCAGTATGGCGAAGTTTTCGTTCAGTACACTTCCCTGACTCCAAAAGGCCCCCAAGATGACGGACCCGAGACTACAGTGCTAACAGGTATCTTGAAGTGCAATGAACACTACTCGCGCAGTTCGTAAGCTAGGAAAGTCGCTAAGCATCAGTGTTGTCCATCACTGCCTTCGAAAGCTGTCATTCTACTCGGTTCATATGTAGAAGCTCTATAGACCAAATATTTCGATAAAGGTGATGCCGTTAGTTTCTCAGAATCGCTGTACTTGTAAAGAAGCTCATCCATGACAGAAGCTTTCAAGGCTCATAATGTTGAGTCTTGTATTCAAGACTGAACTGTTCCTTTGGACGTTAATGCATTTTTGAACACATCCCACGTAACACCATCGCTTCTCCTAGTTATCATGGCTCCGCTCAGAGCAGAGTATATGCGCACAAAGCAAAAGCTGAGAAAGACGAAAGGAGCAGCACAGTCGGCACTTGTCTGTAGTTGCGTTTCATCTTTCCGTATTTCTCCATCGCGTTTTCGACAATATTTCTTCTTTTGTACATACTTTGGATCCCTGGGAAGCATACTTGAATTTTGTAAGGGAATAGACGAAGTGTAATTTCAGTGTTTAGATGAACGGGAAACCACTGCCGATAAAGCTCAGGGTAGCAACAATGCATTCATCGTCCCCGAGAACATTTCCTCGCTTCGTCCGTATTGACGTTAACTGCATAGTGACGTGTCTTCCTATTCGCGTGCGTCCTCCAATAAGCATAGCATCATTATGGCAGCGACGAAATGCTAGAGCTTCGTCTACTTCCATGTAGATGCACGTTAAAGAACCTCGGGTAGTTCAAATTTCAGGAGCCCTCCACCACGACATCGCTCATAATCGTATAATCTCGAGCTTTTGTACATAATAGCGCCACAATTATTGTGCTGCATCAGAACCCACTTCATTTTTATCATAAACAGAAAAGTCGAAGCATGGCTCAGTTATGAAGTAATACTTATTTTCACAGGAACAGTGCTGGTTACGAAGTGCCCTTGTCTTCATCCCGGCGACGTGAGGAAGTTCACTGCGGTCAATGTAACTGCACTTCATCACATAAAAGACTGCATTGTTTTCCCAGCAAATGGGCACAGGCCACATCCTGATGAAATGGCAGGTAAGTTCATAAAGACCCTCTTTCAAGATGTGTGCTGATGAAGGAGCTTTGTTAATGTCGAGGTAAGGTGTAGGTTATATATGTTCTATTACTAAGCTTGAACACTCATAACTCTCGTTTCAACTCCATGGATTTACTGTGGTTACTTTAATGGCCTTAAACTTAATATTTCGTCAATTTGCCCGTCTGAAGCAGTCACTTCAACAATATACACAATTCGCGTTTGATGATTAGGAACATGAATCAGATTAAAGTCCAGTGGACTCGTAGGATGGACACAGTTCACACGTAGTCTTCGTATTCGACCTTGGCTGGTCCAGCTAGGTTCACAAACATGTTCAATTGCAGTTGGTTTTGGTGGTGTTTCATGTGGGGACGGTACTTAGTTTATCAGTCATGTATACCTGTCTACAATATGTGCATGAATCAATCAGGGACACCTGCCCACACATACCTTTGAAAAATACGAATACGGCATGTTTTTTTTTACTGAAACCGCTATTTCAGTGGAGCTGTTCCACTCGCAGAGTTCGCATTGGAGTTAGTAAGTCAATGTAAAGACCGCGTCATCTAAAAGACCCATTCACGCTGGGGTTTTTTAAGGTGGTATGTTAGGCCGGTGTTCGTAGAATATTATTATATACCCCATCGGCATTACCATAATTTCCGCAGGATAACTTGAATGAATGCTTCTCTAGAGGATTCTAGAGTTATTCATCATAATCATGAGCTTGACTACGTCCATTGCTGGACAAAGGCCTCTCCCATGTTGAACTAGTCATCTCGGTCCTGTGCTTGCTGCTGCCATTTTATGCCCGCAAACTTCCCAATCTCATCTGCCCACCTTACTTTGTTTCTCCCTAACCCGCTTGCCTTCTCTGGGAATCTAGTCGGCTATCCTTACTGACCAGCTGTTATCCTGCCTACGCGTCACATGCCCTGCCCATGCCCATTTCTTCTTGATGTCGGCAATGCTATCTTTAACCCCGGTTTGTTCCCTGATCCACTCTGCTTCCCCGTTTCCTGCTTACGAACCACGAGATTCAACTAACTATAAGAACGAGAATCGGGTGGAGCACATTTGGCAAGCACTCTCAAATCATGACTGGTAGATTTCCACTATCCCTCAAGAGGAACGTATATACTTACCTATGGAGCAAAAATCTGGATGCTTACAAAGAGGATTCAGCTTCAATTGAGGACGACGCAGCGAGCATTGGAAAGGAAAGGATAGGGGTAACTTTGAGACAAGGCATTTATTACTGGTCTGTAAATAATAAAGTGCTAATTGACCAAACAAAGTTCACTTCATTTCGACCATGCCATTCTCGCACACACCCACCCCGTATTCAGATGCTTTGTACTTCTATTGTGCCATGGTGCTAGTCCCTGGTATCCACTGCATAACCGCGCAGCTTGCGATCCCATCGCTGCAGTAGTAGGTATAAGCTATCGGCATATTACTGCTGTCGATGAACGCTATTACGTTGTGGTCTTTTATACCAGTCCGTTCATCATCGCTCATTCAACGGAGATCTTTAACGACCCTTTTCCTCGCAGGTTCTGACTTGGATGGAGACGAGTATATTGTCATCTGGGACGAAAATTTTTTCTTCCCGGGGCCCAACAGAGAGCCCATGGTGTACGGACAAAAGCTAGTTTTG
The DNA here is from genome assembly GCA_013436015.1 of Rhipicephalus annulatus. Lineage (NCBI taxonomy): Eukaryota > Metazoa > Arthropoda > Arachnida > Ixodida > Ixodidae > Rhipicephalus > Rhipicephalus annulatus. Next base: position 239,854 of record WOVY01011515.1, on the reverse strand, counting down.
CAGCAATCGGAGCCTAATCTGGTAATTTTGCTTTTCATAAAGACGCTACTGCCTAGACATGCATTAACCTGCAGTGTGACTTGAACTGCATAATTGACTTCAGTCCGCCTGAAGAAGCACTGATGTCGGTGAGAAAATATTTTGTGGCAGAGTAGTCGTAACCACTCAGATTATTGCCTGACGGAACGCATCGATTTGAGACGGGCTATGGAGATATCCGGCTCTCACGATTTCAACGGAGCTCCGGCAAGGAAGGAAAAGGGGGAGGGGGGGGGTAAATAGTGTAGGGAACAATGAACTGCGAGAGAAAATCTTTTCTTTTGGGGTCGTTTTCTTTGTGCTTACAACCCGTCATGGGTTTAGTTTTCGTGATGACAGAGCAACTCGTCCATTACGCTCAGTTTAATTCACACAATTTAGTTGAAGCGCCTCCATTTACTCCCAGTGTATCTTTCCTGTGTGCTTCTAAAGAGACTTCGAGCAGTGCCATTGTTCTTCACGGGAAGCATCATGAATGCAGAAGTATTGTAAATGGAAACATCGTGAGGTCAACTTTTTTCGCCACAACACTGCCGCTTGCGCGCATGCCATGGAGAGCTCTGGCATTGTATCTGTGGTGCATAACAATGCAATTATTGCGATAGCAATCATGTAGACACTCAGCTGGTTTTTGCCGTCACCGTCATGTCGTTGTTATGTACATGTTTCTATATATAAAAGCCGCAAAGCAAAATACAACCGAATAAACAAATCCGAAGATTGCCACCGGGACTCGAACCTGCGACCCCTCGCACCCAGGCTTGCCGCTTTAGACAGTATGATCAGGCGCTATTTATTTAGAATTCCAACTGCGTGCTATTTCTATACATACCTTACTGCTTGCGGCTCGCAGTGCTTGGAGGTGCGGTATTAACTGCTAGATTGAACGAAGGGTGCGCTTTACAGCAACGCTCCTAGATTTTGCTTCATTGCAAAACTGCCCTTGAGAGGCGCACTTTAAATCTGGCCTATTACTGTGCCCATTCGCGATGTGGAACGCTGTGAAAATAATGCGTCCCACCACCGCGTGGTAGCACACGTCGAGGGGTCACTGCACGCGTTTTCGTGGGGTCACTGCACGCGTCCTTTACGCTTCGGCGGCGTGTTGCAAGTATGATGTAGCCGTTCTTCGTGAGACATTCTACTTGGCCGTTATTGTATTTCTTGCTTGCCCTTTGCGGTAAAACCAACTTTTGCTGTCTATAGCCGTACACTAGAGTCGATGTTGTAAAAACACCCTCGAAACGTTGACCGGCTTGTAGACGATGTTTACATGGGAGCATTTGGCAGCTTTGTGTGACCGAATATTGCTCCTTGTGCGCCTTATTGGCTGAGACGGGTTACGGCACCGTGTCAAGCATTAACTTGCCTTTTTTGCCAACTCTGTCCTATACATGTCCACACTGTCCTCGGTAACCAATTTATGATTGAATAAACTTTAAATAGGAAGGCAAAAGCATGCATGTGCAGTGAATACAACTTTGAACATTTCACGCGGCGCCATGGAACACTTTGAAACTATCTAAGAGATATTTTTTTTTCTTTTCACACTTACTCAAGGTGGATAGCATGGCGGTGTTCATCTCGAATTACATCCTGAACGACAATGTTGGTGTCATGTCCAACGCCCACCTAGCCCTGGCTGACAAGCTTGAAGACGGAGTGTTCTCAAAGCCATGTCTCTCTGTGGCCAAGAAAATCTCGACATGTCTCGACTTTGCGAAGACTGGCGTTCCCGCTCTTTTGGAAAGGAACGAAAAACCCGAAGAGTACCCAGATTTTATGGACAAAGGTGGTCACAAAAACGCGTACCGTTCTGCTCGAGTTCTCGGCCACCTGTACAGATTTCAAAGGTTTCTAGAGTCGGTCGTCAGCTCTAACTTCAACAGTCACCTCATTGATAGCGGAAGCAATATCAAACTGCTTGAATTGCATGGATGGAAACGCTACCAGCTCATTATCGAAGAGCTGTTGGCTGCGCACGAGTCGGACATGGACCGCATACTCAAGCAGTACGGCATAAAAAGTGAAGCGGAGATCGTGTCTGGCTACATCAACGACGTCTCTGCCTCCAACAAGGGGCACTACGAGAAGAGCAACGTCGAAGTTCTTGTCGCGAAGCAGTACCGAGTGATCGTGGAGTCGACACGGCAGCGATTCTTCGAAGAAGTTGACTATGCGTGTCGCATGGAAAATGCCTTGTCGGAAGCGGATAAAAAGCAGATTCTTCTGAGAATGGCGTCCGCGTGCTTTATGGTGACGTACTACAATACAAACAAGACCTATTCCAGCTTCCCTTGGTCTTTCGCGGACGTTATTATTCTCGTCATGGAGGAGAGTTCATCTATGCTTGAGCGCACGAGCAAGAATCTTCTCGTATACCGCCTGGACAATCAGCTGGCGGCTTCTGCATCTCGACACTCTGCCAAAATAGTGGCGCTAGAAGTGGTGTTGAAGTGGGCCGATAAAGAAGACTTGATATTGAAGACAGCAGCCGTGAACTGTGCTCGCATTTGCGAAAATTGTCTACAAACACTCTTTGCCAAAAGTGCGCTTGCAGTGGAACGCGAGCATGCCGAAAATGACCCCGAGAATAGGCAGCCACCTTCCACCGGTTATTACGTCACTTCATTTCTGCGTTACGTGAGCAGTTCCTCAGTTGTTTTCCCTGAATGTGATGCCTGCAGCCAGTCATCCCAGATGCACACCCTGACAATGGCGGCACTCAGGACCTACAGCATGTTGTCCATCTTGTGCGATCTCTGCCATCTAGGCCTGCCCTGTGACGAAAGTCTCCACGAACCCATCCAGGAGATAAAAGAAGGAAACTCTGTCCGCATCAAGGTAAGCTGTCTCGAACATCCTCTCACGCCCTCAGAAAATATCAATTTATGAATAGTGTAAACATTCGAAGAAGTTTAGTCAATAGTTTCCGTGGAGTTAGCTATAAAGCTCGTTTACATCTCTTGACAATACTTGTACAACCAGTCGCAGTTGTCAGAGGTGCGTAGCTGTTCATACGCTGAAATTGTCCAGGAATTAGAACTTGTCTCTGCACAATATTTACTCTCTCTTACCGAATCTGTTGTCTTAGCGCCTTATTTTTTTGCCGCTTCAAACTACGATCACTCCTCTAATTCGACTTGAGTGAACGTTGGTAGGATGTAGCAAAAACCCTCTAAATTATTCACTTAAATGAAACCGTACATTACTGAGTTAATGGTCTCTTCGCTAATGCGTTCACTGGTCCATTTCTTCGGCTCTTGATTACACGCCACATATACTTTCAAGCTTCTGTAGGAATATGGGCATGAAAGTTTCTAAGAGTATATTTAACAATCTGATGGATTTCCAGCCTACACGCAGCAGGGCACCTGCATTTTGTCTTGGGCCAAGTACTGTTGCCAGTCCGTCTTCAGTATTTCACACCACGGAAGTTACGATAGTTTGTCCAGGATGTCCTTTAAGGTGCTGGTCAGTGTTCCCATACTGCAGGAGCACAAAAGTGCACTCTAAATGTTACCAGGTGTTGGTGACGTAGTCAGTGCTTTTGTACAATGCTAAATATTGTATGTTTATTAAAAGTCGGCAGACTTTAGTCATTCATCGAGTTGAGTCAATGACATGCGGAACAGTACGCGAGTGGTGGCCTATACCGCATTTTCTTAAATTTTAATCGAGCGTTGCGAGTTTAGTCGACTTCTTTGTGCACATGTAGGTGGGTGTATCGCTGGCAGGCACGTAGCAAGGATTTTTTTTTTTCTCTGGAGGGTGCAGTGACACTTGTTGACGGCACCTCCAGACATCTGCGCGTTTTGAATTTCCATACCATTGTCCATGGTTAGTTCATTGTCGCCTGTTTTGTAGCCTTCAGAGCAGCGAACACATGTATGAGGGTTTCATTAGTGACCATTGCATAATAATAAAAACCTCACGGAGTTCCTCACGCTTTAGCCCTAGACGACTGAAAGGCGAAAGCAATCTTCTGTTTCTCAGTCGATGTCTTGACCCTACCCCACACTCGGAGGTTTCGCACCACTTTCAGGATAGGCCGTATTGTAAGCTTCCTGCACTTTGCATGGTTTTCCTGTCTCCGTGATCGACCTGCCTTTTGATCAAGCGGCGATGCCATGTGGCGCAGTCTGAGATCATGACGACGTCACAACATTTGACCATATCGACATCATAACGTAATATTGTCACGACGTCAAAACAGAGGTCTTGCCGTAGAGACTGAGACACCAGAAGCAGGTCGATCTTTTTTAATTAGAACGCGCAAGCGAGTTCTTCTTCTTCGTCCATTTCGTAGTCCTTCGTGGCACATGCACAACTGTCATCGTCTTTCTTGGGCAAGCACGTGACAATATTGTCAAGAGATGACCACCGGCTGTCCGAAGATTTAGTCCATGCCCCCAAGGAGTCGTGACATTCCCGAGTTCAGCCACAAGTTCAGCGCTGATAACTGAGTAGTCGGCGCCGGTGTCGACCAGAGCAGTCACTGGATGGTTGTCGACACGAACGGCAATGTCAGCAGAAACGGGTTCGTCAGCGATGCGAGGTGTCGGCTGAAAGGAATCGTCGAAGGTCGGTGGAAGGGTCGGAGGAATCTGTTTGACGTCCTTGTGTGCCATCAGCAGCAGGTTACAGTTACGTTGTAACGTGACACTGGTGGAGGTGCTGGGTAATAGTCTATGCACTGTTACCACGAGGAAGATCTCGGTCCCAACATCGACGCCTTAGTAGAAACAGCCAACCTTCGACGCATTCGGCGGCAACTAGGCCTACCACCCCAGTTCAGCCCTTTTCCGGAACGCTCCAGAACCATGGCATATGCGACAACTGCAAGCCAGACTGAACAGACCGCGACTCCGCCAGCACCATGGCTACCAGCCTCTCGAACGCCAAAGCCCTTCCATGGGGAGCCCTACGAAGACGTTGAAGACTGGCTGGACCAATACGATCGAGTCGCCGTCGCCAACGAGTGGGACGAGCACCGGAAACTTCGGTATGTCTATTTCTACCTGGAGGATTCGGCGCGTATTTGGTTCGAGAATCACGAGGCCGCCCTGACAACCTGGCCGGTGTTTTGCACTCAGCTACGGAACACGTATGGTAGCGCTGACCGGAAAGAACAAGCCGAACGTCTCCTCAATTCTCGCAATCAACGACCCAATGAAAGTGTGGCCATGTTCGTTGAGGAGATGTCTCGTCTGTTCCGTCGAGCGGATTCTACAATGACGGAAGACAAAAAGGTGCGCATTCTGATGCGGGGTGTCAAGGAGCAGCTGTTTGCGGGACTTGTACGAAACCCACCAGCTACCGTGGCAGAATTCCTCCGTGAAGCGACGACAATGGAGCGAATGCTGAGACAGCGGTCTTCGCAGTATGAGCGGTCCGACAACCTTGCATGTCTGTCAGCACCCTTGTTAACACCCGATGTCACGAGCGTGAGAGACCTTGCTGAGCTAGTCCGTAGCATTGTACGTGACGAGCTGCAAAAGCTTCACGCAGTGCCTTCACAGCCTCAAGTGGCTGCTCTGACAACGTCGTCCGTGAAGAGGTGCGGCAGCTGGTACGACCATTAGCGCCACCTCCAACCGAAGCTCCTCTGCTAACGTATGCGGAAGCTGTACGTACTCCTGCACCGGCAGCCAGCTATTTCCCCCCGACCGACTAGCCTGCAGACGCCACAGCACTTTTCAGGCGGGCCACGCTATGAAAACAAACGACCGACTTGCCTGCAGATGCCGCAGTACTTCTCGGGCCCACCACACTATGAGAATCCGCGACCCAATTTGCGGAAATCTAGCGTGTGGCGCGCTTCCGACAATCGGCCACTATGCTACCACTGTGGTGAGCCAGGTCACTTGTACCGGGAGTGCTCGTACAGACAGATGGGCCTACCTGGATTTCGGCCAGACGCTCGTCGGCCCAGGGACGGCGAGCGACCCCGCGCCATCGCAGAATACTTGGCAAGTCTACCGTCTCCGAATCTTCAGCGACGCCAATCACGCTCTCCGTCTCCTCGACGCTCTACGTCCGCGAATCAATACTCAACTTTCGCCGATGTTGTTGGGAGACGATCCGCTAGGTCCCCAAGTCCACGCCGGGGAAACTAGAATCAGCGGCCTCTGGGGGTGGGACCGCTGTTAAGCTATCGTCAAAACAGCCTCCTCCGACCCTTCCACCGACCTTCGACGATTCCTTTCAGCCGACACCTCGCATCGCTGAAGAACCCGTTTCTGCTGACATTGCCGTTCGTGTCGACAACCATCCAGTGACTGCTCTGGTTGACACCGGCGCCGACTACTCAGTTATCAGCGCTGAACTTGTGGCTGAACTCGGGAAAGTCACGACTCCTTGGGGGCATGGACTAAATCTTCGGACAGCCGGTGGTCATCTCTTGACACCAATCGGGAGATGCACCGCAAGGCTGCAAATCTGTGAGTCGACGTTCATTGCTTCTTTCATTGTGCTTGCCGAATGCTCCCGGAAAGTTATCCTTGGCATGGATTTCCTTCGTGAACATGGCGCTGTTATAAATCTTCGAGACTGCCTCGTAACGTTTGCTGACGACTATGGCCCGAAGCCTAGAGATACCAATCCGCAGAAGACTGCGCTTCGCATTGTCGACGACACCGTCACACTTCCGCCACGCACCAGTATGTTCGTTACAGTACAGTGCGACATAGACCATGACAGTAGTGGCATCGCTGAAGCCAACCTTTCGGTGCTCTTGTCTCAGCAAATCTGTGTTGCCCGCGGCATAATTCAATTTAAACGTGGCATGACTGAGTTGTTGGTCACCAATTTTAGTGGATCATACCAACATTTGGCCAAGCGAACAACTATCGCTCATTTCGAATCCATTGACGATGAAGCGTGTACGACGATAGCCCCGATTTCTGCAGCCGTTGAAAGTGACACCACGGTAGCCGATGCAGTCGATGTCAATCCGAAGCTGTCATGTGCACAGAAAGAGCAAATTCGCTGTATCCTCCGCATGTTTAGCGACTGTTTCGCGTCTACATCCAAGATAAAACAAACGCCAACCGTAAAGCACCGCATTGTCACTGATCATGCTGAGCGACCCATACGTCAACACGCCTACCGAGTATCACAAAAGGAACAAGAGGCTATACGTTCTCAAGTGAAGCAGACGCTCGACGATGGCGTAATCCAACCCTCGAACAGTCCATGGTCGTCCCCCGTCGTACTGGTAAAAAAAAGGACGGCACTCTCCGATTTTGCGTCGATTACCGCAAACTCAACAAAGTCACAAAGAAAGACGTTTATCCGCTTCCGCGCATCGACGACTCACTAGACCACCTCCGACGCGCCCGATACTTCTTCTCTATGGATTTACGCAGTGGCTACTGGCAGATCGAAGTTGATGAACGCGACCTAGAGAAAACAGCATTCATAACGCCTGATGGTCTGTACGAATTCAAGGTGCTGCCCTTCGGTCTGTGTTCTGCCCCTGCGACAGTCCAGAGGATGATGGATACAGTGCTCTCCGGTCTCAAGTGGGAAGCATGCCTTGTTTACTTAGACGACGTCGTTGTCTTCTCCCAAACGTTTGAGCAGCATTTGCAGCGACTTAGATCTGTGCTTGCTGCAATTCGCACGGCAGGCCTATCACTGAAACCAGAAAAATGTCATTTTGGTTACAACGAATTAAAGTTCCTCGGTCACCTTGTTAGCCCTGATGGTATTCGGCCGGACCCAGACAAAACATTAGCTGTCGCAGATTTTCCACCACCTACCAACAAACGTGATGTACGTCGATTTTTAGGCCTCTGCGCATACTACAGACGCTTTGTGCAAAATTTCGCAAACATTGCCGAACCCCTCACTCGTCTGACAAAAGACGACGTTCCCTTCGTGTGGGGCCTTGAGCAAACACGCGCTTTCTCCGAGCTCCAGCAGCGTCTCCAATCTGAGCCCTTACTCGGACACTACGACGAATATGCCGACACTGAACTACACACAGACGCCAGTAACATCGGCCTTGGTGCAGTCCTCGTCCAGCGGCAAGGCGTCGTCGAACGCCCTATTGCTTATGCGAGTCGCATTTTATCATCTGCGGAGGCGAATTACACAACTGAAAAGGAGTGCCTAGCTGTTGTCTGGGCAATAGCTAAATTCAGACCGTACCTGTATGGTCGCCCGTTCAGAGTTGTTACCGATCATCATGCGCTCTGCTGGTTGGCGAACCTTAAAGACCCTTCCGGACGTCTGGCCACTGGAGCTTACGCCTTCAGGAGTTCGATTTGACAGTCGTGTACAAGTCTGGCCGGAAGCATACTGACGCGGACTGCCTTTCCCGAGCTCCTCTTAAGACAGTGTCAGGTGATCACGATCTCGACGGCCGTTTTCTCTGCGCCGTTAGTGTATCCGACTTGGCCGAACAGCAGAAGAATGATTCCGAGCGTCGACAATTCATCGAATATCTCGAAGGCCGTACGCCGAATCCACCACCAGCATTCGCCCGATCGTCATCATCCTTCTGCGTCCGCAGAAACATCCTCTATAAAAGAAACTTCGACCCTTACGCGACTGAGTACCTGCTCGTTGTCCCGCCAGCGTTACGAGCCGATGTCTTGTCCGCCTGTCATGATGAGCCTTCCTCAGGCCACTTGGGATACACACGTACCTTGGCCCGGATTCGCCAACACTACTACTGGCCTAAGCTCAGTCGAGACGTGAAGCATTACGTGAAGACGTGTCACGAGTGCCAGCGCCGTAAAGCACCACATCAGCGCCCAGCCGGCTTTTTGAAGCTCATCGCTCCTCCGACACAACCGTTCCAACAAATAGACATGGATCTACTCGGACCTTTTCTCAAGTCTCGTGACGGCAACCGCTGGATTGTAGTCGCTACTGATTACATGACGCGCTACTGCGAAACGAAGGCATTACAAACGTGGCACCGCCATTGAGACTGCCCACTTTTTTATGAAAAACATCGTCCTCCGACATGGAGCACCAGCAGTTGTCATAACTGATCGTGGCACAGCTTTTACCGCCCGGATGATACAAGACGTCATGCAGCTTAGCAGCACAGTACATCGAAAAACTACAGCATACCACCCACAAAGCAACGGCCTTACAGAGCGACTAAACAAGACGATCGCCGACATGCTATCCATGTACGTTGACCAAGACCACAAAAACTGGGATGACATCTTCCCTTACGTCACGTTCGCTTACAACACCGCTGTGCAAGAAACAACTGGATTCACACCATTCCGGTTGCTTCATGGCAGGGAGGTCACTACAATGCTGGATGCCATGCTTCTACCAGACAGACACCATATTAGTGTCAAGACGAACGAATTTATCAGACTGGCAGACGCGGCTCGTAAGCTTGCAGTCGAACGAATCCATAAGCAACAATGCATCGACTCACTGCGGTACAACGCTCGTCGTCGCGATGTCTCTTACCAACCCGGAGAACGAGTATGGTTGTGGACGCCCATTCGACAACGGGGCCGGTCGGAAAAGTTGTTACGCCGCTATTTTGGTCCCTATAGAGTCCTCCGTCGTCTCAGCGAAGTGAACTACGAGGTTCTTGACGAGGACATGGCTCGTCAATCCCGCCGTTCACAACAGCCACACGTCGTCCATGTTTCGAGGATGAAACCATTTTACCAGCGCTGACTATTCGTCACACTCCCTTGAGTAGACTTACAGTGATTGTGAACACCCCCTTGTGTATTGCTTATCGTTCGTGTTTTCATCTGGCAATAATGTTATGACATCGGGACGATGTCCTTTGGGAAGGGGGGTAATGCCACTAGTACAAGTTCTGAAAGTATTATTTCCACAGATGCTGGCATGCTTGTATGTGCCGCTCTTCAGAAGAGGACAAAGATGCGCGTGCAGAGAAAAACAATAGTGGTACTGCCGTTGTTCGAATCTGTTTGACGTCCTTGTGTGCCATCAGCAGCAGGTTACAGTTGCGTTGTAACGTGACAATATTGTGACGTCATCCCGTGACATTTAACACGTGTTGACGCCGGCTTCGGGGGACGCCGATGGTCAGTTTTCGTGTTTGAGGCACATATAGCTTCGAAAAATGGAAATGACAGCCAGCACCTTGTAGTGACAGTGAGCACGGTTCAGGTCCACATGTGTAATTGTTTGCTTGTCAACTTGCATGACGGCAGGTGGCAGTCATTCACATATGTACCTTATGTGTAATAATGGTACCCTAATATTATGAGCTTACCTCACATTAGTATTTCGTATTGGCACGTTTATGGGTAACGATCGCTACCTCTCCAGCACTTTATCCAAATTTGTTGCCGTGGTTTTCTGCATGAGCATTGTAAATTGAAAATCACTGTGCAAAGCTGCCGTGTTTGGTGTTGGGCAACTGGGTAACCCTTAGGGCGGTAGGTAGGCTCTGCCATGAGGTATGTGGTGCCCGTTGATAGTGCTTGCGTATCGGACAGCTTAAAAGTGCATCGCCGAGTCATCGCCGCTGCTTATTACGCTTATTCAGCGCTGAACGATGAAAAGTGATTTGCTCCGATCTGGAAACAGTGTGCTATGACGAGCTCGCCATTCGCGTAACGTTGATACTGTGAATGTTTGTGCAATGCCAACACGCACTTACTGGGTGCGCTCATTGTGGATGGTGGTGGTCAAATATTGCGCAACATACGTCGGCAGCGAATTTTGAGCCTTACGTACGGCTCAATTTCTTTGCGCAGGTGTCCAACCCGGCGTTGTGGGACATGCTGGTTCACAGCCAAGACGAAGTGGCGGGCCTGCTCTGCTCTTGGTCCGGTGTTAAGGAGGTTCGCATCCGGCGCGGTGCCGACCGCTGTACCGGTCACTACATTGTGGTATCGTCAATCGGCCGTGACTGGCAGCGATGGTTTCTCGAAGAGCTGCTTCTCCAGCCTTGGCTGGCACGCGCGATCTTGACGCGTAGCCTGGCCGAATTCATTCGTGCATGAATTTGTTTTGACGCAGGTGCAAGGCAGCACTAGCACCTAACGCATAAATTTTAACGACTTTCACTTTTAATCTTTTAACAAGACGACTTTTAAGCACAGGGTATTTAATATAAGCAAGGACATCGCGACACCATGTAAGCTGGGCCATGGTCCCGCGAAAATCTTCCTTGTCCGCTGGGGCGTAAAGTGCGGGCACAATGTTTTTGCGTACAACTGTGTTAAAGAAACTCTTCCGCACAAAGGAAAGCACGTTGCGCCCGTTACTCAAACTAACCAGCGCGCATCTCTGTAACCACTGTTTTATTTCTCGTTTCGTGAAGGTGTTATACTGTTTAAATAAAGTGACAAAGAAATTACTTTCCTCATTGGGTGGAGTTCGTGCTACCCAAATAAAAAAAATGTGTGTGCAACTGCTGTTCAAGACACCAAAGCATCGGGACTGCGGGATTCAGAAAAGAGTAATCGCACACCTCCCTGGAGTGGAACTGATTGTTTAAATACATGTTCGGCCGTATGCAAGACAATAGAGTATTCCGAGCATCGTGCACTGGAACTTCGAATTACTCTTATGGTATGCGAGGCTTCAATGTCGAAGTGACCCGCATTCATTCAGACTGCAAGTAACCAATCGTTAATGACTGTGTTACACCGTCACTTAATAGCCATCGGGCCAGATCCGGATCAAATTTCTTGGTCACGATTGTTTTCGTTACGAAAACTGCGATAGAGCTAATCACTGTTGAAAAGTTTTTTCTGAGTAGAGGGGGGGGGGGGGGCTTAATTGCGATCAGCGGTGCAGTGTGACACCAATATAAGTGTAAGGGCACGACCTTACACTTACACTCTGTAATCGAATGGCCATGGTATGGAATATTGCAGTGCTAAAAAGCGTAGTGGAGGGATATCTTAACGAGTGGGCTGCCGAAACTTGGCTGCCGTCAATGATTTGCCAAAAGTGATTCTCTCCTATAATGCGGGGTTGAAGTGCGTATCCGCGTTTTCATTATGTTGCAACTGCCTGCATTGAGGAGGTCGTGTTGGACTAATTGGTGTTCGCGACTTCACACTGCATAACAACAATCTTCATAGAAACTGATACGCAAGAAAACGGGCTTAACTATTTCAGCACATTCAACTGTTATTACACGAACATTCGAGCCAATGCTACACGACTGGTTGTCTGGGGACAAATTTACTGTTGTGCTCCTTGAGAAAGTGTCGTTTGGTGTTGGCGACATAAAAGAAAAAAATGACTCTTTCACTGAATCCCCGCATGGCTTGAAATAGCCATGCGGGGATCAATCTAATCTGGTTGCCTTTATGTTGTTGCAGAGCTTTGCGCTGAGAAGCAATCTAGCATCGCCGTGCTAGAGAGGTGCGAGTGAAACCGCAGGGACGGAACACGGATGTCCGAACTCTTCTGAGCAACTCCCGTTGAAGCCGAGCGCTCGCACCTTGCGTAGATGAACGGGCACACCGTCGTTCTCGTAGGGCTTTCATCGCTTCGGGATATTCTCACAGCCACCCAAATATTAACTCTTACGTTACTGCGCGAAAATGGTTACTTTTCATATGCCCAGGGAAGATAGTTTCTGCCAGTTTAAAAAGTACAAAAGTACTCCAGCACGCATTGCAGCATACCAAGTTTTCCCCAAAGACATGTTCTTAAAAAATGTATATGGTATAGAGCGACAAAAATATTTAAGGAAGTGGGTGATTTTCGGTAGCCAGGTGGTAAAGTGTCACAAAAATACCATATATACAAAACATTCAAAACAAAGAAAACTCCAAATATTCATTTTGAAGATAAATGACACAGGAGCAGCACAAAAAATGAATGCTTTACAAAACGCTTCTATTCTCATACACAAACAAAAAGAAGACCGAGGTGTTGCTTCGTTACTCGTGTCTCAAGAAAAAGCAAGCAAGCAATGCTAGCGCATGACATCAGCGAGTGGACTCATCTATTATTTTGCAACTTCGTTGCGATAACAGCCTCCAGGTGTTTCAATGTAGATAGATGCCCTTGATATGAATAATCCCTGTATAAATTGGATTTCCAATGAACTTTGCTACTTCATTGAGCGTCACATGTTTGCGTTCATATATACAGGGTGTCCCAATTAACTTTAGCCAGAGTTTAAAAATATGCCGGCGCACGCAATTACGACACGACCAGATGCATGTTACTCACCGTTGCGTGGAATTAGTCATACTATTTTTGTGTTCTCAAGTATTGTTTAAATAAATATGTTTAAGTAAATTTTCAAGAAACGAAGATAAATAAAAATTTCAATGAGAAAGTTGTAGATCAGTTTGCAAAACGTCCGATTAGGCAGTTTTGAAGTATTTTTCTGCTAATTACAAGTGCCCGCGAAATAAAAAAAATACTGACGAACCCGCTCGTGGGCCAGTGCGCACAATAATCCTAGTGCTCTGTAACGTTCCGCGTACGAACGACCGAAGAATGCAGCCGCTGGTCGTGGGAGCAGCAACTGTGGTCCTTAGGAGCCACAAGGCAATGCTGTGTAGCGATACTAATGTGTGGCAGATGGAGCACCCCAGCCACGCTTCTACCAGCACAAAAAAAGGGGGAGAGGGGGGGGGGGGCTTTGTGATCGATTTGAATGTGCACAGAGAGAAAAGGTGGAATCTCTGGCCCTGCACTTGAAGGTTGCCAACTTTAAATTCAGCAATGGCTAGCTGCCGAATTTCAAGAATGGTACAACCTGTCATTCAAATAAGGCGTGGCAAAAAAAGTGCTTTTGACCAAACCTTTGTTTTGACTACTGCGTTGACAAAGCTGTGTACAATGCTGTGTCAGTATTCTCCTGGCATCTTTCACTGTGATGAGACTGGCCTCTTTATAAAATTTTACTTGATGAGGCTAGCAGCTGATGATATACAGGCTGACTTGGTTACTCATAAAAGTGTGTGTGTGTGTGTGTGCGTGTGCGCACCTGTGCATGCACATTGAGAAGATATTTTAACCACTGGGACAATAAAGGTACAGCTAAAAGCTCGTTAATTTGACTCTCATTAATTTGGAAATTTAGATAATTTGAACACGTCATCTGGTCCCTGTAAATATACGCATCACTCTATGATACTGGGCACTCGTTATTTCGGACAGTTTTGACCACAAATCAGATAATTCGGCGACTTTCGGGCCGCTGGTGAGGTTCGAAAATGAAAAAAAGAGCCATTTGGAACAAAAGTGAAGCTCAAATGCAGCACCGCCATGGACGTCAATTATCGACTTGGCTTGACTTGAGACTGGTTGAACGCCTTTTCCTCACGTGTCTGTATGAGTGGGCTGTGTAGGTTTGGCGGTGCCATTTTTGTTGCTTTGTTCCCGTGGTTGTGTGACATCGTTGAGCAGTTGAACCCCCGTTTTGTCGAAGAACGTTTCTGAACGGCTCCATTAGTTTGATCGTTACAGGTGCTTATGTGTCGAGTTCCCGTCTCACCGCTCCCTCCGCCGATGGCAACACCGGCGAAGCGGCTCAATACCAGGCCAAGGACTTGACCACCAAAGTAGAAATTTTGCGTGCCCTGAAAAATGGGCTCTCCCGACAAGAAGTGATGAAAAAGTTCAACGTTAAAAGAAGTACTCTTAGTACATATTGTTACGGGGTCGGCGACTTCTGTACAAAATGCTTTTACAGAGGAAAAGCCACAGGCAAGAGTCACAATGGCTGATCGGCACACTCGTGCGCCTCTCAGCTGATTGTGTCCTTCCTCTTTCTTTACTTCATTTCCGTAACAGGACCCCCAGGCGCTGAAGTGCCGTCTCTGCGCAAGTCGGGAGAAGTGTGACAGAATTAGGGTTTCAGGCGCGAAACATGGACAATGTCAACAAGTGACGAACTTGGTGACGTATTGGAGTGCAATGGTCCTATCTCGTAGTTGACGTCGCTAACTTGACGTAAGACTAAATGGGGTCCTGCGTATTGGGACAAAAGTTTTTCGGAGAGACCTACACGGCGACACGGTGACCAGAGGAGCACGCGGTCACCTGGGGCAAGCGTTATATTACGATTCCGATGGTCGTAGCAGCCTTTTGCATATCCTGTGACCTGGTGAGACGAGACTGGGCAACTTAACGAGCCATGTGAGCCCGATCAAAGGCTTCGTGAGCGTACTCGGAAGCAGATGGCTTGAGAGGCAAGGTGGTTTCAAATGGCAATATGGGGTCGTGACCATACAAAAGGTATAAAGGTGAGAATCCCAAGGTGTCATTTCGAGAGGAATTATATGTGAAAGTCACATAGGCCAGTGTGGTGTCCCAGTCACGATCTTTGGAGACGTACATCGAAAGCATCTCTGTGAGCATGCGGTTGAGACGTTCAGTTAGGTCATTAGTTTGTGGATAGTAGGCGGTAGATAGCTTACGCGCTGTAGCTCACAATCGAAGGAGGTCGTCGACAACTTTGGACAAGAGAGAGCGGCCGTGGTCTGTAAGCAGCTGTCGGGGTGCACCGTGGTGTAAGATGTTGTCATGAAGAAGAAAATCTGCGACATCAGTGGCGCAACTGGTTGGCATGGCGTTTGTTATCGCGTAACGGGTCACATAATCTGTGGTGACGGTGATCCATTTATTTTCCACTGTTGTCGTCGTAAAAAGGCCGAAAAGGTCGAGTTCCATGCGATGAAATGGTTCAGAGAGGACTTCGATTGGGTGAAGATATCCAGCTGGCAGCAAAGAAGGTCTTTTTCAGTGCTGGCAGAGGTCGCAAGTGGCGACATATCGACGCACGCTGCGGTACAGTTTTGGCCAGAAAAACAGATTTCGCATGCAGTCGTATCTGTGGGAAACAACGAGGTGTCCCGCTGTTGGTGCGTCATGAAGTTGTTCAAGTATGGCAGGCCATAGATGACGAGGAATGACAAGCAGAAGCTCAGGGCTTTCAGTGCTGACATTGCGGCGTTAGAGGATGCCGTCATGCTGCACGAACATACGGGATTTAGCGTCATGGCTGTCAGACTGGATGGCGTCGATGATAGTGCGCATTGACTCATCCCGTCGTTGTTCAATGCGTATACCGCCAATGTAAGTAAACGCCATTACGCTGCTCTCCAGGTCATTCGCTACATGATCAAGAGGATCCACCGGATGATGGGAAAGACAGTCTGCGTCCTTGTGCAAACTGCCAGACTTATAGCTGACGCTAAACGAAAATTCCTGGAGCCTCAGAGCCCAACGACCCAGATCCAGGCGGGTCCTTTAGAGAAGTCAGCCAGCAGACTGACTTCTCTGCGGACTGGTGGTCTGACTGGTGGTCCGTAACGAGTGAAAATATGCGACCATATAAATATGGCCAGAACTAGGCGACGGCCCAAACTAAAGCTAAACACTCTCTCTCTGTGATGGAATAATTCCTCTCAGGGGGAGAAAGCAGGCGACTGGCGTAAGCTATCACGCACTGTCTGCCGTGGTGCCGCTGAGCGAGAGCTGCGCCAGTACCGTGGCCACTGGCATCGGTGTGAACTTCTGTGGCAGCAGAAGGAATAATAAAGTGGGCAAGTATGGAGGGCGTAGTTAAGTAGCCGAATAGAGCGGTGAACGCTTGAGCCTGCTCAGGGCCCCATGAGAATGTGGTATCCTTCTTCAGCAAATCTGATTGGCCTGGCAACGTCGGCGTAGTTTTTCACAAAACTATGAAAGTAGGAACATCAGCTGATGAAGCCCCGGACGTCGGATGTAGAAAGGGGCACCGGAAAGCTACGGATGGTATGGATCTTTTCGGGATCTGGTTGGACGCCATCGGCATTTACAAGATGGTCCAGAATGGTAATCTGACGGCGGCCAAATTGGCATTTCTTGGAGTTGAGTTGTAGCCCAGCTGTTCTGAAGACTGCGAGAATTACAGCGAGACGGGTCAGGTGGCTATCGAAAATAGATAAAAAGACTATCACATCATCAAGATGACAGAGACAAGTATACCACTTATAACCACGCAGGAGAGAGTACATCATTCGTTCGAATGTGGCAGGGGCGTTACGTAGTCCAAAAGGCATGACCTTAAACTGATATAAATTATCCGGTGTAATGAAGGCAGCCTTCTCACGGTCCATCTCATCGACAGAAATCTGCCAGTAGCCGGACCGAAGATAAATAGACGAGAAGTATGTGCAAGCAGTCTAACGTATCATCGATGCGTGGTAGCGGGTATACATCTCTTCGCGTGATCTTTTTGAGGTGGCGATAGCGCAGAAGCGCCAAGTAGCATCCTTTTTTCTTCACAAGGATGACAAGGGAGGCCCAAGGACAACTTGCTGGTTCTATTACACCTCTGTTGAGCATTTTGTCAACTTCCGCTTGGATAACTCAGCGCTCAGTGTGGGAGACACGTTAGGGGCGTCGGCGAATAGGACTGGCGTCACCAGTGTTTATACGGTGCTGAACACTAGATGTTTGCCCTAAAGGTCTGTCGGCGAAATAAAAAATGTCGGTGTATGACGCGAGAAGGCGATGGATGTCGTTGGCTTGTGCAGGATTGAGGTCGGGTGCAATCATCTTCGAGAAACGATTTGGCAGAGAACAGGTGCTGTTATCTACAGGAGACTGAAGTAAATCAGTCTCTGTGGTGAGAGCCGCTATTTCGAATTCATCAGCATTAGATACGCTGGCCAAGAACATGCCACGAGGAAGCATTTGAGGGCACAAGCTGAAACTGAGAAGTGGGAGCGAGGTACAGTTGTCAGCGACAGTCACAAGCGTATGGGGAATGACGATGTTGCGGCTCAAAAGGACGTCGGCAAGAGGAAGGAGGACATATTGACCATCGGGAACCTGTGGCTGTGCGGTCAAAACAACTTAGGTGGTTGCCTGAGGTGACAGTCGTACATCTTGAAGAGAGCACAGGCGTGGCGGGGCAGTGTGGGGTTCAGCGACTATCTAAGGCAGCTCTAGCTGAAGGATGCCGGTAGCACAATCTATAAGAGCAGAATTATGCGGCAAGAAATCCAGGCCTAGGATAACGTCATAAAGGCAGTGGTCAATCACGGCTAAAATGACAGTAGTAGTGTGGTTCTTTATACTTAAGCGGGCAGTGCACAGACCGAGAACCATCGGCGTGCCGCCATCGGCCACACGGAGCATTTGTGCAGCCGCTGGTGTCAGAACTTTCTTTAAACGTGTGCGTAGGCTTGAACTCGTGACCGAAATGCTTACGCCGGTGTCTACAAGTGCTTTTCCAGGTACGCCGTCTACTTGAACGTCTATTACACTTTGTCTGGTGGAAACGGAGAGAGGATTTGCTGCAGAAGTCGTCAATGCAGCACCAACTCCGGCGGCTGCGATTCTCAGTTTTCCGAGACGATGCGGCCGGAAGGCACGGAAGACGAGAAGTGCCGTGGCAGCGGCCAACGGGACGATGGACGTCATATTTGCGGCGAACGAGACTGGTGCCCACGTGGTGAAGGCGAGCGGCTGTACCCAGTGTTCCAAGATTGGTCAACAGCATTGGACTCTTCTGCAGGTGAAAAGGTGCGGGCGGTGCCGCCGAAATGGGTCATATGGGTGATTGCACGGGGTGCCGAGGACCATGCGTTGCGGCAGTAACGATCAATATGTCCAACGCAGTGGCAGTTGAAACATATAGGGCTGTCATCTGCAAATCGCCACTCAGCCGGGTTGCGGGTACGTGAAGAAAACAGTCGGTTGGAGGAGGGCATCGCGAAAGGGTGTTCGCTGACTCTGGGCGTGTTGACATGGCACACGGAGTGCACTCCGATGTTTTCAAGCTCCTGGCGCACGATGGCTTGAACAAAAGGAACAGTAACAGGAGTGGTATCGGTACTGCACGAATAGAACGCCGAGGGCGCCATTGCTTCCAATTCGCGACGAACAATGCGTGTCAGGTCTCCAGGTGGCGATGGATGTTGTGGTGCAGACTGGTCCTCGCAAGTCGATGTTGCAGCGGTGTTTGGAAGTCGG
The DNA here is from genome assembly GCA_013436015.1 of Rhipicephalus annulatus. Lineage (NCBI taxonomy): Eukaryota > Metazoa > Arthropoda > Arachnida > Ixodida > Ixodidae > Rhipicephalus > Rhipicephalus annulatus. The sequence continues at coordinate 220,903 of WOVY01011515.1, read as the reverse complement.
GCGAACGTTTGCAGAATGCGGCGACTTTTCAGTTGCTCAAACTGACGACACTCTTTGATGATCGCGTCCAAGGTTGAACAGCCCTTGCACATCAGGAGATTGAACGTGTCGTCGGCAATCCCTTTCAGGACATGCCCGACCTCGTCACCTTCTGTCATGTCGCTTTCGGCCTTTCGGCAGAGGGCCAGCATGTTCTGTATGTATGCAAGGTATGATTCTGTTGGGGATTGGGTACGGCAGGCCAATTCCTTTTTGGCGGCGATCTTACGACTGGCGGTTTTGCCTAACACCTCTCGCATCTTTTCTTTGCATTGGTCCTAGCTTGTGAGTTCTTCGTTGTTTTCATACCATATCTTGGCCGTGCCTCTCAAGTAAAACAGCACATTAGCCAACTGAACTGTGGGATCCCATCTGTTCAGCACACTCACTCGTTCGAACATGGCCAACCAATCGTCAACGTCGACGCCATTAGTCCCACAGAATGTACCGGGATCCTTAAGTGGCGTGAAAACGTATGGTTGCAACACCGTGTTTGTCAAAGACGCTGCCGTTGATGTGGAGGACTCGGCATTGGCCATGACTGGAAAACCGATGCGACGTTCGCTGCGGAGCTCTGTTCCTGATGGTTACCCACCACCTCTCACCAATATGTTATGGGGTCGCTGACTTCTGTACAAAATGCTTTTACAGAGAAAAAGCCACGGGCAAAAGTCACAATGGCTGATTGGCACACTCGCGCGCCTCTCAGCTGATTGTGTCCTTCCTCTTCCTTTACTTCATTGCCGTAACAATATGTTAAAAATGAAGAGCAGATTCTGCAGGTGTTTAAAGGTGAGAAGTTCAGCACATTGAGAAAGCGGCTGTGAACAACAGCTCACCTAGAGTTCGAAGAAGCCCTTCTTCGATGAGTGGTCAGCTCACATAATGCAAACCTGCCGTTGAGTGGACTGCTGATTATGGCACAAGCTGAAACGTGTCCAGCGATTACGGGCATTGATTCCTTCAGAGCGTCGGAAGGATGGTGTGCACGGTTCCGGGAAAGGCACGGCCTTGTTTTCAAGACAGCTTGCAGTGAAACAGGTGCCGTGAGCGAAGACACGGTCAGCCACTGGAAGAGCATTCAGCTGCTGGAGCATCTTGCCGCCTACGATGCAAATGACATATTGAACGGTGATGAGACAGCACTGTTTTTTAAAGCGTTACCAGACAAAACTGTGACCATGAAAGAGGATCCTTGTATCGGCGGAAAGAGGAGCAAGGAACGAGTGATCGTACTTCTAGCCGCCAACATGACGGGAACAGAGCGCTTGCTACTGCTCGTTATCGGGAAGGCTCAAAAGCCAGTGCTGCTTTAAGAATATCAAGAATCTTCCCGTGGATTACCGGGCCGACTTTCCCGGATTACCGGGAAAGCGTGGATGACGGGTGAAATATTTGCAACCTGGATCCAAAAGTTGGATCGACAGTTTGGTGCAAAATACCTCAAAGTGTTAATCGGGCTCGACAACTGCAGTGCACATAACAGTGTCACCGGACTGAACAATATTGAAGATGCTTTTTTGCCGCCGAATACCACGTCAGTGCTTCACCCATTGACCAGTGCATAATACAATACGTCAAAATGAAGTGCCGTAGGTGCGTATTGGAACAGATGCTGCTCTATGACGTCGGCAAACAATACGATGCGAGTCTTCTGAGCACAGTTAGCATTCTTTCGTATGTGTGGAAGAACACACCTGTACATGTCATCGCGAACTGTTTCAGGCACTGTGGATTTGTTGTGCCCGACGCCGCCGTGGACGAAGTGTCGCTGGATGACGATGCTGATGACTGCCAGGATTTCGGAAGCGTTATGCGTGATGAAGTGACAGTGGACGATTACATTGCCATTGATAGGGGCGTTGCTACTGCTGGCTCACTGACTGATGAGCAAATCGTCAAGGAAGTGATGCATGGCAACAAATCCGACGAAGAGCCTGAAGAGGAGCAGCCACACCATAAGCCACACAGACCCACTCGTACTGTGAAGAAAGCCGCCGAGGCCCTCGTCGTCCTTGACGAATTTTGTTTTGACACTGAATACAGCATGCGAGCTACTGAGTACCTTGAAGGGCGTAGCAAATTGTGTGTCCGCGCGAATTTCGGCTCTGAAACAGACGAGCATCCACGATTACTTTGTGAAGTAAAGGTATATTGACAGAACTCTTGAAGTTAATGTGTTCATTCGACCATTCGATAATTCGGACATACGGTTAATTCGGACATTTTTTCTGGTCTTTAGATATCTGAATTAACGAGCTTTTATTGTACATTTTTGTCGTAAATATCTTTGTGTTATCTTTCTTTTATGTTTTATTATTGTGACTTATTGGCAGTTTATGTTGTCTAATTGAGCTGTCGGCCACTGTACATAGCTAGTTTGTCTAGCAGTGGTTTCCTCTCACTTCTTCTCTCTCACTTTTTTTAGCATATGAGCGGTCCGGTCACCAGGCAAGGCCTCTGCTTACGGCGGAGACATTTCAACCCCTTGAAGGCGATTTACTCAGTGGGTCCAATCATAGTGGCAGTGCTGACACACTTACTTCAACATCGGGGGACAGCTCAGATGGCCTGGAGCTGGCAACACAATCTGGGCCCACAGGGGGTGCGAGGCCAAAGTCTCCTCAGACACCCACTAGAGGGCCTCGGCCACCAGTACCCATCAGGCACGTCTAGCTCCCCATTCATTCTAGAAAAGGGTCCTATCCTGCATTGAGCCTTACTGGTAATGTTCTTACTCTCCAGGACCACATCGAACACCAGTACTGCACCAACTTTGCCGGAGAAGCCAGCTGTGTTGAAACATGCAGCCTCAGCCGTATCTACAGTGTCAGGTGCACAGCTACAAAGTCAAGGTAGGTTGATGAACTGATAACAGGCCCTAAAAAGTGCACCTCGCTTGCAATTATGAATTTCTGGCACTTACCTACCGGCATAGGCTGCCGAACTCCTTGATGAGTCGACTTACTCAGACTCAGATCAGGCCATGAGTCTGACTTCGTATTCTAGAACGTCCCTTCACTCAATGCTTCACCTTGACTTGAGAAAGTTGATGGGAGTTCCGTCTCTAGGAACTGCAAGCCAATGCATATCGGCGATAATCTGCAGCGATTCTTCAGGAGCGCAGCGTCATTTTCAGTCGAGCAGCGGCGCAGGCTTAACTCCGTCAAGTGACAGATAAAATTTCAGTGGAGAATCATTTGTGAATACGGGGTTGAGTCTGAGCGAGTTCTGGTCAGTGATATTTTGGTGAGTTTGATTTCACAATGAGTTTCAGCTTGAGGTCGAAATGGTTAGGAAAATGCTAACTTAGCATCCTGCTTTTTAGAGATGCCATTTATAAAAGACGAAAATTGTTCTCAAGTGCATGTTGGTTTTGAAGGGGTTCAACTGTATGTTGAACCCCTTCAAAAGTGATTATGTGTAGAACCCTGAAAGGGTTCTACACATAATGATTAATGATACACATAAATGATTAAGTGTAGAACCCTGAAAGGGTTCTACACTTAATCCTTTTTTGGACAGTGGGACATTTACGTCCCACTTTTTATTCCTCATTTTAGCTTCTGCATCTCCTTGACAGAGCTCGTACTACCACATCCAAACCACTAACTGCATCCATTGAGCGTACCACAACAATATTTGCACAGTTTCGTGACATTTTGTTGGTGGAAGCACACAACAAGTCAAGGACCACTTTTTCTTTTTGTATTGACGCATTTCAGTTTTTGTGGGTTTTTGTCCCCCAATTTAGACCGAGTAAAAGATTTTGGGAAATAAATGATCTTTTTTGCACCTCAGAAACAACTTTGCAAAAACTATCACCTGCTTTTTGTGATGCCAAAGCATGGATAAATGAACTGTACGTGTGTTACGAAAAGTGGTGTGATTCAAGTTCTTCATGCATAGCGATTGCATTCATGAAGCACACATGTAATTTCTATGCATCAAGCACGCATGCAAACTCTGACTGCCTCATGTTCAGATGAGCTCTTGAGCTTCTTTCTACACCGCATGGCGACACCACAATGACATCGGCATCATGAATGGACACACGCTCTTTGTCCTCTTCTTTATATTGTTCTTTTCTTTCTTTTTTTAATCTTCTGCTTTTCTCTTATTGCTTTTGTGCTTTGCTCATCTTGTGCTTTGCCAATTTTTCCTGCATGAGATACTGTGACTCTGATGGGCGAGAGAACTGTTACAGATTGAGAGAAAGATAGAGATTTGTAGAAAGAAAGTGAAAGGCAGAAATAGAGGGAAGAAAGAGAAAAAGATATAACAAGAGAGAATGAGTACAAAGAGAAAGAGAGATAAAGAAAAGAGCTAGAAAGACAGAGAAAGAAGAGAGAGTATGCATAGCTGCACATAGTATACATACTGTTCATGTCATGTCACTTCCACCGTTGTCGTCCTCTCCCACCATACCTACGGCAGTTCGAGTGCTCCAGCGCGGTTTGTTGGACGCTCGTCATCTGTTGCTGTGTACATTGTTGAAAGAGTAGCATTGTGGTTTTTTTATTGTCGAACTTTAACGAGCTCATCGGATCAGGAAGGCCTCATTTGTTCGCTTGATACAAGACCAGAAAATCAAGATGTGCGACATGTATACCAGCCACTACATACACCGGCTGCCCGCCACCACCTACGAGGGCCCAGTATCCCGCTTTCACTACAGACACTACAAATTGCATGGCGCAAGAAGAAGTGAAAGCCCAAAGTCTCTCGAGCAGCAATTTCAAGAGTGGATGAGCGAAGCGCAGCAGCTCTCATCGAAAACGGATCGTGCAGAGCTAGGCAAGTTTACAAGAGATATAATATTAATATATTGCTGCGGCCCATGCCACCAAAGTAGTAGCCCCTCCCCCCCCCCCCCCAAGTATTTTAAACAGTGCTGATGTTGAGCCTCTTTGATAGAAATTTGTGGAAAATTGAGGAAAATATTATGCGAGGCCGATAGAGACTTCGCGTGGTGCATGCAGCGGTAAGGCCGGTCATCACTTTTTTTGCGCGTATGTTTTGACATCTTTTTCACCTTGTATTTAACTTTTTTTGTACGCTATTGTACAGTGGAGTCCCTTAAAATGATGGAGACCGTGTTAGGGAATTATTTGACCAATTTTTCAAAATCCTCACCCCCGCCCCCCCCCCCAACTCGAACCGATCAGCTATAGCCATCACGATTTTAACCGCCTCCCTGACACGCTGATTGTGCACGCAGTGGTCGCGGACAAGTTTGTATGTACAGTATTTTGGTAAGCTATCTTTGTTTGCAGGTAAGTGCTTGGCTATGGCACTTACCTGGAATGAAGTTGCACCTGAAAATGCAAACAATCACCGAGTTTCTTCAAGTATTTTTTTTTGTTATTCCGCCCCAGTCAAACACGCCGGTACTTTTCGGAAAATCGCAGTGTGCGTTCTCAATTTCAGGTAACAACTTTCGGCGAAGAAACACCCCGAAGCTCTGCTCCCTCTTTGGGGACTACTAAATCAACTTGCCTCACTAGCAGCTCTAAAACTTGCATCGTGAGGCAAAACTAAACGGGCGCAAGCACAAAGAGACAACACCGCAGCGGTAGGCGACGGAGTCTGTAGGTACCAGGGCATGTCGGTGGTGCATTTCGGAAGTGATGAAGGGGCGCTGCGTGACTCACGTGCACACTATGTATAGCATAGAAAGAGTTGCGAAATTGAAGTGAGCGTGAGAATGAGGTAAGCGGGTAAAGCATGGCATAGTCTCCTGGCAAGATAAGAAAAGGAAGCGATGCTGAGAAGAAAAAGGAGGAGGGCAGCGCCACCAGCTGAGCTGCTTCCTCAGTCTTCGCACCACTAGTGCGTAGCACCCACATTTCTTTTTCTGAAGATGAGAAACGGCGTCTCACTGTTGAAAAGCACTTAAGCTATTGAAAGCTTATCAGACAATCCTAACGAAACACTGATGGTGCGATTACTGGTTTTCGGAATAAGCAGTGGTTCTTCCGAAACACTCACCACTCGAACTTGACCGGCACGCAATAGCGGTACTGTTGGTGCTCAACTAGCAAATATGAACTGCGCACGAAGTTCATGTGCATTGTGTGTAACGTTTCGCTATGTGCAAATTGCTTCAGACCATTTCACAAGAATATATAAACTGTCTCAACTGTACATTGGGACATATGGGTCCCACTTCTTTCTTTGCAATAACGCACTTCTCGACTTTCAGATGGGCTTTCTTGGAAACAAAAAGTGATCAATAACTCACTAAAAATTTTTTCAACACAATAACATTGGTTCTCTGGTTTTCTCTACCAAAGGGTTAAATTGAGAATGACACAGTGAGTCATGTTAAGGAAAAGGTGTGACGTCAAAGGGGTCTTTAACTACTCCTTGTGCTTGATGCAAAAACACTTTTTGTGAAATGCAGATGCTACTGTGGGCAGCTCAGTGAGTTCTTGCAGTTGTGTTCAGTAAAGAGAGTTCACAAGTGAGTTAAAGCTTTGTCATCTCACAAGTACTCTTTCTTAATACAGAGGACCATCCTCACTATCATCAGAGCTGCTTGCGCTAGCTCGGTTTCGTCATAGGGCAGATTGTTGGCTGTTTAGGACAGAGAGGTTGGCACAACAAAAGCGTATTGGTGTTGTAGTCTCCTTGATATGAAAGGGGGGGGGGGGGAAGGAATCATAGCACAGGGACATCATTATCCCTCTAAGGTTGCCATTTTGTGCAACCTTAGGTAATGATGACAAAGTTACTGGCTATGGTCCTTGTAAAAGCTTTGCTGTTAGCGTGATCTTGTCTGAATGTGCCAATCCAGGAAAGATGATATATTCATAAAGGGCTGTGAAGGGAATTTTACTACTGATACGTACTATCCTAGCCTGATGAGCATTTCACTGTAAGTGCAAGTGGGTAATTCCATGCCAAACGTCCCAGCTATTTTGGCAACATCTTAAATGTATTTGAAAAAAGTGCTGATTTGCTGCATTGAAAACAGTGAAACGGTAGAATATTTCCGAGAGAAAAAAATCGTTTGGTCACGTGGCTGCCTACTGAACTCCCGGAATGCCGTTTAGGTGTTGTTTGTGGAAAAATTTATTTGAAATGTACCGCTCCTTCTTTCTATACTAAATTTGGCCTACATCTTAAGTAAAAGTTCTTGTGTAAGGTGTTTGAAGCTCAGTATTATTAGTGCAATTTTTCTGGCACATATGCCTCCAATAATTTAGCCTAATTGTGTTATATTTATATTTTTTCCATTGCAATACTGGATTTGTATGAATATCTGAATAATGAGTACTTACTTCACAAAGGGTATATTTTGGGAAAAAATATATTTTGACTTCTCAAGCTGCTAAACGTTACGAGAAAAATTCATAAATTTCACAAAATTTTCACTTTTGTCTGTTAAGATGCGATTTGGACCATGTGGTGGTTCAATTAAAAATCACTTTTATACTTAAATCAAAAGCAAATAAACAGTTCTTTTCACATGGCAAATTTTACCATTGCATTTTTTGTTTAAGGGAGAAAATAATTTTTGAGCCTTCTTATTGACAGCAATGGGGAATTTCAAGGTGACAACTGTTGTATGGCCTAATGGGAAGATAGCCATCTATAGGAAACTTCAAAAATTATTTTCTTCCTTAAAACAAAAAATGTAGTGATAATAGTTGCTATATCAAAAGAACTGCTTATTTGCTTATGAGTGATAAGTAAAAGTGATTTTTAATAGGACCACCACATGATGTTAATTTCGTCTCAGTATGAACAAAAATGACTATTTTGCAACCGTTGTAAATTTTTCTCATAAAGTTTAGCTGCTTGAGAGGTCTAAATATATTTTTTCCTCAAAATATACCTTTTGTTGAGTAAGTATTCATTACTCAGACATTCATACAAAGTTCAGTATTGCACTAAAAAGATGCAAACATAACACATTTTGGGTAAATTCTTGGAGGTGTATGTGCCAGTAAAATTGCACTTATATTACTGAGCTTCAAATGCCTTACACAAGTCTGTTTACTTAACATGTAGACCAAATTTGGTGCAGAAAGAAGAAGTGGTACTTTTAAAATAAATTTTTCCACAAAAAATGCCCAGACGACATTCCAGGAAGTTCAGAAGGCATCCACGTGACCAAAAATTTTTTTCTCTGAAATATTCTAGCAGTTCACCGTTTTTAATGCAGTAAATTAGCAGAGTTTTTTCTAATACATTTGAGATGGTTGCCAAAATGACAGGGACGTTTGGCATGGAATGAGCCAAGTGCTAAACACTTGTCTGAAAATGTTTCTCACATTGGGGGGCAATGCTGCTATTGTGATAGCATGGCTCAGAGAGGAAAGTAAAGAAAAAAAAGTAGGAGAAAGCAGGTTTTTTGCTTTTTGCCATGCCATCTACACAGAAACCTTTTAAATTACAGAAACAGGCTTTTGTTCAACCTTACATTTCAGCTTATGTTCGTTGTTTCAAAAATGCTATGTGTTAATATACTGTGTGGGAGTCCAGTTCTGTTATACTGCCTGTGCATAAGCTTTTTTTGTTACACACGTAAGTGTGAATAAAAAAAAGTATCAAAAGTAACTGAGCATGCAGACCGGTCTGTATGCTTGTGTGGCATCTGTGGCTTAATTGCTTATGCAGTTTTAAATAAATACATCATGGTGCTACAACTTGGTTACTGGCAGGTAAGGAAATTAAAGGCTTGGTTTGTCATTCTTCCCTGTAATGTCTAGAAAATGTAAGAATGTGGCCCACATCACTAAGGCTTAGGTTTTGTATACAGCAGGCTCTCAATATATGGAAATCTCTGAAAGGGAACTGCTGATTAAATGGAACTGTTTCTAATATGATTGGTTGCATACCCAAAAGCTGTGCAGCTGTTCACCTTTCTGTAAACGAAGCACATTTCTCGGTCTCTTCAGGTTTCTTTTCATGACAGTCTATTGTACTTCCATTTTAAAACATGCCTCTTCAACGTTTTTTTTTTACTACACAATTTCACACAATTGTCTAGCACCATTTTTTAACCATGGGCATTGGGCCAACCACTGCAAGATACCAAACACTGCCATGTTGACCAAGATCTGCTGGCAAGCCTGCCTGGATGTTAGAATAAACATTTCAACAAGGTTTTATTTTTTATTCAAAAAGACTTTAGATTTTCTTTTCTTTTTTCTTTCATGCAGCGACTTCTCAGCCGATATATGCAAATGCAGACGAGCTGGCACTGCCATCTACAATTTCTGGCACAGATTCTCCTCCATTACCACCACCTCCTGTCCAGGAGTCATTGCAGGCAATTGCAGCATGGGTATGCTACACCGATTGCTTTTCTCAATTGTTCTCCTTTTTGAACACATGATGCATGTGGATGATTTATAACAGCCCCGGCACATATTGTCACGGTATATTGTTGGGCAGATTGCATTACAGATGTTTCTTTTCCTGCAAGCACTGTAAAATTTGAGGCTGGTATTCTTTGCAGGAAAGGGGCTCATCGTATACAACTTTATATTCAGCTTTTTTTTGTCAAAGGTGGATGTGCCTTCCCCAATCGGCGTCTACTCTAGACTGACATCGTAAGCCGGATGACCAGTACAGCAGAATCTTGATGATATGAATCTTGCGGGGTCACAAAAAATATTCAGAATAGCTGAAATTCGTATCATCGGAACATATGCAAAACTAGCTAAATTAACACTGAGTCAGAAGCAAACTCATTTTCGGCACTCGAAAAAAATTATTTTTTGGAGAAGAAATCTCAGATGTCTTACTGCTTTTTTTTGTTAAGTCACTTACTGAGCATACTTTTCTGGAATTCATAAAAACGTGTGCACGTGTCGTCACTAATTTCTTCAGCAGCCATGCCTCAGGATGTCGAGCGCGTGCAAAGTTTCAGCCGCCGGTGGTGGTCCTTTGCCTCGTTTATTTCTTCGCCCTTGTTTCCTCGCACTCGCACTCGAAATATCGCACTCGTATATATCCTCGCCATCGTCGTTGGAATCGGCAACCTCACACGTGGCCTCGTTGACAATATCTTCCACAGTGCGCGCACCACAAGTGGCAAGATTGTCATCCGCTGTGCGAAATTTGTCAGTCGAACACCCGGTATTAAGGCATTCCCAACCCTCAACGGGCTCCTCCGACTCTGAAAGGACCTCTGGCACCTCTTCAGAAATCCTAAAGACGCCGCATTTACCAAAGCAGTTCGCAATGGTAGTCAGCGTTACTCTATCCCAAGCTATTGAAATGAAATGAATGGCGTCCAAAAGGCTTATTCGCAGGCCACCTTCGTATTTCTGTCAATTTTGGCAAGCAGGCGGCGCACAAGAAGGCTCTTCAAATGGTGCTTGACGTTTTTTATAATCCCAGCATCAAACGGTTGCAAGTATGTCGTCGTGTTTGCGAGCAAAAAAACCAGCTTGAAGTTTTGAAGCATCGCTTGCTTCGGGTGGGCGGCGCACTGTTCAAGAATCTGAACAATCTTCCGATTCTTGCAGGTCATTCTTCTGTCAAGGAGAGACAGAATTCTCCAAACAGGGGCGCCGTCATCCATGCTTTTTAGTTTGCGCGATAGACGCATGGCAAATGGCTCTCGTGCCTGTAACACCGAGGCTTTTGAAATTTTCCAACTATGGTCAACTTAACTTTTTCCGAACCGTCGGCGTTACAGCACAGAAGAGCAGTTATTCTTTCTTTGCTTCTTTTGCCTCCTTGGCACGCTTAACCTTTCAAGCATAGGCTCTTCTCGGGTTGAAGATTAAAAAACAGGCCTGTCTGCATTAAAAACATCACGAGGCTCATACCCCAAAATAAGAGACTCCAGCTTCACGAGCCAGTCGCTAACAACAGTCTCGTCAGCCTTCTTGGCTTCCCCGCAGACGGCTTTGTACACGAGACTGTGTCTCGTCTCGGAACGGTGAACTCACCCACCAGAGGCCTCGAATTCGTCGATGTGCAGAGCAAGTGCGATCTCGTCGGCTTTTTCATGCAAAACCTTGCTGTCAATGTTCACACCGGCTGCAGTAACTTCCTTGAACCAAATCAATAAAGCTTCTTCAAGTTTCACGTGTTGTGCTGTCTTTGCTTGCTTCGCGTTGATGCTGAATGAAAGCACATTTTTCATTATTGTGTCCCGCTGCCCAACAATTGTGCTCAATGTCGACTTAGCAAGGCCTAGCTCCTTAGCCAACTCCGTGGGTTTTCTTTTCGGATCCTCATCGACCTTTCGAAGAATGTCCAGTTTCTCCTTAAAGGAGAGAGCCTTCCGCTTGCGAGACATGGCTTGCTGCGACTCTCAAAAAGTCGCAACAAAGAAAATGCGTGTGCATGACTGGGCAAGACAGTGTCGACAGCCTCCCCACTACAGTAACCATGTGTCTGCACCAGAGAACAACCACCACCAAGCAAAACAGATTAGATTGGATTTGTGTCTCCGCCGTCACCAGCGCCTTCTGGAGCCTTCAAGTGAAAGCAAAAGGCACTCTGGTGCCCTCCAGCGTCCGAGATCACGCAGATCTGTCGCCCAGCGCTCGCAGGCAGCGCTGGCAACGTGCCAAACCGGTGACGCAGCACGCATTTCAGCGCGTGCGTGCACGCTGCTTTCTTCCGCGGCCGTCGATGTGGTGGCCTTTATTCGTATGAAACGACTCGGGTAGAGAATAAGTTTCTAACAACCGTACTCTAGCGTAGTATTTAGACTGTTAGCTTATAAGGATAATTATGGGTCTAATACAGCATTTTGTGTACGAACAGCTTTAGAAGCAGTGGTACAGTAAATAATTTGCAAGCAAACATGTACTTATAAACATAACTGCATAAATATTTTTCACAATTGGTACAAGTACAGGTCTAGATTAATATAAATACAAAATCATTATATACACTCCAATACCACTACAATGAAATCAACGGAACAAGTCCAAAATTCATTGTCTCGGAAATTTGTTGCAGCAAAATTTCATGTTTAGACCCCAAAAGTTAGCAAGATCTGATGACTACGACACGTCCTTTCGTCTCAGCAAGCGCATGCGTTAGCTTTTGTCATGAACTCGCGCTAACTTGGGTGTACTTGGCTGCACACTCAGTGAAAGTATTTTTTTGCCTTTTCCTACATAGAGGAATTACAGGCATGGAATTGAACTGCCTGGCCATTACAGGAGTGAGAATGAGCTAATTTTTTTTCATTCCAAAAAATTGCAAGGAATGAAATTTCGTCAACCCCGAAATAAAATTGGAATGGAATGGAGGCACCCATTCTGCAACACTGATGCATTGAACTGATGAAGACATTAATTGGGATAAGTAGGGATGATGATACTGAATTAATGTGTTCAGCCATTTGCAAGCAAAGCTTCCATGTATGATGAACGAGGATGATGAACCTAGCGTTACAGGTGTTTCCAGCATCCACATATATGGCTTCTAGAAAGAAAGCTATATGTTTCAGGTTTTAGGCTTATTTCTTCTTCCTTATGTGTTATAACTGGGTGTATGCAATGAAATATTTACTTGCGCTACTAAATTGGTCATGGGATGCAAAGAGTTAAGTGTTTAGTACCACAGGCTTCTAGGAGGTAGCAGTAATGTAGCACTGTTGATCAAAAGTGTTTTGCCAATGTTTTTGAACTGTTACTCATTGTATAAATAATATAGCTATATTAAATTTTTAATTTGGTTATGCATTAGGTTCAGTCAGCTTGTGTGGGTTGCACATTTGTGGATTCTAAAGGTTTTTTTTTTCTCTTACGATTCAAGGTTATTAGGATAATCATTGCTAAAAAATGACACGCAGGATAATCCTCTACAAAATGGCATGAGAGGTGTACTACATATACCTCTGGCACCCTTGTCGTACTGGCACATTAGGGAAAACATGAACTCTTTTTGTTACTCTGTTTTTCATTTCCAGGAACCAGACAGTACAGTGCCTGTGAGAAGAGTATGCATTACAAGCACATGAAGCCTACAAGACATATTCACCAAGTAATGCCTCAATACGATATGAAGGTAATAATAACCTATAGGTGGCTTTACAATGCCATGTGCCAGAATAAGCTTTATAGTAGTAGTATCTCATTCCTTTTTCTATCATTTTTTTCTGTGTAACATTCCCTAAATGGCAGCCATATTTACTACGTTTTCTTCTGTAAGACCTGGCCTCATGTTGACTCCTGCACCCTCACTTTTGAGTGGGAAATTTCATGAAAAAAACCTTTGCTGAATGAAACTTTCTTAAGAATATCATAACAGGTCATGAGACGGGTTTGTGGCTATGATATTGAAACGAAGGCACAGTCATCACAGTGGGTGAGCAAAGGTTCTCGTAAAAAAAAAAGCACGCATGAGTTGGTCAAAGATGGAGGGGATGTTGTTTGTATTTTTACTGCAAAGGCATTGTTTATCAGAAATTTTTACCTCATGTTCAGATGGTAAACAAGGAAGTCTACCAGGGAATTCTAACACGTTTGATAAATTCTGTGTGCAGTAAGAGGCCCTAATTGTGGGAAAACCAGGTTGGGATATTGCACCATGACAATGTGCCGGCTTGCGCGTTGCTGCTTGCCCACAGCTACTTAGCAAACCATAACACTCTTGTTGTGCGCCACCCACTCTAGTATTCTCTTTATCCATTTCCTAACTTAAAGCCTTGTTCAAAGGACATCATTTTCAAACCATATAAGAGATCTGGGACAATACTATAGAAGATGCCTGTGCACCATCCCAGAAAGTGCATTCTAGGAGGCTTTTCAAGACTGGAAGAAATGGTGGCAATACAGTTAAACCTGTTTATAATGAACTCGAAAGTACTGCGATAAAAAGTCGTTATATCAGTAGTTCGTTGTACAGTTGTACCCTTTTATAAGAGACACTCCTATAAGAGACAAATGGGTATAAGAGACACCAGTAAGTCTACAGTAAAATACAAGGGATAAGATAATCCATACAAGGTCCCCTGCTTATAAGAGACATCTCAGTACTCGGCTGCTGACCCGCACGTCGTGGGATCAAATCCCGGCTGTGCATTTCCAATGGAGGCGGAAATGTCGAAGGCCCGTGTACTCAGATTTGAGTGAACGTTAACCCCAGGTAGTCAAAATTTCCGGAGTCCTCCACTACGGCGTCTCTCATAATCGAATGGTGGTTTTGGGACGTTAAATTCCACAAATCAATTAATCAGAGACATCTCCTATAAAAGACAAGAATCACTGCCCGGAGCATGCCTTCTATATTGGGGTTTAACTCTATATGAACTCACCCATAAAAACATCCATTTAGTGGCCAAACCATATTCTTTCCTGTGTTTTTATTAAGTGCGAACAACCCCTTCGCTGACAAGTTAAGCCTTTTCGTGTCTTAAACAACGCCCGTTTGCTCACGAGTGAATTCAACCACGTTCACAATGAACTCGCGATATTGCACTGAAGCGCAGTACCGACACGTCAAACCAATTATCCCTGGCTAGTTGCTTGCAGCACGTCGCTTACTCGGCACTCGCCGTCACATGCCGGGTTGTTTACAGTCCAATGCATGCGTGCGTTTGTGCGTTCTTCGTGCATGCTTCACTCAGGATCGTGCTCAGGTGCGGCAAGTAGCCTTTTCGTTTAACACAACAAAGACAAATTTTGTAAGAAACGCGCGCAAGTGGCTGCGCACAAGGCAGTGGCGATGAACTTATGAACATCGGCATGATGCACTTGTACCACCGTCACTTCGCCAAAGAGATATCTGCAGATGACTGTGATAAGCTTGCAGGTGATGAGTCAAAATTGGCCCGCTTATCGCCACCGTCCACCTCACCATCGCCGTTTTCTTATGCTTATCTGCTAAGGCACCGCCGCAACCACGCGGCAGTCGTTATTACTAATCGACCGGTCTCCACCGTTACCGAAAGGCGGAAAACCTCTCGGTAACTGTAACATTTTTCCGAAAGGCTGAAAACCTTATGCGGTAAAATGTTGTCGCTTTTCGAATTTATGGCTACTTGCGTTCAAAGGCGTTGCTGGTCGATAGTCGATGGTCGCACATGTCGAGGACGGCGTCAAAAAAGTTTGTCATGCGAAAGCTGACTGCAGTGTTCATGCTGCCTCCTATTTCTTTTTTTTCTTCACTTCCTTTCTGCCGGGTGAATTACGCCTGCAAAGTGAGCAACCTTGTTCGCAGCGTCCGAAATTTATGTGCGGTGCTTGACGTGGTCTACGATATCTTCGTCGCAAGTAAACTGTAGCAGGGCATGCGCGAGGGCGCACCTGTCTCATGCTTTTTGTAGTGTCTGTTTTTTTTGCTTTGTATGTGCCATATTTTTACCTCGCGAATGTGTTGGAAGTGTTCGTTCTAAAAGTAGGAGGCTTTGAAAAAAGTTTGCTGTATGTGGACTCTGTTTTAAAGGGCAGAATAGGAAAAGCATAAGTGCGCTGAAACATGGTCGTTAGAACTGATAGATCGTTATATGTGGGATCCTTGTAAGTTGGTTCGTGTGTGGTGCATCTTCAGTAGAGGGGACTACTTTGAGAGGGACAGTGCCTAAAGTGTTGTTGGATAAGTAGTAAAGGTAGAAAAAAAGCATACATTTAAGAACACATTTTCTTTCTTACACAAAATATTATTGAGAACTAACAGACAATCATGCCATGGAAAGTATAGGGGATATTATTAGGAATAAATGTAATGTTAATGTGAAGAAATGAAGGTTGAAGGAAAGATAACTTGCAACTGGCGGGGACTATACCTGCGACCTTCAAATAACGCATCCGCACTTGATTGATATGTGGGGTTTAACGTCCCAAAACCACTATATGATTATGAGAGACGCCGTAGTGGAGGGCTCCGGAAATTTAGACCACCTGGGGTTCTTTAACGTGCACCCAAATCTGAGCACACGGGCCTACAACATTTCCGCCTCCATCGGATATGCAGCCACACGCGTCCGCACTTCAGACGCGGCTTACGCAATAAATAAGCATACCGTACATTTGTTGGGTATCTCACAGGCTCAAGAAATTACAAAGTAGATGCAGTATTAATGTTGTTTTTATGGCTGCCAATAAGCTAGTAAAGGTTTGTGCTGCTGTACAGAGAAAGAGAGTAAAAAACAAGAAACGTACCGGTATTTGTTTTGTAAAACCCACCAAGGAATTCACTGATTGCCGTACAAGTGGAGTACATAAAGCCCCTTTCAGCTGTGGTCATTTCTAGGACAGACAGGTCGCTGCACTAACCAGAAATCATTATAACACAAGGAAAAGCAAACCGGAGGCTCACTGGTTTGAGTAATACAGCTAATTATAATCGAGCTATGCACTGTTGATCATGTGGGTGCTCTCCTTTTTTCACAAGCACTACGATTCACAAGCATTGGCATCAGATTAACCGAAAGGTGGTAAAAGCCTAAAGCCTATCGTATTGTTAAAGAAAAAGATAGCTACGTAAGGCAATCTTCAGTTGATCGGTTTGACAAGGAATATGATTTTCTGCGGCAGATGTTTTCATGAATTTATCTTGCTTAGACAAGACCACCGCGGTAATCCATGTCACGTGTACCTGCATGTTGTGAATTTTGAACAAACCGCCTACTAGATCCTTTGATAAATAGCAAAATGAGGAAATATGGCATTATGGGCACTTTGCAAATGTACTTGCTGTAGGCAATGTAGGAGAGTTTAAAAGAGTCAATGTTACATGCACACCTATTATTTCCTTGGAAATCGTTGAGATGTCCACTGAGAAGCAAAGCCTGGCTAGTGAATGCAAAGGCAATGGCAATGAGGCCTGATTATGCTGTCACATTCTGCTCTTGAAGTAGAAGTTCAAGCATTCCCTAAATTTTTTTTCTAAAGCAGCTTCAAGCACTGTACTGCTTCTATAGTGATACAGTTGACTGCCATACAGAATTCTTTAGTTCGAATCTGGCTTGAGAAGGAAGAATAAACTTAATACATTGGAGTGAGCTGACGGCAGAATCATCCAATGTGGAGAGTTTTGTTAGTCCAAGATACTGGGGGCCTGAGCGGACAGGCAGGCTTTGTTCCCCAAATGCCGCTGGTCTTCAAGCCTTGAAGGCATCGATCATCTGCAAAGCATTTTGGGTATTGGAGCTTGTTAGCTGGGGCTCTTACCACTTGACGTTTGGTCCAGTGATTTAAATGGTATTGAAAAAAACTGACGGTTGGGCGGGTTGGTGCCAATTCATAATTTACTGCACAAAACTAGACCAGCATGAAGAGGAGACTGAAGCAATAGGAGCATACATGTTGTTTCAGTATCCTCTTTGTCCGTGTCTACTGTCGTGCAGTGAACGATGGACAAGTGGTGTTGAAGAGTTTTGTCCACACTCGTACCATGTGGTTGAGTGTGTTTGTTGCAGAGTAGAATTTGCATTCGTTTCAATAGTTTGTGGGCTACAGAGTTTGCAACAGGGTATCATGAGGTAATGTGCACTCTGTAGTTTCCGAAGAGCACTGTCTCTTCTTGCGAGCTTGGGTAAGGGGGTGCGTAATTTTGCCTACCCAACTTTTATGGGCTAAGAATGTTAGCTCGAACTTCGTTTTTTTATGCTCGAGAGGTCTCATTTGTTTCTGTACTGTACATTATGTTTTTAAAGGCCAGTGTCTGATGCACGAGCGTAGTAAGATATGGGAAAAATTGTATAAGAGATCCTTTCTGCAAGTGGCACTATGTGTCCCCACTAAGCTTGCTTGGCGACTGAGCTCCTATACGTTTGAACTTCAGGTTGGCTTTTTTTTTGTGCCTTCATTTAATATATAGGCAGTGGTAAAACACCACTAAAAATCTCTTGCAGTGATAGAGAATAATGTCTGAATTCAAATATAGATCAGGTCTATTGACAATATTTATAATGTATCAAGATGATACTAGTATTACTTTTGAGTGGTAGGCTTCCCTGCAGTTGAAGTGGGCATTGTTCAAAATTGAAAAGTTGACAGTTTGTCTTCTGTCACTGAGAACCAAAGGAAGAAACTTCAATTTTGAAGGGCTGTCCAAGTCTTCAACTCTTCCTGCTAAGTCGAGCTTCCGACGCGGTTCACAGCCACCACCACCTCCCCCTGTGAGACGAACCCCTTCAATCACAAGCACTCAGGGTTGTTCACCTTCGTCTCCAAGCTTGCAGCACACTCAGGAGCAAGCTACTGTTGACCGTGATGGCCAGTCTGTTAATGATGACGACAACAGTTCTACAAGTAGGGCCAAGTTGATACAAGCACTCAATGCCCGCTTCTCGAAACCAAGTCCACTAGAACAGGCTGGTCTTAGATTCTCACTTCCATCAAGTCACACTGAAGATGGCTGTGGCCTTCCTCTACCAGATCCACCAGATATGTCAAATTTTGATCCAGAATGTGATTTGAAGCCTTTTCCTGCTCCACCGCCATTCCTTGAATCACTAGAAAATGAACCGTCACTTAATACAGAAGACGAGGCGGCATGTGTTTTCAGAAAGCAAGCACAACATGAAAAAAAGCTTCTGCGTGCTCACACGATTGGACACAGTGAACGTGATGCTCTTATTCAAAGTCTTAATGCTAAATTCTCAACATCAGAAGCAATCTCCATTTGTGAAGCAAAGGCATCTGTTCGTAAAGGTTCACTTGGTGAATCACCGTCTGCAGCATGCACTCGGCCTAGTGCAGGTGCTGCAATGAAAACTGGAAAGGCGCCTCCAGAGATGGATTTTTTTCGAGCCAATTTGGAGCAGACACTTCTCAAACGTGAGCTGAGGAGAGACCCACGAAACAGTGTTGCTGGTTGAACTGCTGATTCTTCAGCAGCCAACCGCCGGAGCAGGTCTGTGGGGCCAGTACCATCTGGGGAAAAGAAAAACAACTCAGCAGAGCGAAGGAAGTTTCTTAGCAACCTGAATGCTCGTCTCGCAGAACAGCGAAGAGTGTCGCTGCAACCAGCTCAACAACAAGTTCCATCCCCAAAGCAAGTATCGCAGCACATGCAGCAAATGTCATCCTTTTCTACAGGCCAGACAACAGTTCCATCACCAGTACAATATGTGCATACAACAGCACCTACCCAAATTCATAATATGCAAGCCGTTCAGTCCATTGCTGGCACGCTTCCCCAGACATCAGTTGCAACAGCACGCCGTGGCTCCTTGCAGCCAGACATTGAATTTGGTTCAAGACAAAACGGAGGCCGAGCTGCTCGAGTTCAGAGCTGGCTAGCATCTCGTGGTTCTGTTGACCTGACTGCATGCCGAGAGTCACTTATGGATCAGATTCGGCAGGGTACAGTGCTGAAACGAGTTGCATCTCAGAGTGATCGCTCAACACCACTTTTGCTGTGACGTTACTTTGTGGTTTTCATCTGGCACATATGATGAAGTTGACACTGCGACTTTGTGACAAAGACCTCGAGAAAGATTGAAGCAGGGTGGAGTGCTTGGGTGCCTTCTGTGCTGCTGTAGCTGCTGTGCTCTGTTTCATTCCTTGCTTTAAACCTTTGTTGGTGTCTAAGTATACTGCACCACAGTCCTGATGATGTTGAATATGTATTATTTATTTGTCTGAAAAAGAGTTATTTTTTTGTGCGTTCAGAATGTGACACGTGCCACTTAGCTTGCCTAAATAATTCTAAGGGCTACCTGATTAGCAGCTGTTAACCCAAATGTCATGGTCATAAATATTTTTTACATCTAGGTCATTGTAAATGTTTCGCATATCATCTTGGTATATTGTGTTGGATGGTTTATTTTCTTACTTAGGGCACACGTTATTAGGTGCAATGGGAAAGTTCATATCACTAAAGTTTTTGTTGGTGTGGCATGGACATCATGCATCTCTTGCAAGTATTTTTGGATGTTGTTGCTTTTACCATCACTGTCATGCTTGTCTCATGCTTGAAGAGAGCTTTAGCCATTACCAGCTATTTGTCATGTGTCATGTGTAAGACCAACTCATTCTTTTAAAATGCAGTATATCTTCTTACTCCAAGACCTCAGTCCACAGTAAAAATAAGCACACAATAAATTGCTTTGCCCATTCATTTGTCCACTTATCAGCTGTTCTGAGAACTTACATTGAAGTTTAATTCATGTTAGTATACTATAGTACATTGACTTTAGTGTGGGATATTTTTTTTTGATTAGGGCATAAATTTCTGACAAACTCACTTTGCTGCGTTGAATTTTCTCAGCTGGGTTGTATACAAAGGTTTCCTAATGGCTTGAAGGGACATGCGAGTAACTTGTTCAAATTAAGAAAGTTTTTGTGTAAACAGTACACAGTTGCAACCATTGAATTTGGTTCAAGACAAAATGGTTGAACCAAGTTCATTGGTTCTTGCATTCATTTCTGGTCGAGGTAAACCGTGCGAAAAATGAAGACGGAGTAAACAGCACTCGTCTTGTGTCCTTCCTTTACTCTGTCTTCGTTTTTTGCACTGTTTACCTTGACCAGCTATGAATCTTTATCAACTTTCCCAGTTTTCAATACAACTTGTTGCATTCATATGGTTATCTCATTAGTAGTGTTAAAATATTTAATTTCAAATTATAATGAAAAATAGCTCATGTTGGTCAACTTCTGCTCGATTTAAAAATCCCGTATTCAAAGTTGTCAGATATGTTTTTTTCTTTTGAATATATAAGGAATAACACATCGAATCCTGAAAAGAAAAACGGCAGATGTGAAAACTGCACGAAATCATACATCATTACAATACCTGCAGTTACGGTGCAAGAGCAATATTTCACTAATGAATGCACAAGGCCAATAAATACTTCTCAATAATTCTCAGTCATTCAATTAGAAGAACTTGGTACTTGACATAAGTCACACATACACATTTGTTAGGATTTATACTTTGGCAAACATGAGTACTGTTATATGCAAGTCTGGTAACATATTTAACGCGAGAGCATTAAAGAGCTAATTTCACAGAAAGTCCAACATTAACGTGGTCGTTGTTGGTTGTGAGCGAAAAATCATGTCCGTGGAAAAATCAAGAAAGATGCAAATAAAATGAATAATAAAAATTTCCGGGTCCAAATGAGGATCAAGCCCAAGCCGTTTGTGTGGCAAGCATGTGTTATTCCACGCAGCCACGCTTCTGCTTGAAAATAGTGAAAGTAACTACCTTTGCTTGCAAATGCAGTGAAAATAACTTTCATGCTTTACAAACACGTGTTCTGTATACAGGCTTCACAATGCAACTTGTAATATCGCACTTGTATTGCATGGTACGGGCATGTATTCATTGGGCATTGGAACATGCGATTATCTCAACGACTTCATGGTTTAAAGCCAACCACCCTATACAAAAGGCACACACATTAATGCACATTTTATCTCAAGACCACGTAGTGGGTGCATAGCAAGTTCGAAAACATTCCACGCATGTAATTGCTCATAATTTAAAGCATGCTACCCATTACACAGAATGCTTTCATACGTGAACAATTCACTCACACAAGTCACTTTTAACCTGATAGATTACATTATAGTAACACAGAATTTTTCTGCAGTTTTAACAGCTTAAAGGAGCCCTGCAATAGTTTTTTGAACATCATCGCAAAATACTGCCAATTGATAGTCAAGCCTCCTGTGTACATGTGAGCCAATCCATGTAGCACAGCGAATAGCATGGAATTGACAACTACTTTCAAAATCAACTATAAATTGCTCGCTCTTCTCTCAACGAATGATACTATATACAAAAAATAAAGTGTCATGTACTGGAAAGCACGTGAACACAGCCATAAGCTGATTTGGGTTTTGTGAGCTGTATAGTTACTGCAGCCACTGCAGTGTGCCATGGACATGCTCAAACCACACTTTACTTTACTACACTTTACTGTGCTAGAATTGCACTGCGGAGTCGCAGCAGTGGTCGCTCGAGACCGGGTAAGAGGCAAATGCCTATTTTGTTTCTTGGGTTCCTGTCGTGCCATTTTCATATACACTCAAACCTAGATATAACAAACCCAGATATAACGAATTATTGGTTATAGTTAAGTAAGTGAAAGATGGCTCTGTCATAGGTACAGTATGTTTATCATGAATTTTTAAATGTAACGAAGCATTTTCGTGGCAAGAGTGACTTTGTTATAATGAGGTTTGAGTGTACCTATAAAATGGCTTAGAGGTTAAAAAGGGCCTTTATAGTGTATTTGTGGTGCCTATAAACGCCTATTTGCAAAATTAGCACCCATATCAATACTATTTAACATCACATTTTTATTTTGAGTACAATTGAGAACTGCCATTCATGTGGCCAGGCAAAATTCTTTCGAGACTCTATGGGGGGCAACCTATTCTCCATATTAGAAGTTTCTTTCAGCAGTGTCAAGACTACGAGGGTGGAAGGCCGATTAGCCTCTACACATGTATTCATCTACGTCCTGTCCTCTGCTTGGCATGTCTCCGCTGTCTGTTCGCATGTATAGGGAACAGAAGGTACTACAGTGCAGCCGCTGGATAATAAAGAACGATTGCGAAACTGTGGAGCGTCAGCAGGGGAAAGTAGAAAATATGGTTTAAAAAAATCGGATGTCCATATGGTTCTTGTAGTCTTTTTCATTTACTTGTTAAAAGGTGCTTCACCAGGTCACTTGAAAAATTTTCGTTAAACACGGGAAGTTGTGCGCCCAATGAAAAGCTTTGTACCACAAGATTTTTTAAATTGTATTACGAGTTACGAAAGCATGATGCGAGGAGGTTAGCTGAAGCCTTTGCCGCTCCTCCGTTGTAGACTTCGCAACTTAAAGTTCTTCCCTGCCCTCTTCAGTATCGAAGCAATTCAAAGTCGAAAGGTCACACGTCACAGACGCATGAACACATCATGCACACGCAAGGTTGCATTCACATGGCATGTCCAAGCCAGGTCGTGCATGCTAGCGGTGTTGCATCATTTCGGCGTTCTCCGTATCGTACTGCCTGTTTTTGTGGGATGGATCCCTCTGTGGGTGCACGTTTGGAGAGGCTGGCTTGGATCATGTATTCTTACCACGATACAGAGCGTCTCGTCACTGGAACTGCTGCAAGGAACGACGCACCAAACACATCACACACAAACTCTGTTTGGATATTTTAATATTTTAAATGCGAATGCATTTCTTAGTCAGGCTATGTCAGGCATCCAGCATTATTCGCACGCTAGCAAGTGTTATCTCTTCGCTCTCGCTTCCTCTCCCTTAGTGACAGCTGCAGGCACATGTGCGCTTATTTTCGCCACTAGCAACCAGAGCATGTGAGGCAAGAGAGTGTAGGAGAGGTTAGGTGCAGTGTTTCGCCGCTCCTTTTCTCACCGCTCGTTCTCTCTCCTCCCTGCGTGCCACTGTCCCGCCCGCTCGCGCCTCACTCTTGACAGTTCACTGGCTGGGCGGCTCTTGAGAACATCCGAAAATGTGTGCTCAAGACGCCTCTGTGAAACGCCGAGCCGAGAACGCCGGCGCCCCACTTTCTTTTCCGCTCGCTCCTCAATCTCGACCGTTCGCAGGCTGGGCGCCTTTCAAGGCGATGGCAGAAGTTGGTGAAGACGAATGTCTGGCGGAATTGGTACCCTCTTCCGGCGCAAGAAATGCATTCGCATTTCCTTACGATTCCCTTCAGGGAGGTGGTGGCATTTTCCTATCAACTTCCATGCTTTCATCCAAGCAACAGACTGTACAAATTGCACACGTCGCCTCGAATAATTCTCACAGTGTCGTGTACTAATGTGATGCACGTAGAACTATTCCTTGTTGTATATATCACCTTTACCATGTTGGGGTCTGCGCCCGTTAGATGAAGGGCAAGCGGCGTTCAGTCTGACATTTCATTTCTTTTTGGGGTGCGTAGCATTGCAAATCTTAAAAGACGAGATCGTGAGCGCCCAGCGAATGCATATTCTTTTCTGCTTGAAACGCTCAAACCTGGTCACGGGGTCTTAAAGGTGTTCACAGATTGAGAAAAAATCTGAGTGATTAGACCCAGTTAATACGAGGCTAAAAGTCCCATCAGGCCTATTAGCAGTCTGGCTATTTGCAACTGTGCTGCCCTTCTCAGACATGCCGAAATAAGAAACCCAGGAAGGTGATTATTCGACGGTAGAAACTTTACTCGCCATACTGGACAATAAAATGAGAAACCACGTTCTGCTAACCCCGCGAGTGAAGAAATGCTAAAAGATTGGTGCCTTTGTACCATCATAAACTAAAACATTTCTTTTTTTTATGTGCTTTATCGTAAACACAGGTCTTTCATGTATTTCTTCGGAAATTTGAATTTTCGCAAAAATTTAATGTGCATACTTTATGATTTTCGGGGCCTAGAACTGCACTTTGCCTGCCTAGTTTTGGCGCCAAAAACCCAATTCTTTAGTGCCTATAAATCCGGCCTCTAGTGATCACACTGAAAGTGAAGTGCACAAGGAAAACTTAGCGCTGAATTTCGTGATGTGTGCTGCTGTATGGATGTAGCTTATTGCGCTTTTGTAATCCTTCAATGTGTAGTTTTCAGTGCACTCACTAGGATGAAAGGAAAGGGAAAATGCCTGGAGCATGCAACGAACCCGTGTAACTCCGCTTTTACTTGACAGATTTAAAAATTTTTTGTGACCATTCATGAGGAAATAAACTCATTACTGACATCATTTGATTATCACTTGGAAAAATGCTGCAGGGCCCCTTTAAAGTCCCATCACTGTCATCTCATTTAGATGCTCCAAGTCAAGCAGACCCTTTCCTTTGAGTGTCATCTCCATGACACAAAAAGTTCTCTGTCCTTGATTCACTGTATTTGCACAAGATGTTTTTCATCAGAACTGTTTCCTGTTGTGCATGTGTGCCTCTTGAAAACCTTTTGGTGATTACAATAGCAAATGGATAAAGCTCTCTTCCTTAATCAGAAAGTACTGACGGGTTTCATGAACTACCAGGCATGTGTATTTGTTAAACCACTGCCTACTGATCATATTTTAGGTGTGCTATATATTATTTAGAAAAAAGGATATTGAGTTGTGTTTTGTTTTAGAAGTGGGGCAGGTTGAATGAATTCATTAGAGCTAACCAAAGAATGCTGCTTTAGACATGAACAACAGTCACTAGAAAGCATGTAGCAGCTCTCCAAATGGAAATATAGGTACTCGGCTGCTGACCCGCAGGTCGCGGGTTCAAATCCCGGCTGCGGCGGCTGCATTTCCGATGGAGGCGGAAATGTTGTAGGCCCGTGTGCTCAGATTTGGGTGCACGTTAAAGAACCCCACGTGGTCAAAATTTCCGGAGCCCTCCACTACGGCGTCTCTCATAATCATATAGTGGTTTTGGGACGTTAAACCCCACATATCATCATCATCATCATCATCCAAATGGAAATAATGCTTTACCATAGTAAAGAGGAACATGTAAGTGAAGAAGACAATTCTTACTTTACCGTAGCTATTGATAATACATAGCATGGGGACTTTAGCAGTTGAGTGATAATTTGTTAAGTTAACTTGTTCCCGACCATCCAGTCACTGTTTAAATTGGGCAAAGCCTCCTGCTGTTTGTCTCATTCTTCCTTTTTTACCATCTGTTTCTCATTTTGCTGAAGCAAAAAGTCCTGAAGGGTCCTGAATAGCTTTAAAATGACAGTTACAATTAGTGCGACATGGGGCTTTTGTTCAATGTTGGTTGGTGGAAGTGTTGTTTTCTGTTTTCTCTATGTATGTATAGAGTATTTTTGTTGTTATGTTAACTCTGTCATATTTATAAAGAGGCAAGTGTTCCTGGTCGTTTTAGCACACGACTTTAAAAAAAGCATTGCAAGTAGAGGAGCAAATTATGATTGAAGCTTGGTGTATATATTTTTACCCCCTCCCTTCTTTTTGTCATTGTTTGTCAAACCAATTCGTACAGATGCTGAAAATTTTGAAAGTATTCAAGCTGGAAACTGTTTTAAGTGCTGGTAGTATGTAGCATGTAGTCGGGACACTTTGAATATTGTGCATAAATATTGAATAGGTTATTATTGGTTTAGGAAAGCTACGGCCCCCGTGTCTAACATGTGCATACCAAAAAGTTATTCATTCTTGACTTCACAAACTACTTGCTCATATCTGTCTACATGGCTAGGATTGTATGTGAGGGCTTCTGTTGCTGTAAGTTACATTGCTGATACATGTGTATATTTCTTACGTAGTACACTTAAGGAACAAAGGCTTTGCTAGCTGTTATGGCTGTTGAATTTCCTCTAGAATCTATAAACATTTCCATGTAAATGTGGTATGCCAGTATAATTAAGATGGGGATAGAAGCATCTGGCAAACACTTTTTTTTGGCACTGCATTTGCTTTTTGTGAAACTTGTTTGAAGTCACTAAAGTATATCGGAAATCTATATACTCAGAATCTATGCTGTGTTGGTGAGAGTGGCACTTCAGTTTTTCATTTTAATTTTATTGGAAAAATTAAATCAAATGTACCCAGTGATTGTATGTTACTGTAAGCTGTAGCATTTCAATTTTTTCTGTTTTACATCTTTTTTTTAGTACTTCATCTAGGACATAGTCATTTTTGTGTAGTTGCCGTTTTTCTAAAGTGTGCTAACAGGTGAGGCTTTCATTTTTTTCGCCCACATTCGTTTTCTTGGTGTCCACAAGGTAGGGAAGTGGTATACTTAAGCCATATATTTTTGCCAACACTTTCATTTCCCTTTGCATGTGATTTGTAACAGTAAATAGTTTGTCACTATGTATTGTGTCTCAGGACAAACCAATAACCGGTGCTCTGTGCCATTATTTTTCATTTCCTGTAGAAGTGCTCTAAAACGAAGTAACTGCTCTAAAACGAAGTTTATGTAACTGCTCTAAAACGAAGTTTATGTCTTTCAGTAAACACGTAACCCGGATTCCTACCTCCTACATGTTGAATAATACTACTGTTGACCTCGTCTCCACTTATAAATATCTTGGAATTCATTTGCAACCTGATCTGACATGGCGCTACCATATAAAACTCACCCTGGCGGCTGCTAACCGGTCTTTCGGATTTCTCAAGCGTAACCTTAAACAGGCTCCTCCTAACATACGCAAACTTGCATTTACTACACTAATACGTCCAAAATTAGAATATGCATCAGCCATTTGGGATCCCGAACATGCTTACATCATAACCGACATTGAATCACTGCAAAATCGTGCCGCTCGCTTCATATTTTCAGATTATTCACGTCATTCCAGCGTCACAGCACTGAAACGCCGAGCAGAGCTACCCGAACTATTCCATCGTCGCAAACTTGCACGCCTATCACTTTTCCATAAACTTTATCACCACGTGTCACTTCACAGCGATTTCTTCGAGCCACCTGCCGTTATTTTTCCTCGCCGCGATCACCCCTACAAAGTTAAACGCTTAAACTGTAAGTCATCTGCTTTTTCCAAGTCATTCATTCCGCGTACCACAATCGATTGGAATAAACTACCATCACACATTTCCTTAGAAAAAAACGCCACGAAATTTCAAGAACTAATTCAAAATACTGATATCATCTAACTTTTGCTCTTTTACTTGTTTTTCCCTATTTTCTATAACGTGCAGAGCACACGTGTAGTATTTTTACCTTGATTCAGCTTATTTGAGGTGTGATGAGTGAGTGTATATTTTTTATTCGTTTTTGAGTGTACGTTTTTTTTTTTATCAAGTGTATTGATTATTTTTTCTTGCATTTTCATAGGTTGTTCACTGGGTACTCATCTGTATTCCATTGATTTGTTGCCTATTCTTTTCTCTATTTTTTGCTGTCTTTACCAATTACTAGTTATAACATATATTTCAACCTTAGTGTGTATTTAATTTGAATGTTTTGACTTTTTTCTCGTTTTTGACGTTTATTGTTTGTAATTTTGCTCATGTAACCCCCCTATGTAATACCCTCTCACGAGGGCCTTTAGGGGTATTATGAATAAATAAATAAATAAATAAATAAACTAGCTCCTGATGTGATAGTTTTCTGCATTTCTGTATATTTTTCTCTATGATGGTAGTGCATTGCTGCAAGCATTACTGTAGCCATTTTTTTGTTGATTCCTGGAAGTGCATTTCTTGCTGGATTTTTTACATTATTGGTTGTTGTGAGAGAGTGCTGTATTATTTTAAGTAAATTATGTTAAAAGCATTTTATGGTTTTTTTATTTGCAAGCTAATGCTACATTATAAAAAGTAAATACTACCCAACCACCCGTCGTCCTACTGTCGCACCTAGTGATTTCCTTTCATTGTATGTGTCATGTGAAAACCACGTTGTCATAGTTCCCGGTGTCCTGCCCAGCCTGTAAACTTTGGCATGTGTACCTGTTTCACCCCTGCTGTTCACTGTGGCATTGAATGAAAGGCACCGAACAACAGCCGATATGCACCGTTGCCAGATTATTTAATTTACAAAATACTGTCGAGGAGGCTGCACTCTCTTTCTGTCCAGTTGCTGAAGTGTGACCGTCCAGCTTGTGTGTTTGCCAAGCATGAAACATATCTTCAGTTCATGTGCCATTTCCAACTGGCTACTCTTGTGACATTGTACTGCCCGGACACTTCAACTGCTCTTTAAGCTTAGGCATTCTTTTTGGCATTGCTGATGTGGTCACCCAATCATGTGCCTGAAAGGCCACCTGTGACATTATGTCAAACTGAAAAAGTTCTTATGAAGGCTTCTTGAGCAACCTGAAATTTTATGTGTTATGTGGCTTTGGGCTACAGTGCCTTTTAATATTGTAGGTTTAAACAGTTTTTGTTGGGCTTGTGGAACTAACAGCTGCCGCCATTCACACA
Source organism: Rhipicephalus annulatus (assembly GCA_013436015.1). Lineage (NCBI taxonomy): Eukaryota > Metazoa > Arthropoda > Arachnida > Ixodida > Ixodidae > Rhipicephalus > Rhipicephalus annulatus. Next base: position 192,127 of record WOVY01011515.1, on the reverse strand, counting down.
TTGAGAATTATTTCAATGTTGACCAGCATATGTAAATTGTCAATTCTGCCTAGCAATAACTTTAGGGCCTTGATGCATAAAACTTGGCACAAGGGGGGGAAAAAAAGTAAGGAATGTTTAACACTAGCTTGGTTTTACACCCCATATGTGGCACAAGTGAACATATTTTTTATCCCTTTAGTGTTTGTTAACAAACAAGTTTTTTTTTTTGCAGTGTTAAAGTGTGCTGGGCTTTTTTCGACACATAAAAATGTTCTAAAAGGATGCATATTTTTTTAATATTTTTTAAAATATAATTTGGTGTCACGTGTGAAAGTGCACCTGTGCTAGTCAATGTCCTGCATGCTCTTATAGTCTATGAATAAGAACTCGTGCATTGTGACTGCATGAGAATATAGTTTATTTGTATCTTTCTACAGTTCAAACAGGTGCTACTGTGCATATCTGTATGTATACATGTATGGTGTAAACTGTTGCTATTCAATTACTTGCCCAGATGAAGCAGGACACTATCTGTAAGCAACTTGAAAACAACAGACTTTCTATTCAAGTTCACTTTTCTGTTCTCTGCAAAAGATGAATATATAACGAATAACTATTGATTAGGGAGCAGCACACAGTTACAAGCATGTTTACGTCCGTTCCTTAAGATAAAATATTATTAGTAATCTGGTACTTGGCCATTAGTGTTTTTTCGTACATATGCAACCGCATGAAATGATAGCTCTTTGAATACTACTCACTCATGTGGAAAGCACAGAATTGAAGTACCGTGTGAAGTAATCTTGGTGGTAATTAAAAGGAAATTTCATTTTGATTTTTATATGAAATTTATTTTATTCTCACTAATATTAAATATAAATTATGAAATCCCTGTCTTTAGAACAGTGTTGCACTACTGTAAACATCCATTGCTACTTATGAGAATACCTTTTGAGAACTGTAATTACCAAGTTTTAATTTGATCTTCACTAAATTTCAGTTTAAACCATGAAGCAACAAACATAGCTACCAGTTGTGATTGGTATTTGGTTAGTCTAAGCCTTGCAAGGTTGTTCGTAAGTGAATTAAATGAAAAGACAGGTGCTTGGTCTATTTCTTAGTGCTTGTAGCACACTTTTTTTTATCTCCTTTAGGTTTTTCTCCTAGGCATCCGATTATTTGTGGGCAATTGTTTTGGCATAAAGGTCACTTGAGCGCATACAACGTATTCTACAAAATATTGCATAGTATTGTCTACAGCATTTTGTACTCATTTTCATTGTGGCACTCGAAATGTGAAGAAAGATTTCTTCATGAAAGCTTGAATGATAAATGCTGTGAATTGTGAGAAAAAGTAGTTATAAACTGTTTAAAGGTTAGCAGTGCTTTTTATTGCATTCATAGTTGTGTATTGCACCTGGCTATATGCGCGAACCTCAAGTTAATCAGTTCTTTTTCTCCCGCTAGTACAGGCTTGAGGCATTGGTTCTCAATTTTGGGTTGGGTGAGCTTGGGTGTGCAATGCGAGAAGGAATGAATGGTTCTGATTTAGAAGTTATTTATGTAGTTTAATACGAGATTGACAACGATCTCTGCATGCCTTTGGCTCTTGCCAGGTCTTCCGTGGCAGCCAAATTGTCAATATAGTGGCTTTATCTTGCACAGGGCAGTTGCAGGTGTGTGACTAGCAGTCTTCCTCTGCCAGCTGCTGTTATGCCTTTATGCTAACTACAGGTGCAAATGCCTGAGATCTCACTTCATAACAGTTTAGTGCTTTGTGGGGTCTCTTGCTAGTTTAGACTGCGTACGTGCATCTTCCTATGTGTCTCCTATTTATGGGATGGCAGGCATGTACAGAAATTATCATTTGAAACACAGTTAAAATAAAGATTGTGTTCCGAGGCTGAAGCAATTATGTGCATAAACCTGAGTAATTTTCCTGAATACTGTTTTTTTGAAGACGTAAGGCATAGTGCGATAAAGGACTTGTACTGGTGCGCACCATCTGCAAGTGTAAGGATAACATCTTTGTTTGAGACCAGCTCAAATGGCAGCAGTGCTGCTTGGGCAGTAATTGATCAAACCTGGTGCTGCTTGTGGCATTGCTTTTTATACTTACAGCTTTTCATAGCGAAATCACTTCCATTTTCTAAATGAATGATTGTGCGACTTTTTTTTTCAACAAGATATTTGACCGTCAAGAATATGAATTTTCAATCTTCATAGAGCACCAGGAAATACCGTGAAAGGTAGGCCAGTTTCATTTGGGTCAAATGGTGGTTCTTAATGTTGACCATCACAGCAGAAATCTGAAAGTCATTTCGCATCCATGAGAGTACTGGCATAAGTAACTTGACTGTAATCTGCTGTGTATGTCTAGCAGTGTATGTGCTGCATTTCTGACTTGAGAAGCTGTGAAGAAAACTGCTGCGATGTGGTTAGTGTTCCAAGGCCTGCAAAAGATGGGCAATGTCAGAGTTAGTTCTCGAGTTCCTACGTATATTTATTATTTTTTCTGATTTCCCCTTCCTCGTCTTGCATATCGAGTGTTATTGAGGTAACCTGTGCTCTGGTTTAGGGACAATCGCTCATCATTCCGTCTTATTATTTTATCATTTGGAAATAAAAATTTCATATTGTCTTTGCTGCTGCACACACAGCATTCCAATGAGTAAATGAATGCGTATGGATAGTGGTGTCATAGGCAGCTTCCAGTGTATGCACCCTAAGAGAAGTTCAGGAACATAAAGCAGATAACATTGGGCACAATTATTTATGTTGTTTTCTGCTAAAAGATCCACTTTTTTTAGCTCATTACATCTGGCGTATGCTGTTCCAGAACATAAATATGTTGCACATAACATAGGTGGCTCAAACACTAGCTGCTACGCTTTTTGTTATGTGGCTGCTAACATCGAGCACTGTTCAGGTATGTCCAAGTGAGGTTAATGAAAAGCTTTGTGTGTGGCATTCATTCCTGCATAAAGCACCAGAGGTCAGGTCATCTAATTTATCACAGGTTCCTTGCTTGTAGCAAAATGAGAAGTGGACACTCCTAGGCACATTTTATTTCCCAGTCGGTATCACTGCTCGCACAAAGAGCTGTGCACTAAGATGCTTTAATTGTGTTTGTGTGTTGTCTGTAGCAGAGAGTTTATTTTACGTGATGTGACAGTGTGAATAGAGCTTCTTTTTGTACATTTTGGCATTGTCACATTGACAACCTATCTGAACTGAAGAAGCAAACAATGCTCTTGAGAAGTTTGCAATATTTATTTGTAACTGCTCTCTGAACAGAACAGACATGCGAGCCTTTCTTGTCGTGATGCATCCATTGCAATCTAGATGGTTAGACTGGCAAGGCTTGTACTGGATCAGTGCTGAGCTCTGCTGTTAGTGACCACTGTGCTGGCGGATCCTTAGCTTGATAAGTTTGCATGCTGAAATGCCTATTGGTGTGTCAGTGAAGGCTTCAATGTAGCTACAAATGAAAAAGCAAGAAATGGGTTCTTTCTTCATACTTCATCTTTTTCTTAAATGGGACAATGAAACTACAATACACACATGCCTGACACATGAAACATGTAGTGGAATGTACTGGTCTTACATAGCACCGTCCCTATGTCTCAAAGTTGTTGGTCCACGATTTGAGTGCCCTCATTCATAGTTCACTGCCCTGGGTAGAAGGGTGGAACAGTGTATGAGCTCTTAATAAGTTGCACGGACTATTGCAGCTATGGACTGATGTCCAGGTTTACTGTCGGTAAAACCATTCATGCCTGCTGTTTTGTTGAGCATAATCTTGGAATGAAAAGAGCTTAATAACACAGCAGGGGCTCAATATTGTTTGCTTTTGCTTCATTATCATGCCATCAGGATGCAGTGTCACTGAAAAGTCATGCAGGTAGCCAGTCTATGGTGAGATAATTCATAGGGTGGTCAGCTACAGTAGTCGCAATTCATTCTCTATTGCGTCAAAGCATGTCGGTCAGCTGCTGGATGTGTTTCTACACATGGTTTTGTTTGCCAAGACCTCCCCTGTAGTTTCCTGTCCTTTCAATTTATTGCTGCGTGCTGCGCCGATTTTCGTCAACCTTGAAACGCTGCCATCACAGCTCCAGCGTCCATCTTGGTGTGCATAAATTTCATACTCTTCCTGTTGTGTTATTAGAGCCATGGCTTTGTAAACGATCTATCGCTGGCTGTTGTAGTCCTGTGGCTGTTCAGTATGCAGTGGATTTTGTAGCAGGCAGAGCCTTCCGATGAGGGTTGCTGAAAACAATAAAGTGATCTTTCTTTTTACGTGCTCGTTTCCTGTATTCTTTAAAAAAGGCCGAGGATGGATGGATGTAGGAACTTTATTTGTAGTATTGAGAAACACTACTAGCACGCAGTGGGCTTCTACCACGTTGGGTCGAACAGGCTAAGCCTGACCGCCGCGTTGTGGGCTATCTGGACGGCCCAAAGCTGATCCTTTTGTTGGGGCTTCAGATGGCTGAGCACCACTTGATGACCGGGTTGGCTCGACACTAAATATTTGAGCTCAGAATGAATTGTGTGTTTAACACCTCCTGCTGTCAGAAATCAGATAATGCCTCGCTACTCCTTAATCGTCAAACTTTGCAATGTGAAAGTCATTCTGTCCTCGCACGCACTGCCGTGTCGATTGGACAGTGCTCCTTATAAGATCCTCTGCTCTCTCCTGTGAATGCATGTGCAGGAGAGAGCAGACACTTATCGCATGTTGTCTCGCTACGTTCTCCCATAGCGGCGTAGGCATCTATGTTAATTCTCGCGTTACAATGTTTCGTACCTTTTCATTTTAAGAACACTTGCACAGCGCATACGTGGGCCAACCATCAGTAAACTTGCACAAAGAAATCAAATGCCTTAGCAGTTGTCTTTCACAGACCCCTTTGTGCGCTGGATTGATAGGTTCGTTTATTGCCTGGGTATGGGCAGATAAGTTTTCGTGTCTTTTGTTTTTTTGCGTCGTTGTGCATAGTTGTTAGCGTTTGTGGTGTCTTGACTTCTCTCTTGTATCAGTGTTTGTATGCCTAGTCTTTTCAAGATGAATACTTTCCAACTAGCCGGTCCCTTTTTCACAGGGGAGAAAAAATGCTACCATGCTGAGTACGGGGGCATGAAGGAGAATGTCAGAGCCTCGTCAGTACATTTCTGGGGACAGGCGCCTATTTAGCACAATCAGGGCTGCACCCAAGAATACTTTTCGCGAGGGGGGGGGGGGGGCAGGTGCAGAATGTAACTTTGGCAACTGGTGGTCGCTGTGGACGCGTGTAAATATTTTAGTAGCACCCAGAAAGTTAAAGTAAGAAAACATGGGGGGGAAAGGGGAGGGGAGGGGAGGTAAGTGTAGAGTTATAGTGCATACAAAAAATATATATTAGAAGGATCAACCACATCACCCCCACCCCCCTTTCCCATGCACCTAATTACCCAGAAGACAACAGTCGACATCTTATGCTCGTCCTCAAAAGGTACAAATGTCCTCGCCCCCTTGGCAGCATTCTGATAATGTTCTTTAAACATTGTTATCCTTAAAAGGTTCCTTAAAATGTTCTCATGTGGACGGGTTTAGGACTGCAACCAGCTTGGCTGTTCATCAAGAGAAATTACAGGAGTTGTGCAATGAACGCCATTTGCGGAAAAATTGTAGGCCCGTGTACTCAGATTTGGGTGCACGTTAAAGAACCCCAGGTGGTCAAAATTTTCGGAGCCCTCCACTACGGCGTCTCTCATAATCAAATGGTGGTTTTGGGACGTTAAACCTCACAAATCAATCAATTTCTCTTACCGTGAGAGGACGCTTGGAAAGCAAGAAATTGCACGATATAGGCCCGTGTGCTCAGATTTGAATGCACGTTAAAGAACCCCAGGTGGTCAAAAATTTCCGGATCTCTCCACTACGGCGTCTCTAATCATATGGTGGTTTTGGGACGTTCAACCCCACATATATATAATTCAAAAAATTGCACGAAGAAAAACGCTAGTAGTGACGCCTCCTTAGAATTGCCGCACCAAATGCCGTTACTTCATAGATTTTGACGGCGTATACTGGTTCATACATATATAGATCCTAGAGGTAAGAATGAAATGCACTGTCTTCTGAACAGGCTGTGGAATTACCATGCCAAGTTTTATGAAATTCCACTGAGCCAATGTCGCAAAATGCAAGAAATACACGAAGAAATTTGCGATGTGATGCGTGAAGATTTCGGTACAAAATTTAAAAATGGAACTTTATAAAGACATGCTTGTGAAATTAATGACCTTAGAGTTTCCAAGGTACATTCAATCTAGGCCAATTAGTAGCTTTACTTGAATATCCTTTTGGCACACAGATTCCAAATTACTTGCCAAATGTCTCAACCCGTTTGGTGATCATCTCAAATGCAATATAAAATCGTGCCAATTAACTTAATGCAATAAAAACAGCTTACTTCTAAACACGTCCATCAGAAAAAAAAAACTTCTTGGTCACGTGAAAGTTTTATACAGAAAGTCATTTTAGTGTTGTTTGTCAGAATTTTTATTAAGAGGGTATTGTTTCGTTCTTCAATAAGAAAATGGGTTTGAATATAAAGCGAAGGCATTTGCGAAAGCTGTTTGAACCTCAATAAATTTACTGCAATTTTACTAGCTTGTACGTCTTGAAGAATTTCACGGGAACGTTCTATGTTAGCATTCTTTTTTGCAGTATTGCGCTATGTATAAATATCAGACTAATAATTACTTACTTCAAGAAAGGTATTTTTTTCCTTAAAAACCACTGAAATTACTATGTTTTACAAGAAAAATCTATTTAAATTAATTTTGGTCCCTATCGAGACTCATTTTGCACAATGTGGTGCTCCAATTAAATATCACTGTTAACCTCAATTGAAATCAGATAAACAGTTCTTATAATGCAAGTTTATCATTACGTTTTTTTAATTTAGGAAATAAAATAATTCTGGACTTCTTCATTCACTGCAACAGGCAAGTTCATTGAGGAAGCTAACAAATGGGAAAACGGCAGTTAGTGAGGTACGAAACCAGTTCTTCCAGTTAATGAACAAGCATTTGAGTATTATGCATTCGAATCCTGTTGTGCAAATATTATTTACATTATTTGATTTTAAAATTATTCAAGATTTATTAGGCAGTCTTTAAATACCCTGCTGTGATTCTTCAAAGCAGCAGTACTCGCAAATAAAGGTGACATCATCCCGCGAGATCTTCGTACTTGAACTGACGAAGGAGATGGACTGCAATAGTCGCACCTGAAATTTTCTATCACAACATATTGTACAGCAGAAATGTTACAACTAAATAAAAGGCCCAGAAAGATGTTCAGAATGAAAATTTCAGATAAAAACAATTAGTATTTGCTTCGCCCCTGCATATAAAAAGCACTTTATTGAGGTTTATTGAGGCTCAGTCGTAGTTTATGGTGCCCAAGCTCCACAAGTTTTCGAGCAAGGGTGTGGTGGTCGTGGTTAGAGGAGGATAAAGGCACCTAATTTCTGCAGTCCGGTAGGGAGCACGGCACAGTGCCTCGAGGGTGTGCACGCCAGTTGTAAAAGTACCGCCATCTGCTCTCCCCCTCGCCGCCTTCTCTCCGGCGCGTTCCTTTTTTTTAAAGACGATATCAAAGACGACTGTCTTTCTTGGGGACCTTCGATGCAAAACTTTCAGTCTGTCTGTCTGTCTGTCTGTCTGTCTGTCTGTCTGTCTGTCTGTCTGTCTGTCTGTCTGTCTGTCTGTCTGTCTGTCAGTCTGTCTGTCTGTACATTTGTCCGCTTGTCCACTCTTAATATAATGAAATAGATGCTTACCCTCAACTCGATTTTCGCGCCCCGCCGTGGTGGTCTAGTGGCTAAGGTACTCGGCTGCTAACCCGCAGGTCGCGGGTTCGAATCCCGGCTGCGGCGGCTGCATTTCCGATGTAGGCGGTAATGTTGTAGGCCTGCGTGCTCAGATTTGGGTGCATGCACGTTAAAGAACCCCAGGTGGTCGAAATTTCCGGAGCCCTCCACTACGGCGCCTTTCATAATCATGAGAGGCGCCGTGGTTTTGGGCTGGTAAACCACACATATATATCAATCAATGTTTGGAGCTTGTGGGGTGCTTTGTGAATAAATAAATAAATAAAAAAATAAATAAAAGTCTGACCGAGTCCAAAAAATGTAGTATTCTCTGCCCGACACCAATTATGCTGGTTGCGCCCTACATCAAGGTTAAGCGACTCGGCGCAATAAACGGATGCAGCATGGTGCCGAGCTTAGTGGCGATTCTGTCGGCCTTGTTAATGATAATGCACAAGTGGTGTATCAGCGTATTGCAGATATAATAAGTGGTCCGATGAGTGGTGGCTCGCGCGGACACGATGTAAACTTGCCGCCACTAGTCTTTCCATTGCACCGTGATTGGCGCCGACTCAAGCAGTGATGTGCAGATTATGATGGTGTAAGTTGAACCATTGCGCCTTACGACGACAGATCGGTGCGCTTAGAGCACATATACTGCAGGACGAGTTTGTTCCCGACTTTTTCAAACACTCTCCGCACTGATCATGAGAGTGACTCCATGCTGTGCTTTTATTTATTTATTTATTTATCAATTTATTTATTTATTCATACTTGTACGTACAGCACCTTCTGCAGGCATTGTTGTAGGGGGGTTTACGAATTCAAAGTACGTATATGTCAGTGAGAACAAATTGCACGGCACAAAACAAAATAGGAAAAAATGAAAAAAAAAATATAAATCACAGCATACAATATCACTGTGTGACCACATAGTCCTTTAAAAGTGAAGGAAACGCTGTATCAGAGGGGGGGGGGGGGGGTAACAATACTTTTTGAAGAACTATTCCATTCGTGTACAGTGTTAGGAAAAAAAGTATTGGCATAGGTTCTTGTTTGGCACATATATTCGCATACTTATAAGGGATGGTCCCGTCGTGATGAGGTGTATGTTGGTGGTTCGATGTATTTATTTTTAACGATCTCAGTTTGGTCCTGTATTAGGTTGTTGAAAAGACATAGCCTGCACTCTTGGAAGAAAAGTGGTAGGCACGCAATGCCTACATCGTTCTGAAACATATTTAACACGGACATATGCAAGTTTATGCCAGCGAAGTGTCCAGTTACTGTACAGTCGTTAGCAAGCTTAACGCGAACGCTCCGCTGCATGGACTGGACTGGTTTGACTGATGGCAGCCGCAAAGAGCTGGGCGCTTTTGCCGCGATATTACTGGTATTACATCGCTATCCTTGCGTAGTACACCAGTATATATATTACACAGTGTATAGTATTAATGATAACTAACATACAACTATGCCGAGGGATGTAAAAAGGATTTATTAGAATAATTGTATTGATTGATTGATTGATTGATTGATTGATTGATTAATTGATTAATTGATTGATTGATTGATTGATTGATTGATATGTTAGGTTTAGCGTTCCAAAACCACCATATGACTATGATAGACGTCGTAGTGGAGGGATGCGGAAATTTCGACCACCTGTGGTTCTTTAATGTGCACTCAAATCCGAACACACGGGTCTACATAATTAGAAGTAATAAAATGTAATTGTTGAAGAAAGAAAACTGGACGAAAAGATAACTTGCTGTGCGCAAGTTATTTTAATGCCGTCAGGTGGTATGCGAGGGATTATTGGTCAGGGATTTCGAACCAGCAACCCCTCGCTCCTCAGTGCTGCGTTAACAAACTATAAGCCACGCAACTTTTTTTTCCTTTATTAGTTTCTTTTCCCCATCATACAGTAATAATGCAGTGCGTTAACAGTGCAGACATAGTTAAAAAGTAGTATGGTTTACATAGCCATTAAAATTTCTTTATACAAAGAAGTGGCTCAAGTTGTCCCAGCCACTCTGGTACTCTGTCTTTAATTTTACAATCTTCAATAAAGTTCGTGATCACTTGGCGAAAATATTTACAAATAAGCAGTGTATTGATGTCGGCATGGCAGACTACCATGTATTTTTCCCAAATACTGTGAAGGCCGAGCAACGTAACGGTGTCGTAAGACACTCCATCATCTTCTTCATAAACTGGTAAAAAGCTGATTTCGTATGCATCTATAGCGGTAGATCTTTTCTATAGTTCTTCGCAGAATGTCCAAAAAAAACACGCCTTGCCAACAATCCAGAAAAACAAGTTCGATAGTTTCAGGCTTACGACGGAGGAGAAAGTGCGTTCCCCACGGTACAAACAGACCCCTCCCTTGCATCCACCTTTCACATTCTAGATTCCCTGTACGGAGCTTAAAGAAAAATGGTTTTGAACTATATGGGACAGCCATTTCTTTCGCTCGGGTCAGTACATTTTGGTCATGTACAGCAGCAGGATACAAGCTCCTGTAAAGTGGTACCAGTAAAACAATGTTGACAAGGTCTTTATGTAACCTTTCACGTTTTACTCCCGCTAGATACTCGCTTAAAAATATGTGCCTATAAAAAATTGCTTGCGCCGACCACTTATTTTAAATAACCGTGAAGCAGCCTATACACTTGAACTGAGGTGACAACGAGACAAGGTAGAACACTTCTAAGCCTCAGTTGAATAACTGCATGTAGAAACGGATCTCTTGTATCTCGCAGAAACATAAAATGACCAACGAGCTGCCTTAACAACAAATGTGACATACAAAGACCGCCGAACCGAACACGGCGAAAAGGTTAGTGTGACTAGACCCTTCCCACGCTGATCCCCATATAAATACTGCAAACACGCGGTGCAGCTTCTGCACGCTTACACGCGAGCAATGCAAAACCTGTAAAGTGTACCAGAGTTCGGAGCCAAAGAAAAGATTACATATTGTGGCCCGCGAGAGTATTGAAAAATTCCGTCCTCTAACTTTATCCACTTTTTCGCGCAGTTTAGTCGCCTACCACCACCATTGTGGCTCACTATCACGACAAACTTCTAATGGTACACCCAAATACTTCTCAGGCTGATTCACCCACGGCATGTTGGTATAAACGCCTGGAGTGGAAGGGCAATCTCCATGACAATATCTCAGGCATTTTTCCCACTTTACCGAACTCCCACTGGTCGTACAAACATATTTCGCTATACGGACTACTTTGTTAATGCTGTTGTAATCTGAAAAGAAAACTGCCGCATCATCAGCATGCGCAAATAATCGTACTTCATTCTCGTGCAGTTTGAATTCATGGACGGAACTGCTATTAATCACACTCAAACTCCAAAAACAAAAAGGCTTCAAAACAGACTGAAAAGCAATGGTGCATGAGGGCAGCCTTGACGCATGCAGCGTTGCAAGTTGATGCACCCCTCCCCACCAATTTATTAACAATTAGTCGAGTTGTACAGCCTTTATATGTCATAGTCACACCGTCAGAAGAAAGTATACTGCACCATCGCCATGACTCATCATCACAGAAGAAGGCCAAGCAAGCGCTACGGCTTCTTGCGAACTACTGGTCTGTCAGAACGCCTCTGGGTGGACTGATTTTGTGTGTGCGTATGTGTTTGTGTTTTGCTCTTATTTATTTTTCAACTCTCTCTCTCTCTCTTTCAACCCCCTATTCCCCAACCCCAGTGAAGGGTAGCATACCGGATACTAGCATCTGGTTAACCTCCCTGCCATTTTTTCTTGTTTCTCTCTCTCCCTTTAATTATACAGCCTACGTTTACAGAATTCTAGACACTCATCAGAACATGATGTGACACAAGGTCCAAAGCTTTTTTGTAAATCTAACTGAAGCAATGCGACACATGCATCAGTCGCATCGCAACACTCCAGAATAGATCTGGCCTTATATATGTCTTGTCAAAATTGTGCGTCCTTTGATTCCACGCAGCTGGTGTGGGCCTAATACTTCCTTTATTCCACCCTGTAATTGCTTAGATGATATTTTCATGAAAATCTTGTAGTCTACATTTGCTAAGCTAATGGGCGATACAATTTTATAAGGCGGACTTTTGTTTTCTCATCTATTCGGGTTTGGAATAGTGTGCGCTATCAGAAAGCTAGGAAGTAACATATCTTATACTTGTACGCTTCATTGGATAGACAAGTCAAGATTGGAGAAAAATCAAGGACGCACTCAACCCATCTGGTCGAGGTGACTTTCCTGGATTCAGCCGTGCGATAGCTCTTTCAACTTCCAAATTTGAAAAGGGCAGTTTTAACCCTGCAACAAGACTTTCTGGCACATTTGGCATTATTTCGCCATAAACATTCCTATGTCAAGATACGATCGCTTCAACATATCTCGATAGTAGTTAGAAGAAACACTTTCTATTGCCCTTATTATATGTGTATATAATACCGCTGTAATGCATTTCCGCTTATTTATTCCTGCGAGCATATCACTTCTCTTCATCCAGTGTTTGTTTTGTTGGTGTTTCACCAACCACAACTTACATTCGCAAACTCGAATTTTCCTGGGATCTTTGGGAGCTGAATTTGTAGCTACTGAAGGAATACATTTTTAAAGAGAAGGTACTGTAAAGTGTGAGCAAAAGTAATGACAGAAGTAAAATAACGTTTGGCGCTCAGTGGGAATACTTTGAAAGTGACATAAAGATGGTGGTGTTGAAAACGGCATGTGCAAAGCGAGAAAAAAAATAAGGAAGCATTGCTCAAACAACAGAATTTCACTGCATCGCTAGAACAAAAGGTAAAATTACCAAGAACATTCACAGAAGATATTCGCAAGGCTAAGCATAAGCTTTAGGTTTTTGACATTGAGCATTATCGGGAGGCACTAGGCCACGCCGCTCATAATATCCATAACTCTAGCTATTTATATACGACATTACCACTTGCTTACTGTCAATTGACTTAAATGAAACATTCTTGAGCAAAGCTTCTACGTCATGCTAGCAGTTATGCAGCCCGCAAAATGAGACAGCTAGTTCTACCGAAAGGTTTCCGTCTCAGTTTTACTTGTAGCGCCATCTATTGACATTTCAAGAAGAAACGCAAGCTTGTAGTATACGGCCTCTGTGATTTGGCATGATTTGTCGCATGTCCTTGAGGCCACACGTTCGACAAATGTAGCAATCCCTGCTAAGCATCCCGATAAACTTGAATGTCGTTCTGAGAAACAATTTAAAACTACCATGAGCCATTTGCTATCGAAGCTTACATAAAGACAAATGATCCATTTTCGCATCAGTGACGGTGGAAGCGGCTGTCAGCCGCGCGTTGATTATTCTAAAATTTTTGTTTATTCTGCGGTGATTGATTTTCAATATTTATTATTTTGTTTATATTAACCACAGGTTTCATAGCCAATTTCCCGTGGTGGTTGGGAGCCATATATCAAGTAACAAGCAAGCAAGCGAGCAAGCGAGCAAGCAAGCGAGCAAGCAAGCAAGCTTCTTCCACCATACAGCTGCTTCCGGCGTGAACGCCTACACTGCAATATCTGGGACAATCTGAGGTGGACGTTTCGGTGAAGTGTATTGGAACTGTACTTTTCGCTACCGTAACCAGTATCGCCGACGTCGACTGACGCCAAGTAACGAACTCCGAACAAACCCCGGAGAAAACGCTGTATGTAGTTCGGCCTTTACGATGATACCGCGTGTCGTACGAGCACCAGCGGAGCAGCTCCAACGGAATTCAATACAATTCAATTTTTTATTTGCAAACTGTGAAACATACAGAAACATGTGCTTGATCGTCATTCAATGCTAGTAACGATCAAGCAAGGCACGCTCACATATGTGCCCGGACCCAGCAAGAACGTGCTGCTACACGTGTGAAAAACGCTGCAGCTCAACTCACATTCAACCTTCCTCACTGCATTTTGTATGGTTCCTAAATCTCCTAGCCTTACTTCGTATGATGTGTTGCTATGCATTCTTTGCTTTGGCCTTGTGTCAAACTGGGACTTCTGTTTTTTTTCCTGCTCCTCCTGGAGCGAATTAGACAAGAGAAAAACACTCCGTTTGTTAAAGTTAGAAATTTTCAATGCAGCACTCAAACAATTACGCACGTACTCCTACTACCCAACAAAGTATAGTGTTGGTTTGCTACGCGAACAGTTCGTTTCAATGGAATCATAATGCCTGTGCTGCAGCGCGGGTGCTGTAGTTGCGTCAAACAATCAGTTACCCTTTAGACGCCTGCTGACCCGCAGGTCGCGAGTTCAAATCCCGGCTGCGGCGGCTGCACTTCCGATGGAGGCGGAAATGTTGTAGGCCCGTGTACTCAGATTTGGGTGCACGCTAAAGAACGCCAGGTGGTCAAAATTTCCGGAGCCCTCCACTACGGCGTCTCTTATAATCATATAGTGGTTTTGGGACGTTAAACCCCACAAATCAATCAAACCCTTTAGACACCAGAGAACCTTCATGGTATAAGCCCACAATATTGCCTTGAGTGTTATTTTCATGTGCTCGGTTCAAGCCACAAAGTCTGCGAGCAATACTCAGCGCAGATCGCATCTCAGTGTTAAAGAACCTTCACGTTGGTCGTAGATCATTTTGTTAAGATTGCGCACAAGACGCGAACACTCAAGAGTATTCCAGAGCTTCCTCTACCATCACTGATAAGCCTCGCAAATTCGATACGTGATGTATAAAAGATGGCGCATTTCAACGATGATCAGTTTATCGACGGCCTATCGAGGCTCTGTTCGCCGCTATCAGTGCCAGCGTACATTGCTGTAATCTGACTTTCAGTTTAACGCCACATGTTCGGCCAAAATAAACAGTTTTACGCTGAATACGTCGACTGCTCCTTTCGCCCCGGTGACGTGACAATATGGACACAGCTACACAAATTACACAAGGACGTCGATCCACCTCCTAAGGTTTGGCTTAAACTGCTGCATGAGTAGCTATTCTCTGAGTGCGTCGCACGAATTGTATTTCAACAATGCTAATAATAATAATAAAGTAATAATAGCTTTTGTGCTTTAACGTCCCATAAGCACCGCATGATTACAAGAGACGCCGTAGTGGAGAGCGCCGTAAATTTCTACCACCTGGGGTTCTTTAACGTGCGCCTCAATCTAAGGCCACGGGCCTGAAGTATTTCCGCCTCCATGGAAAATGCCGGATTTCCCCGATGCGTGCGATCCACAGAATTTTTTTCTACTTCTTTCTTCGGACTGTTAGGAATGTTTTTAAAGGCACTGTGCGACGCTTGTTGAAGTCCATCACATGTATGAAACTCTATGGGTCCCTGTCGTGGCCAGGTGGGGGTGCAGGGGTAACTTTGCATGTGTGTACAGGCGTGAGCGAAAGTGTGCAGACCACGGCATCGCGTGGCAGAATGCATCGACGCGCCATCTACCGACGTGGCGCCTGCTGCGGTGCGCATGCTCGTCCCGTCGTTATTAGTAGGTCTCTCATGTCGATCTGTCTGACGAGGTTACGGAGCTCGTAGACGAAACGACAACTGGGTGTCGCTTTGTTTGTCCCGTCGAATCTGTGCCGTTCTTTTACGTAACGACTGCGGTGGGGTCCGTTCAAGCGCCGGACTCGTATCGTTTCATTAATTAGCATAACTAAGCATATCTAGCATCATATAATCTAATGATGCCAAGCATACAAAATCAAGTTCTCTCAGCTCGGCTTGCCTTTTTTTCTGCAGAGCCAAGTTCAACTTAGATAAGCGAAACTTGGTTAAGCCAAAGTAAGTGTTAACTAATCAAACCTAGTCGAGCATGGTATAACCAGAGTCCTTCAATGCTTTTCTGGTCACGAAACTCCACCGTCACTCTATGGGAGAGCTTCATACGCTGCCCAAAACTGCCGCGATGCGGCGCCACTGCGCCACTGAGGGCATCGTTCGGGCTGCTCGCGTACTGAAACAGACTGAAACGCGTGCGCAGAGCGAGACAAACTGGTGGAAGAAGCGTGCGTGCGTGTCCGAGTTAGCCAAAATGTTGTGAGACGACGATGCCTAACACGTGTTGCGTGCCGGGGTGCCGTTCCGGCTACAGAGGAACGACCGAGAAGGTGTCGTTGTTTTCTTTTCCACCTGACAAGGACCAGCGCGAGAAATGGAAACGGGCCATACCGCGGCAGGAAAGTGGCGACTTCAACTTTGAGTCCAAGTATACACGTGTGTGTGCGAAGCATTTCGACGCCTCGGACATTGTCACTACTTATGATTTCAATATCAACGGCGACGCCGTGTCCCTGGAGCGCGACAAGCCAACGCTGAAGGCTGACGCGTTCCCAAGTATTTTTGGTGGCCTTCCTTCGTATCTCACGAAGCGTAAACCTCGACCCCGCTCATCGACAAATCGATCACCGCGCAAACGAGCACGTGAGTCGTCGTGCGAGACGGAGGAGCAACGAGCATCGCCGACGACCTGTTCAGACCACACCGATGCTGCATCAGTGAATGAAGGTATGTAAGCGCTAGGCCAGATTACATCCGTGTCGTCGTGTATGAGGGTATCGTCTGAGCCTGTAAATTTGAAACTGCATGACTTGTTTTTCTTCACTCCTTTTCTTCTTCCTTTTTTTCTTTTTTTAGCAGATGTGGCACTGACCAGTGAAACGGTCGAAACCTACCACACGGACACAGCTTGTCAGACAGACCGCTTGGTTGACTGCGCCAGCTGTGCAGCAGTGCAAAAGTTGAGGTGCCAACTTTGAGCTGCGAAGCAGCAGCTTCGGCAATGCCAAACAAAACTCGCCGAGTTCCGAAAGAAGACTGCCAAGTACGAACGACAACAGCAGAGCCTTCAAAGACTTTCCGATCGCGAGAAACTGATTATTGATCAGTGCGTGATGAAGGCAAACGCGAAGTCTGCAAGAGCCATACGGTAAGCTTCAAGCACTACTTAACGAATATGGTTTACGTGTAAAGGCGATGGAATATTCACGTGGTAATTTTAGATATTCACCAAAATAAAAGCTACATATCCGTTGTTTTCTGAGCAAGTGTCGGCTCCATTCAAAATCAGCTAAGCATTCAAAACTACCATGAAATACGTTTTCTGCTTGAGTCCACCTTTACTGCGCTGACTCTAATACTTTAAATCATGAAACAATGATTTTCGTCCATATAAAAAATGTGCCCTTTTTACTACTACGAGTGGCTTATTCACACCCTCATAACCATGTTATCGTGATGTGTTGATCTTTTTTTCGCACCTTACTGCTATTGTTTTGAGCAAGTTTATAAACAGACAGTGAATGATTGTTTTTATGCGCAGTTTCGTTGAAAACTTGGAGATCCAATGTGCACTTATTTTCTCTTGTCATGAAAAGAAGGCATTCTACGGAAGCATTTCTTGCAGTAATGGTTTAATTGTTTGGGTTTTCTGTTGCGAATAAATAGACACCAGGAGTCTGATAATATTCACAGTTTAATAGAAATTGAGCGGCCGTGCCGTGCGAACCATCTGGCCTTATGCGCAACTTTGCGCAGTCGAGAGATTTCGCTCACTTCCGGGCGAATGGACGTGTAACAACTCGTATGTTCGCCTCTGTTTACATGTGGCACAGCAAGTGCGTTATTGCGAATGTACAGTGTCTGATTTCAGGCAAATTTTGAAAAGCTGGACCAGTTGCAGTATTGCGACGAACGAGCGGCGCTCCCCCGACCCTGACGGCTGCATTTCGACGAGGCGAAACGCAAGAGCAGAAAAAAAGGCGTGCACTTTGATTTACATGCATATAAAAACAACCCCATCTGTTAAACATTAATCAAGAATCCCCCACTACGACGTGTATCAAAATCATATCATCGTTATGGTGCGGCAAACCCCGAATTTTTGTCATTTTCGACTGCGACTGCCGCGAGCTGCTTGTCCAGAGCTGTTAGTTTCTTTTCTCCCGGGTGCTCATTTCAAGGCAGACGGCGCGTTCACGCAGTCACCGACGCACGCTGAATGTTCCAAGTAAATGAGGGAAAGTGAAACGGCTTTTGCAGAAGTTTAGAAAGCTTGGAAATCAAAGCAGACCAACACACTACCGCAGCGGTAGCGGACGGCAGCATGCCCTCACGAGCACAGCTGCGCCCCTAGCGGCCAGTGCTGGCTCCATATGAAGCTGAGGCGGCACTTTCGTGACCAGAAAAGCATTGAAGGACTCTGGTATAACCTAGAGTTACTGTATATGCTATATTTAGGTAAAGGTAGCA
Organism: Rhipicephalus annulatus; assembly: GCA_013436015.1. Classification (NCBI taxonomy): domain Eukaryota; kingdom Metazoa; phylum Arthropoda; class Arachnida; order Ixodida; family Ixodidae; genus Rhipicephalus; species Rhipicephalus annulatus. The sequence continues at coordinate 174,025 of WOVY01011515.1, read as the reverse complement.
TATACAGTAACTCAAGTATAAGCTAATGAAGTCAAGCATAAGTACGTTTAATTATACTGAATTTAACTGGACCAAGCTCTCCTTGTTGTATTCATGTTAAGCCATGTTCGGCTTAGATGAGCTCAGATGAGTCAAGGTGAGTATACCTAAGTCTAAACAGCTATAGTTAACCACCTTATTCAGTAAAATAGCTGAGCATGATTAGCCTATATAAGGCAAACGTAATTGTGGCCAATTGTTCCAAGTCGAATTCTCCATGAGCCCAGAAAAGCCAAGTGAGGACAGAGGCTAATTACTCCTTACTAGCTTTACACTAATTCGCCAGTAAAAGTCTAAAACGTGTTGATTAAGGCACAGATGTCTCATTAAGCTACAGATGTCTCAATTAAACCTTACTGGCCATAATTTGCAAAATTTTGTGACATCGAGTACCTCGGGATGGCTTGTTTTGATGCCACACACAATAATCAATATAATTATAGTTGTTGCAAACGCAATTTCGATATAAGACTCGGTCAGGAGTGATTAGTATCTTCCTAAGCTTAAATTTTCTGAGTCTGTGGAGAATTCGGTTACAATTTTTTGGGTTTATATCTGTGGGTTTAAATAAATATAGCTTAATTACAACAGCTAGACTCGCCTTACTATATAACGTTCCAGCATTAAACGCAATCAAGTTGAGGTTGTGATGGCCACCTATCTGGACCCAGAGATTCGTGGCACTCTCCACTGCGTCGCAGCTCTGACCGCCACCTTCGTCAGTTGCTTCGCAGCCGCTTGGGACTGAGGGTTGAGGGTTAATTAGTGTATTCTTGTGGGAGTTAATGGTTGTAGACTTATGCCACAGGAGCGAAAGAAAGACACGCCTGAACGATAACCGATGCCAGCCCGGAACGTGAGCCGTGGCTTCACGTGCCACGGCCTAGCGCCTTCTTTTTTTTCTTTTGTCGCCAACGCGCGCTCCGGTTTGCGCGCCGCCCGAACGAGGGCGCTACAGGGCCCCCCCCCCCCCCCGTGTAGACTGGAAGTCGGAATGTGACATGCCGTTTGTGGTATTCCAACGGAAGATCAGTCGTAGATGAGAGGCTTTCTAGGGCGGTCTCCAGGTATGCCGGCTTGAGTCGGTCCAAGCTGACTGTCTCTTCACGGCCATTCTGAAGTAGAGTGGCAGTTTTGGGGGTGCGGTGAAGGACGCGGAATGGTCCGTCGTAGGCTGGTGTCAAAGGTGGTCTGACCGCGTCGTGGCGCACGAAAACATGTGTTGCAGTGGCCAGATCAGGGTGGACGAATATGGTCTTGTGTTCGGAAGGTCTGGGTGGACTGGGCCGGAGGTCTTGAACGCAGTCGAGGAGGCGTTGTAGGAATTGCTGTGGCTGGTCTGGTAGCTTCGTTTACGTGAAGAAGTCTCCCGGAAGCCGTAGAGAAGTGCCATACACCAGCTCTGCTGTTGAGCACTGCAGGTCTGCCCGCATGACAGCTCGTAAACCTAAGAGCACCAGTGGCAAGGCATCAACCCAGGTGGCTCTATTGAGGCGGGTAGTCAAGGCGGTCTTCAGTTGTCGGTGAAGGCGTTCCACCATGCCGTTGGCGCAAGGATGATAAGCCGTGGTACGGCAATGTCTGGCTCCGAGGATGCGATTAAGGCAAGTAAACAGAGAGGACTCAAACTGACGTCCACGGTCTGTTGTCACTGGTGCCAGGACAGCCAAAACGGGATACCCACGTAGAAATGAAAACGCGGGCAACTGTCTCGGCTGTGATATCTTGAATTGGAACAGCCTGTGGCCAGCGTGTGAAGCGATCGACCATGGTCAATATATAACGGTACCCCTGAGACACTGGTAGAGGGCCCACAATGTCTAGATGAACATGGTCGAAACGACGGCCGGGTGGAAGGAAAGGTTGGGGCGGCGTCTTAGTATGACGGGAGACCTTTGTCATCTGGCAGGGCAGGCACATGCGCGTCCAAGCGCGCACATCACCGTTGATTCCGGGCCAGACATAGCGCTGGGTGAGAAGACGCTGAGTAGCCCGAATGCCAGGGTGACAGATGTCGTGTAAGGAGTGGAAAACGGTGCGTCGTAATGAAGCGGGAACGAAAGGGCGGGGAAGGTCAGCTGAGACATCGCACCACAAGCGCTCAGATGATAATGGATGAGGCACCAGGCGTAGTCGGAGAGAACGGGGGTTCTCCCGAAAAGCGGCAAGCTCTCTATCATCCTGCTGTGCCGAGGAGAATGAGGCCCAGTCGATGGTTGGCGGTGGAGAGTCAACCGCGGCTATACGAGAAAGGGCATCTGCGGCGGTGTTGTCAGCTCCTTTCACGTGGCGGATGTCAGTCGTAAACTCCGATACATAAGCCAGATGGCGGAGTTCACGGGGCACGTACTTGGATGAGTTAGTGCGGAAAACATACGCCAGTGGCTTATGGTCAGTCAGCACGTAAAACGAGCATCCTTCAAGGAAATGCCGAAAGTGCTGTATTGCAGCGTAGATGGCTAGTAATTCCCGGCCAAAGACGCTGTAGCGGGTCTCAGCAGGAAGTAGCTTCCGAGAGTAAAACGACAAGGGTATCCACTCGGAGTTAATGCACTGCTGTAAGACGGCTCCGACGGCCACGCTGGATGCGTCCACCATCAACCGAGTAGGGGCGTTGCTGCGTGGATGAATGAGAAGCACGGCGTTAGCGACCGCTTGCTTAGCAGCAGCAAAGGCGGCCTGGGCCTCTGACGACCAAGGAATGGCGGAGGACGGGCCGGCGGTCGACCGAAGAAGGTCGGTGAGCGGTCGTAGCAGTTCGGCACAGTGTGGTATGAAGCGCCTGGAAAAATTCACAAGCCCCAGGAATTGGCGTAATTGGCGCAGTGTTGTAGGCTGAGGATAATCCTGAATCGCTTTAACGTGGGACCGGAGAGGGCGTATTCCTTTGGATGATATGTGATGGCCCAAGAACTCGAGCTCAGATGCGCCGAAAGTACACTTAGAGGCGTTCACAACGAGGCCGTACTGCTGAAGACGTTGGAACTGAGCGCGTAGATGGTGCTCATGATATTCAGGTGTGCGGCTGGCGATGAGGACATCGTCAAGGTACGCAAACACAGTAGGAAGACCCCGTGTGACCTCAGAAATGAACCGCTGGAAAGTTTGAGCCGAATTGCGGAGTCCAAAAGGCATCCGCACGTATTCAAACAACCCAAAGGGCGTCGTGATGGCGGTCTTAGGTATGTCGGCGGGCTCGACAGGAATCTGGTGGTACGCCTTAACAAGGTCCACTTTGCTGAAAATTGTGCAGCCGTCGAGGCGCGATGTAAAATCCTGGATGTGAGGTAGAGGATAGCTGTCGTGGACCGTCTTGGCGTTCAACGCTCGATAGTCCCCACAAGGACGCCAGTCACCAGGATCACGCTTTGGCGCCAAATGCAGCGGGGAAGCCCAAGCGCTTGACGACGGGCGGATAATGCTGAGCTGCAGCATGTGGTCAAACTCCCGTTTAGCAATAGCTAGGCGGTCTCCGAACAGTGGCGTGGTCGAGCGGCTGCCGGTGGACCCCGGGTGAAGATGTGATGTGTCACCGTATGTTTAGGCGGCTGAGTGAGGTTGCACGGTTTAGTTAACTCCGGGAAACTCGCCAAGATTTTTTCGAACGGTGAGGAAGGTATCAGCATGCGGATGGCCATTGGAGCGATGTCGGACAGGACTCCCGAGATGGAGAGACGAGTCTTACCATCTATGAGGCGGCGCCGCCGCACGCTGACGTCCAAATCGAAGTATGAGAGGAAGTCCGAGCCGATGATCGGTTGAACCACGTCTGCGATGACGAAAACCCACCGGAAAATGCAGCGAAGACCGAAGTCGAGGGTGAGAGATCGGAGCCCATACGTTGCTATAGACGAGGCATTGGCAGCACGAAGCACTTGCCCCTGTGACTTTGAACGATCAGCCTTAGTCGGGGGCACAACGCTAATTTCCGCGCCCGTATCTATAAGGAACCTGGCGCCCGATAGCTGGTCCGTGACCATGAAAAGGTGGCTGGGACGAGAAGGGAGATCACACGCCGCCGTCAGTGATCCCGGCAGGCGTTTCCCTGCCACGAACATGGGGGTGTACACTTCGTGGCTCGGTGTCGGAAACGCCGGTGGTACCAGCAGAGGGGTGGAGGGCTGGGACTCCGAGCATCTCGTGTGCGTGGAAGAGCTCGACGACCGGAACGAGGCGAACGAGTCTCCTGCAGGGGGCTCCGGAGTGCGGCAATGGAGGCGGCGAGTTCGTCGATGCGGGCCTCAAGGCACGAAATCGCTGTGTCTGCTGGTGGTAAGACAGCGTTGACAGATGGGGAGGTCGCTTCATGAACCTGATCGGCGAGCTCCGCCAGGCGGTCGAGATTGACGTCGCCGGCCGCCAGGAGGACGAGGCGGATTGGCTGAGAAAGGCGTTGGAGGAAGAGCTCGCGAAGCAACGCTGAGTGGGCAGAGACGTCGTGTTTCCCAAGAAGCTGTCGCATTCGGCGCAGTAGTTGGGAGGGGCGCCTGTCGCCAAGGTCCCCCTCTGCAAGGAGCTACTGTAGGCGGACGCGTTCCGAAGGCATGAATCGTTCCAGCACCTTGGTTTTAAGGTGCTGATATGGCGTAGTGTCCGAGGGGTTGGAGAGGACGTCGGAGAGCTCGCTGACAACGTCAGGAGGACACGCCTGAACGATAACCGATGCCAGCCCGGAACGTGAGCCGTGGCTTCACGTGCCACGGCCTAGCGCCTTTTTTTTTCTTCTGTCGCCATCGCGCGCTCTCCGGTTTGCGCGCCGCCCGAACGAGGGCGCTACATGGTCAAGTATTGCAAGGGTGGCCAATCCTGCCTTGGTGAGGGAGTGTATTACCAGCTGTGGTCGCCACTTCACACCCGTATATTATGTGTATATATATATATATATATATATATATATATATATATATATATATATATATATATATATATATATATATAGTGGATGAAAAAATAACCAGCCGTGAGCAGGAACTTTTGTCTTGCTCACGGCTAGTTATTTTTTATCCACTTTTCTTTCTTCTTATTTACATTCCATTGGTTCTAATAACTTCCCCTGTACATTCCTTGGCATTACTGTCTGTTAGATCTCATATATATATATATATATATATATATATATATATATTACGACGACTTGGGTTGTAACGAGGTTTATTGGTCGTGAACTCGGGAACGAACAAGCGCAACGGACCCGAAAAAGAAGCGCACGTTCCAAGAAGATGATGATTGTCAGCCAGAACATATGATGATAATTGACTGCTGTTCAGATGAGGATGAAGCGCATAATAGATGCCTACACTGATTCCCCCCCCCCCGTGGAAGCGGCCAGCCTGGCCGCTGCGGGCGGGTAGTCAAGGTGACGAGGAACGTCGTGTGAAAAGGTTCATGCGGGAAACGTGTATACAACTTCGGTGCTGCGGTAACGGCGGTCAGTTGGTACGACAAGAGGCGTCACACGATAGTTGAAAGGTGAAGTCTGCTCTAAAACAACATATGGGCCGATGAATCGAGGCTGGAACTTGTCGCAGAGACCAGGTGTGCGAATTGGTGTCAATAGCAGCACCTAATCACCCGGTCGGAATGATACCACACGATGAGAGGTGTCGTAGACGGCCTTCCTTGCTTGTTGCGTAGCTTCCGTGTTCATACGAGCGCGCTGGTGGCACTGGGCAAGGCGAGAAATATATTCTTCGCAAGAAGATGGTGATGAAGGGCCATTGCTGGTGAAGAAGGAAACATCGATAAAGAAAGTAGGTGAACGTCCGTAAACAAGATAAAACGGTGAGTAGCCGGTTGTGCGCTGAACAGCGGTGTTGTAGGCGAAAGTGAGGAACGGTAGAAGTTTATCCCAGTTTCTGTGATCCGGTTGAATGTATACGGCGATCATGTCGGCAAGGGTTCGATGAAATCTCTCGGTCAGACCGTTTGTTTGAGGATGGTAGCTAGACGCCATCTTGTGTGTGGTACCAGAAACGCGAAGAACTTCACCTAAAAGCTGTGATAAGAACACCTTTCCACGGTCACTTAGAAGTACACGAGGTGCACCATGACGTAGTATTATGGCCTGAAGGACGAAGTCAGCAACTTCCGATGCTGAACCAGTAGCTACTGAAGTTGTCTTTGCGTAGCGTGTCATATGGTCTACGGCGGTGACTATCTATCTATTTCCAGCACCAGTAACAGGAAGGGGCCCATAAAGATCGACACCGACGACCTCGAAAGGTGTTGTAGGGCACGTCATTGGCTGTAACTGACCAGCCGGGGGAGATGTCGGAAGTTTGCGAAGTTGGCACGGAGAGCAGGAACCCACGTACTTTGCTACGCTGGTAGAAATCCCAGGCCAATAAAAGCGGCTTCGAATGCGGTCGTAGGTTTTGTGAAAGCCTAGGTGGCCAGCAATCAAAAAGTCATAAAAGGCGTTAAGTAGATGATGTTGAAGAACGCGTGGCAGAACAGGTACCCAGCGTTGGCCGTCAGGATGATATATATGATGATACAGCACACCGTCCTGAAATTTGAAGTGCTCGAGTTGTCGACGAAGGCGTGCATTGGGTGGACGCGTAGCTCCTGAGAGGTGGTCTATAATGCGCCGACAATACGGGTCAGCCTGCTGGCGAGAACTGAAGGGTTGTTCATCGTCGATTGGCGGTTGGTACAGCGAGGCGAGCAAGGCAACAGAAGTGGGAGTCACGTCCGCACTGGTGTCGTTGGAGGTGGCAGCTGGAGTGTCGACGACGCCGTACGTAGTGGGCAATAAGAAAGAGCGTCGGCGTCTTGATGTTTTTTGCCCGATTTATAAATAATCTCAAACTGATACTCCTGTAGGCGTAAAATCCAACGACCCAAGCGTCCGGACAAGTTCTTCATTGTAGAAAGCCAGCATAAGGCGTGGTGGTCCGTTACGATGGTGAATTGACGGCCGTACAGATAAGGACGGAACTTTTGTATGGACCAAACCACAGCGAGGCACTCCTGCTCAGTGATGGTATAGTTTTTTTGGTAGAAGTAAGCACTCGGCTAGCATATGCGATGACCCTTTCCTGTCCAGAGTTATCGCGTTGGAGGAGAACAGCACCTATACCGCAACCGCTGGCGTCGGTATGCAGGAGTGTTGGGGCGGTGTCATCAAAAATTGCAGAGTACAGGCTCTGACGTCAAAGCTTTCTTCAATAGGTGAAACGCCGACTGACATTCCTCGGACCACACAAAGAGTGCATTAGATACAAGTAGTTTGTGAAGTGGCGCAGCTATTAAAGCGAAATTTCGTATGAAGCGACGAAAATATGATGCGAGGTCAAGAAAACTTCGCAAATCCTTAAGTCTTGTGGGGCATGGAAATCGAAGGACGGCAGCGATCTTTTCGGGGTCAGGGCGAATACCGTCCTTGCTGACGACATGACCGAGAACCTTGATGGATTTGGTGGCGAAACGGCACTTCTTGGTGTTGAGCTGCAGACCCGCACCGGCGAGGCACGTTAGGACGTCATCCAAGCACTCAGGTGCTGAGAAAACGTTGATGAAAAGATGATAATGTCATCAAGGTGGCAGAGACACGTCTTCCATTTCAGACCACGCAGGGCGGTGTCGATCACGCGTTCAAACGTCGCGGGCGCATTGCAGAGCCCGAAAGGCATCACGTTAAATTCGTATAGGCCATCGGGGGTTGCAAATGCCGTTTTTTCTTTGTCGTCATCGTGCATGGGAATTCGCCAATATCCCAAGCGCAAATCGAGGCTTGAAAAGTATTCGGCGCCTTGCAGTGAATCAAGGGCGTCGTCGATGCGTGGCATGGGGTATACGTCCTTGCGTGTGATGTTGTTAAGTACCCGGTAATCAACGACGCAAAAGCGCACGGAGCCATCTTTTTTCGTACCAAAACAACAGGGGATGACCAAGGGCCAGTTGATGGACGAATTATTTCTCGTTGGAGCATGTCAGCGACGTTTTCCTCGATGATTTTTCGCTCAGCGAGAGACACGCGGTACGAGCGGCGATGTACAATAGATGTTCCCTATGTCTGAATGCGATGCGCTGCAGTGGTAGTTCGGCCCAATGTTGAGGAGGAGGTGTCAAAAGAATCGGCGTGTTTCGTTAATAACGCAAGCAACTGCTGCGCCTGTATAGCTGTTAAGTCATCACTGATAAGAGCTGTGAAGGGAGAGGATGAGCCAGGCTTACTCATAGAACGGTCGTTGGTAGAGGCAGGTTTAAGTGGCGTGACGCTGACAGGCTCAGCATTCACAACACAGGCTACTGCAGTGCCCTCTGGCAGGAGAACTTTCTCTGGCGTTTCATTCGTAGCAATGACGAGCGTGGAGCCATGGTGAAAGCGTACGACACCTGATGCAAGGGCTACGCCTTTTGCGACGCAAGTCGACGAAGGGGACACCAAGACGTCACCGTGGTCGATGTCCTTAGAGATCAGGGTCACAATTCGTTCTTGATGTTGCGGTAGTTCGAGATCTTCGCGAGCGAACAGGCGTAGTGGCTTGTAGACGTCTTCGTCGAACATGGAGTCCGTATTAATTAGGTGCAGAATCCGTTCCCCACAACATATAGCGGCTGAAGAAGAAGATAGGAAGTCCCACCCTAGAATTAGCTGGTGAGAGCACCGGGTAAGCACAGTGAACTCGATGTAATGCAAAATGATTGATATGTGGGGTTTAACGTCCCAAAACCACTATATGATTATAAGAGACGCCGTAGTGGAGGGCTCCGGAAATTTAGACCACCTGGGGTTCTTTAACGTGCACCCAAATCTGAGCACACGGGCCTACAACATTTCCGCCTCCATTGGAAATGCAACCGCCGCAGCCGGGATTCGAACCCGCACCCTGCGAGCCAGCAGCCGAGTACCTTAGCCACTAGACCACCGCGGCGGGGCGATGTAATGCAAAATGTAATCAATAAACACACGAGCAGTACAAAGAGCAAAAGGGCGGATAGTGTTCCCCTGGGCTTCGACTAGATTGGGTCCATTATAAGGTGTCATTACTTTTTTGAGGCGTTTGCACAAATCATACCTAATCACAGAAACTGTAGCACCGGTGTCCACCAAAGCGTCCACGAGAACTCCTTCCACCGTAACAGAAACCAGGTTGAACGGGCGTGCTGGAGGAATATGAGTCCTACTGTTACATGCAGTTTCTCCTCCGAAAACTGCATCATTTAGTTTTTCGACCGGATGTCAGTCGTAAACGAGGCTAGCCGAAAAAGAGAGGAGGAGCGACGGAAGGGCGAAGGTGATCGGCGTCGGCTTGAACGGTAAGTGTTCCGCGTCTCAGTCGACGCGGGCGGAGATGGAGACCGCTGCTGTCCAGATGAATAACGCCGAGCGTAAGAATCCCCACTGGAAAAGTCCCGTTCGCGCATGTCGTACCCGCGACGCTCGTCCTGCTGGCGCTTGTGGCAGAAGCGCGATATATGGCCACGATATGCACAGTAAAAGCATGTTGGGCGAGACGGGCGCCAAGGCGGGTAGTAGAGGGCGTTCGACGCACCGGGAGATAGCGCACTCAAGTGGACAGACGGAGGGTCGGATGGGATTGGCCGGAAGTGGACCGGTGGTGCAGCAGCAACCGGCGTGAATGATGGCAGTGGCGAAGTAGAGTTTACGTTGCGAGGAGGCGCGGCCGCAACTTGCGCGTACGTTGGAGGGCTAGACGGAGGTGGCTGTAGGTAGGCTGGACCGGTGAATGATGTTAGTTCCTCCCTTACGATGTCACGGAGGGCCATGCTTGAAGGCTGTGTGACAGATGGAGAAGGTCGTGAGATGCCCATTGATTGAAGTTCTTCTCGTATGATCTCCCGTATCATGTCACGTAGGTCCCGGTCTGCTGTACGGTGTTCACTATTGCCCGACTGAAGGCGAACAGAATCAAATTCGTCGAGACGCTGACACGTAGAGACGACGTCAGTGACAGTAGAAGGATTCTGGGCAACAAGGGCATTGTAGGCAATGCTTCCGATGCCCTTCAGGATGTGGCGCAGTTTGTCCGACTCGGACATCGAAGAATTGACGCGCCGGCAAAGCGCAAGGACATCCTCGATGTAAGATGTATATGAATCGCCGGGGTGTTGTTGGCGAGTATCTAGGGCCCTCATCGCTAGAGCGGATCGAACGGCTGGCGTGCCGAATACTTGGCGAAGCTGCTGCTTGAAGGCAGGCCAGTCGGTGAGGTCTATCTCATGGTTCAAGAACCATGTCTTGGCAACGCCCGTGAGATAAAGCGACACTCGGCGGAGCTTGTTAGAGTCGTCCCAGTGATTAGTTGCGCTTACTCGCTCGTAGTTATCGAGCCAGTCCTCCACATCTTCGCCGCGGAGACCAGCGAAGATCGGAGAGTCACGCTGGTGGTTTACGATGTAAAGAGGAGGGGCTTGCGGCGCAGTGACGGCTTGCGGCGCACAGACGGGAGCAGAAAGGGCATCCACCCACTCACTCTGAGACATGTTGGCGGACTGAGGGTCCAAGCGGCGGCCTGAACGGAGCTCCAGCGAGTAGGCGTTGTAAGGAGAGGTACTGGGAACGTCAATCCACCTCCACCACGTATGACGACTCGGTTGTAACGAGATTTATTGGTCATGAACTCGGGAACGAACAAGCGCAACGGATCCGAAAAAGAAGTGCACGTTCCAAAAAGATGATGATTGTCAGCCAGAACACATGATGATGATTGACTGCTGTTCAGATGAGGATGAAGCGCGTAATAGATGCCTACAATATATATATATATATATATATATATATATATATATATATATATATATATATATATGGGTGTGTGTTGGTATACATTTCTTATTTCACGAAGGATGCACGCACGCACACACATGGACACATATATACAAGGTGTTTCAAGACATGTCTCCAATATTGTTTACGATCAGCAAAAGACGCTATTTGCTCGCTGTCTTCACAGTTGTTTTTTATAGTGGCAGACATCTTACGAAGGTTGAAGACATCATTTGTAACGGTAATTAGTAAATGTAAATAATTAACTTTAATTAGTGCCGTGCGGCAGTTAAGTAAAATGGGAGAATTGAAGTTCTTGATACGAAAAACCCATTGCCGCTTTAAGATTACAGGAAAGCGGCATCTGGTAATAACTACGAATTAATCAAATTCTCCTGGATTCTGTGGCTGAACCGAAACCAACGGACCGAAAAGCGCAACAAGCAGACGACGACAATGACATCACTGTTCAAAATGGCGGCTATACAGGGTTTCAGTTTTTTTCTCATTTGATAGTCTATGTGTATCATGCGGGTGTAATTGCGAGCCAGCCGACACACCCACTCAACGAAGTCGGTTATGATGGGTGTAATCTTAAGATACAAGAGAGCAGAGTGGATCAGGGAACAAACCAGGGTTAAGGATATCATAGCTCAAATCAAGAATGAGAAATGAACATGGGCCAGGCATGTAGCGCGTTGGCAGCATAACCGTTAGTCATTGGGATAACTGACTGGATTCCCAGCGAAGGAAAGCGGGTTAGGGGGAGATAGAAAGTTAGGTGGGTAGATGAGATTAGGAATTTCCGGGTATAGAGTGGCAGCAGCAAGCACAGGACCGAGTTGACTGGCGGAACATGGGAGAGGTCTTTGTCCTGCAGTGGACGTAGTCAGGACGATGATGATGATGATGGTGTGTGTGTGTGTGTGTGTGTGTGTGTGTGTGTGTGTGTGTGTGTGTGTGTGTGTGTGTGTGTGTGTGTGTGTGTGTGTGTGTGTGTGTGTGTGTGTGTGTGTTGTGATCCGGGGTGCTGAGTCGTATCTCACCGCTGTCAACCAGTTGTTGCGGGTCGGAAGGAAGGTCGCTGGAGGATACGAAAACAAAACCCGGTCTCTTGTGGTAGCGTGGTGTAGCTTCGGGTTGAGGAAACGAACGCTTACGAGATGGGGATACGAAAAACAAACAGGTTTATGGCACTATTTACAAATATTTACAGCATGAGGTTAAGAGTTCGCAAACCACGAACGTGGTGGTTGAACCGCTACACAGTTCAGAGCCTTCACAAACTACGAACGTGGTGGTTGAACCTTTACTTGGTTCAGAGCGACGTCCCGCACTCTGCGGCGCCGTTATAAGCCCTGTCGGGCTCCTCCTTCTTCAGTGGAACACCAATCACACACACACACAACAGGTGAGGGGTACGAGCATGCACGGCGCACGTGAACATCCAATTTTTGAGTCAAGATCACTGCACTGAAAGGTGGCGCCAGAGGGGCTCTTGCTCGTCGTGTGTGTCGCTGGTCGAGGGGTCCCAAGCTTCGGACAGCAGACATCAAACGGTCCGCCAATCTGTCCGCTCAATTAGCAGGGCACTTTGTGGCGGCGGTCGCCGTTTCTTCAAAGGAAGACGCTGTCTTTGTTGTCCTCTCTGGAACGGCTTACAGCTTCGTGGCGACACGACGTCTCATCCGCCGGCTAGCAGGGACAATACCTGGCGGGCATAGGCAGCCGGCCATTCGGCTACTTGTTTGAGGATTAAAAGAGCGCCGCTCCCCCGTCAGCTCTCGACGCTGGTTCCGAGAAAACTTGGTTCTAGGCGTGGGAACGCTGCCCGGCTACGCTTCTCAGCGACAGCATGGCGCCTGCTGACGACGGTCATAACAACTTCCCCCTCGCCAGATGAGTCACGGAGGGCAGCAGTCAACACTGCTGCTCGCAGGGACGACGAAAAGGTCAGTAGTTGAATGCCAGGAACTGGTCTTCCCTTGTGACATGGTCCGGGTGATTGCCGAATCTTCGACACCATTTCTGAAACTGGACCACATGCACAAGCAAGCACTCGGCACCCTTCGAACAAACCCAAGCCAAAAGAGGGATGGGAAACCAATTTTTCATTGCTAGCTTTAATAAAAAGCTCGCACTCAAAACTCTCAGGACTCACTTGCGCTGAGAAACCAAACGTGCTACCTTACAAATTTACATAATAAGATGCACGACAAAAAAAACTAAAATATCAATTTTGATACATAAAGAGCACCCCAGAATGGCTTAGAAAGAGCGGCTGAGCGCGTCAGCGTTTCCATTCAATTTGTTCTTTTTTTACGTAATGTCAAAATGATATTTTTTAAGAATCAAGCTCCACCTCACAAGGCGACTGTTCTTCGATGTCATGGTTTGCAGCCAAGGGGACAATGGTCTGTATCTACTTTAAATTTATCACCTCCGAGACAACGCTGCAACTGATCAATAGCCTACACAAGGCAAGCGCATTCATTTCCTGAAGCGCAGTACGTTATCTCACGAGAGTCCAAATTCTGGCTCAAGTAAAGCACAGCTTTGCTTGTTACCACTGTCGTCCTGACATAGAACGGCACCTAGGCCTCGATCTCTCACATAACACCGAACCGTTAATTCTCGGTAGTCAACAGAAGCTTTCAAAACCGGATGACGATCAGTATTGCCTCTTCACTTAAGGCTGCCTCCTCCTTTTAATCACTGACTACTTTCATCGGTTCTGTCCCGCTGAGAGCATCGGTCAGGAACTCGGATTCAGTGAGCGCTAATTTTGTCCGAACGTCCGTCTTGGTTTACGGCCGCCAAATATTCGTCTACTACTGAAACACTAAGCTATCTAGCTTTCCTGAAACTTTTGCCTACGCTGTGGCCAAAATTACTGTTCGTTCGCTCAACCTGAGAAAAAGTCTACTGTTCCGCTCATATGATGACTTGATCAATTGTCTTCAAAGAAAACCAACAAAACAGAGACAAACACTTCTTTCTAGAAGGTTCGTTTGGTTGAAGCAAACTGCTTATGCAAACGCTTCTGAGTAAAAAACCACTGGGCTCGCCTGAGCTCTTTACTTACTCCCATTCCAACAGCGTTGCAAGGTACACGGTACTACTAACCAAAACGCTTAATCCTTCACACTTTGTCTTTCTTACGTTACGTTGTAACACACCGTGATCAACACAAAAATAACCATAAGTAAAAACACCTAAAAAGCAATTGCATAGGTCCTATGCTAATACCG
>WOVY01011515.1:0-155000 GCA_013436015.1 Rhipicephalus annulatus | reverse complement strand
CTAAATATATATATATATATAGAGAGAGAGAGAGAGAGAGATAACTTTTTAGGACTAGCTCTTTAAGGGAGACCATACTCAGAAAACAGAAACTCATCATCAATGCGTTGTTAAAACGGTCATGGGAGGGCATCTAAATGTCCTAAAAACATGCTCAACGAGTCCAGATGGAGAGCGAGAAAGATCCTATTTTCCAGCCTCACGACTTCTTCTGAACAGCCACAAATGATTCGCCAGGGCATTTCTGGCATTTCAGGATTTATAGGGGACTGATACGTACTCGGTTGGTCCACCAGGACATTTTGCGTATACCAACTGTGCTACTGAACTGGGAGTGGGGTTCCTAATTCACAGGAACATAGCTGGCAACATAGAGGAATACTATAGCATTAACGAAAGGGTGGTAGGTATCGTAATTAAATTGAATAAGAGATACAAGTAGAAGGTGGTACCGGCGTACGTGTACACATCCAGCCATGATGACGCTTCAGTTGAAAGCTTCTACGAAGACGTGGAATCAGCAATGAGTAAGGTAAAAACGCAGTATACTATACTGATGGGAGACTTTAATGCAAAGGTAGGGAAGAATCAGGCTGGAGACCAGGCAGTAGGAGATTATGGTATCGGTACTAGGAACACCAGAGGAGAGCTACTAGTAGAATTCGCAGAACGTAATAATTTACGGATTTCGAACACCTTCTACTGGAAACGAGGAAACCGCAAGTGGACATGGAGGAGTCCTAATGGTGAAAATAAGAACGAAATAGATTTTATAATGAGTGCACACCCAGGCATCGTGCAGGATGTTGAAGTGGTTGGCAAGGTACGATGCAGTGACCATAGAATGGTACGGTCTCGAATTCGCCTAGACTTGAAGAAGGAACGACAGAAACTGATACGCAAGAAGCCAATCAATGAGCTAGCACTGAGAGGGAAAGTACAAGAATTCAGAACAGATACTCGGTTCTAATCGAGGAAACCGGCCTTTTGCTACCCGGTCATCGACTATCCAATCCAAAATAGTGTGTGATTTCAATTCTGACAATTTATGAGAGTAATCGTCCTGACGTATTATAATTAAATGGAAAAATGACGCAGAAGATATCCATAGATCAAGAAAATACATTTTGTTTTAAAAAACGCAATCGAGTTTGTAAACGTCCTTCTGATATTGTCGAAACGGAGAAGTGCAAGTTAGCGAGCCATAAGCAAGTGCTACACGCGTTGTAATAGGCAATTACAACAAACTCAGTAAATTACAGCACATATTAACAAGACCGTCGGATCCAAATAACCAGACGGTCACAGTTAGCGCCGAGGGCGGTCACAATAATTTCACTATGGCGTTTCTTCAAATATTAGCATTGTTTTGGCGCGTCGAACCTCAAATGAAATTACCTTTTAAACGCTGATCTATTTGCCGTGTGAAGCAATCAAATGCACTGAGAATGAGTTCGGTATCTGGTTTCGGCCACTGTACATGCCTTTTTGTGGCTCTTTTAAGATAAATGAATGTGACATATAATTTTTTTATAAGTAAGGCTGATTAAAAGTCTTGTGCTACATCCCTAAACACACGTAACCAGGCTGCAATGCTTCAACTTACACGATCATGATCTGCACATCTCTGCTTGAGTCGGCGCCGATCATGGTGCAATGAAAAGACTCCTGGCGGCAAGTTTACATCGTCTCCGGGCGAGCCACCACTGATCGGACCACTTATTATATTGCCACGTTCCATTTCCCAAGTTTTTGTTATCGTCCCAAAACACCACACGATTCTTAGCGCAAACCGCGCCTGCAGTTTTCTAGAAGGTTCCGGACTGTAGTAGATCATTTCGATAAGATCACGCCCACTGTGCGAACGGTACAGATTGTTCTGGAAGCTACGCCACCGCCAGCGATAACGCTAGAACATTCGACGGCAAGAGTATAAATGCCGACGCGCTTCGCCGCTTGTCTGTTGTTGATCGAAGGCCGACGCTGCGTTCGCCGCTATCAGTCCGAGACTGCTATCTGTGCAAGACTGCTGCTGTAATTAGACTTTCTCTTTACCGGGCACAGGTTCGCCCAAATAAACAGTTAAATACCAACACGAAGTTTCCTGTCTTCGGCCACGTCACGACGCCGTGACATCTGGTGGAGGTGCTGGGTACCACTGGGACAACGAAGAAAAGCTCCGTCGTGTGTACTTCTACCTGGAAGACACCGCAAGGACCTGGCTAGAGAATCGGGAGTCCACGCTCCGAACGTGGGATGTCTTCTGCGGCGCATTTCTGCAAACGTTCGCGAGCGTCGCTCGCAAAGAGAGGGCCGCTGCTCTACTTGAGACCCGGGTTCAGCTACCAAATGAAAAGGTTGGAATTTTCACAGAGGAGATGACCCGCCTATTCCGTCACGCTGAGCCAGACATGCCTGAGGAAAAGAAAGTTCGTTTCCTCATGCGAGGGGTCAAACAGGAGCTCTTCGCGGGACTAATGAGGAATCCACCGAACACCGTCCAAGAATTTGTATCCGAGGCGACCACCATCGAAAAAACGCTGGACAAGCGCACCAGACAGTATAATCGTCGCCTGACTCGAGAATGCGCTGCTGCTCAAGCCAGTGACTCCGACGACCTGCGTGAAACGATCCGAGCGATCGTGCGGGAAGAGCTGCGCAAACTGTTGCCTTCGGCGCAGCCTCAAGTGGATTCGATCGCAGACATTGTGCGAGAAGAAGTCCGGCAATCGCTTCGAATTCCCGAAACACCGCCGCCCGAGCCAGAAACTATGAGCTACGCCGCTGCAGTGCGCCACAACGCTCCTCCCCGTCCACGCCGAAACGCCGCTCCGTCGCACTTCCGTCGCCAGACGCCACCGCCGCCACCACCCCCACCGACGTCCTACCGTTCCCCAGCGGGCCGGCGCAGTGCACCGAGGAAAACGGACGTTTGGCGTGCACCTGACAACCGCCCGCTCTGCTACCACTGCGGCGAGGCCGGGCACACATACCGCCGTTGCCAGTACCGACAGATGGGACTGCGTGGCTTCGCCGTCAATGCACCGCGTCCGCGGCCAGGAGATCGGCCACGTGACATCGCCGACTACCTGGCAGGAACTCACTGGACACCACGAAGTCCTTCCCGTTCGCCGTCGCCCAGCCGCCGCATGTCACCGCACCTCCGGCAGTACTCTGGCCCAACGCGGGGCCGGTCTCCTAGCCCGTATCCGGGAAACTAAGGGCAGCAACTGATGGAGGTGCGGTTGCTGTGCGACGAACTACCGAAGATCCTCCGACGACGACGACGCCGCGACGGAGCTTTCTGAACACAACGCCAACCAGGCAAAGCCCTGACGGCGAAAGCTCACTTACCGAAGGTGGCCTGACGACGCAACATGGAAGCAGCAGAACAAGCCGATGCAGCCGTGACCCGACGCCACGCCCTAACTGTAATGCGAGACGGCGAACTAGCGACCTCGACGTTCTTATCGACGGCCACAGTGTGACCGCTCTCGTCGATACTGGAGCCGACTCTTCTGTCATCAGTGGGTCGTTCGCCGCGAAGTTAAAGAAAGTTAGGACAGCTTGGAAAGGCCCTGAAATCCGCACAGCCGGAGGTCATCTCGTAACGCCTGCAGGAATCTGCACAGCGAGAGTCACCATTAACGGCCGTATTTATCCTACAGACTTCGTAGTCCTACAGCGTTGCTCGAGAGATGTCATCCTTGGCATGGACTTCTTATGCCTCCATGATGCTGTCATCAACCTAAAAACAAAGTCGATAACGTTATCCACAGAAGAAGCACTACCGCCGCGCACGCCGTCAGGACACCATGCCTTGAATGTGCTGGAAGAACAAGTCACCATTCCGCCTCGCTCAAGCGTCATTATTTCAGTCGGCGCTCCTAAATCACCTGACTTGGAAGGCGTCGTTGAAGGCAGTCAGCATCTGTTGCTCACCCGAAATATTTGCGTCGCAAGAGGAATTGCAGAGCTGCAGGGAGGCAAAGCAACGGTTATGCTCACGAATTTCAGCAATGAGTACAAACATGTGAACAAAGGAACAACGGTCGCATACATCGAAGAAATTGCCGAAGCCACCAGTGCTTTCGCCCTCGCCGATTCTGCGGAACCTGCTCAGAGGAACCAAGCCCCTCCCATAGCTTTCGACGTAAATCTCAGACTTCCGAACGATAAGCAAGAACAGCTCAAGGCCCTGCTCCTGCAATACGAAGATTGCTTTTCGTCGTCATCGAAAATTCGGCAGACCCCAATCACGAAACATCGCATCATAACCGAAGAAAATGCCAGACCACTCCGTCAGAGTCCGTACAGGATTTCGACGCGAGAACGTGAGGCCATGAAGAGACAAGTTGATGAAATGCTGCGGGATGACATTATCCAGCCGTCCAAGAGTCCATGGGCATCCCCCGTGGTGTTAGTGAAGAAAAAGGATGGGACCCTACGTTTCTGCGTCGATTATCGTCGCCTGAACAAAATGACAAGAAAGGACGTGTATCCTCTCCCACGAATAGACGACGCACTTGATCGGCTCCATAACGCCAAGTACTTTTCGTCAATGGACCTCAAGACTGGCTATTGGCAAATCGAAGTCGACGAAAGAGACCGAGAGAAGACGGCGTTTATAACACCGGACGGCCTCTTCGAGTTTAAGGTGATGCCCTTCGGCCTTTGCTCAGCGCCTGCAACGTTTCAACGCGTTATGGATACAGTACTTGCAGGATTGAAGTGGCAGACTTGCCTTGTGTACTTGGATGACGTCGTCGTGTTTTCCTCGAGTTTCGACGAGTATCTTCGGCGCCTTGAAGCTGTACTTCAAGCCATCAAGACTTCCGGACTCACACTGAAGCCAGAAAAGTGCAGATTTGCGTATGAGAAGCTCTTGTTTCTGGGGAACGTTATCAGCAAGTCTGGAGTTCGTCCCGATCCACGAAAAACAGCCGCCATCGCCGACTTCCCACCGCCCACTGACAAGAAAGCCGTGCGCCGATTTCTGGGCCTGTGTGCCTATTATAGGCGGTTCGTGAAAAACTTCGCCCGCATCGCCGATCCTCTCACTAACCTTACCAAGGCCGACGTGGAGTTTAAGTGGGAAACGCCACAGGAACACGCTTTCCAGGAGCTTAAACATCGCCTCCAGACGCCTCCGTTACTTGCCCATTTCGACGAATTCGCCGAGACAGAAATACATACTGACGCAAGCAGCGTAGGTCTTGGCGCCGTTCTTTTGCAGAGGGCTGATGGACTTGAAAGGGTTATTAGTTACGCCAGCCGATCGCTATCCAAAGCAGAAGCAAATTATTCCACAACAGAAAAGGAGTGCCTCGCCATCATCTGGGCTACGTCAAAATTTCGCCCCTACCTCTACGGCAGGCCCTTCAAAGTTGTGAGCGATCACCACGCATTGTGTTGGCTAGCCACCTTGAAGGACCCTTCAGGTCGCCTCGCACGATGGAGCCTGAGACTTCAAGAATATGACATTACTGTCATTTACAAGTCCGGCAAAAAACACTCCGACTGTCTCTCTCATGCGCCTGTAGACCAACCGCTACCCGACGACCCGGATGACGACTACTTCTTAGGAACGATAACTACCGACGACTTCGCTGAACGACAGAGGGCCGACCCGGAACTTAAGGCCCTAATAGAATACCTCGAAGGCCGGACCGCCGAAGTCCCGAAGGTATTCAAGCGCGCACTTGCGTCGTTCTTTCTACGAAACGGTCTTCTACAAAAGAAAAACTTTTCACCGCTTCGAGCTAAATACCTCCTTGTGGTGCCTTCAGCTCTGCGATCAGAACTCCTGCAGGCCCTGCACGACGATCCGACGGCAGGGCACCTCGGTGTTTCTCGCACGCTCGCGAGTATACAAGAAAGGTGCTACTGGCCACGTCTTACCACCGACGTCACTCGTTATGTGAGAACATGCCGGGACTGTCAGCGACGCAAAACACCGCTGACAAGGGCAGCGAGACTTCTGCAGCCAATTGATCCACCTTGCCGACCTTTCCAGCAGATTGGTATGGACCTACTGGGGCCGTTCCCGACGTCGGCTTTCGGAAACAGGTGGATCGTGGTAGCTACCGACTACCTCACCCGCTACGTCGAAACAAAAGCCCTGCCAAAAGGCAGTGCATCCGAGGTAGCTAAGTTCTTCGTCGAAAATATCGTCCTACGTCACGGCGCCCCGGAGGTCCTTATCACCGACAGAGGAACGGCATTCACTGCCGACTTAACTCAAGCGATCTTGGCATACAGCCAAACAAACCACCGCCGGACGACAGCGTACCACCCACAGACCAACGGCCTCACCGAGCGGCTTAACAAGACGATCGCCGACATGCTGTCAATGTACGTCGATGTCGAACACAAGACGTGGGACGCCATTCTTCCGTATGTGACCTTCGCATACAACACGGCGGTGCAGGAGACGACGCAGATATCTCCATACAAATTGGTCTACGGAAGGAGCCCGGCAACGACGCTCGATGCCATGTTACCCAACGTCACCAACGAAGAAAACCTCGATGTGAGCGAGTACCTTCAACGAGCCGAAGAAGCCCGACAACTTGCGCGTCTCCGTATCAAGAATCAACAGACGACCGACAGCCACCGTTACAACCTTCGACGACGCTTCGTGGAATACCAGCCCGGTGAACGTGTTTGGGTGTGGACGCCGATACGCCGACGTGGACTAAGTGAAAAGCTTCTGCGACGGTACTTCGGACCGTACAAGGTGGTTCGACGTCTCGGCCCACTTGATTACGAGGTTGTCCCCGACGCATCACGAACTCTCAACGACGCCGATCGCGACCTAAAGTCGTCCATGTCGCGCGCCTCAAGCCGTTTCATGCGCGTTAACAAACTGAACCAGTGTTTTTTTTTATTATTGTTGTATCGGAATTTATTCATTGTACTTTCTTGCCTTATTATTGTACTTTCATCTTTAGTTAAAGCATCAGGACGATGCCTTTTTTCAGAGGGGGGCAATGCCACGTTCCATTTCCCAAGTTTTTGTTATCGTCCCAAAACACCACACGATTCTTAGCGCAAACCGCGCCTGCAGTTTTCTAGAAGGTTCCGGACTGTAGTAGATCATTTCGATAAGATCACGCCCACTGTGCGAACGGTACAGATTGTTCTGGAAGCTACGCCATCGCCAGCGATAACGCTAGAACATTCGACGGCAAGAGTATAAATGCCAACGCGCTTCGCCGCTTGTCTGTTGTTGATCGAAGGCCGACGCTGCGTTCGCCGCTATCAGTCCGAGACTGCTATCTGTGCAAGACTGCTGCTGTAATTAGACTTTCTCTTTACCGGGCACAGGTTCGCCCAAATAAACAGTTAAATACCAACACGAAGTTTCCTGTCTTCGGCCACGTCACGACCCCGTGACAATATCTGCAACACGCTGATACACTACCTGTGCATTATCATTAACAAGGCCGGCAGAATCGCCACTATAAGCTCGGGATCATGCCTGCAATACAGTATAATGTATTGCTGTAGGTTCAAATTTGTTATAATTCATTCTGAAACAAAGGGGTTTCCTCGTGCCAGACATGCCCTGCAAAGTAGGGGCTATATATACCCCACGCTTACTTCATACTACATGTATGCGTAAAAAAAAGTGAACTTGTTAGGTCTATGAATTCTTCGCGTTCGTGGCACACCACGCTTCATTACCCAAAAATGTCTAGCAATAAGACATTGATTACCCAACATTAGCAGTGGAGAAATATTATGCCAAAATGAATGAACAAGGTAGTATCGGTTACAACTTTTTTCTTGGAACCTTTAAAAGTTACTACCCATGGGTGGTAACGGCCAGGGTAATAAAAGTTAATAAGTGCTGGTAGTAACAGCAAATGTAGTAACTATTACCACCCTCGCCGTTACTAACTGCCCTTACTACCAGGTTTGTAGCATATGTGACAAACCATTACTACCCCAAAGTTAGCAAGTACTACCACTTTTTTTCTAAGAGTACAGGCTATGTCTTTTCAACAACCTAATAAAGGACAAAACTGGGATCGATAAAAATAAATACATCAAACCACCAACATACACCTCATCACGACGGGACCAACCCTTAACAGTATGCGAATATATGTGCCAAACAAGAACCTATACCAATACTTTTTTTCCTAAAACTATACACGAATGGGATAGTTCTTCAAAAAGTATTGTTACCGCCCCTGATACAGCGTTTCCTTCACTTTTAAAGGAGTATGTGGTCACACAATGATATTGTATGCTATGATTCATATTTTTTCTATTTTGTTTTGTGTCGTGCAATTTGTTCTCACTGACATATACGAACTTTGAATTTGTAAGCCCCCCTACAACAATGCCTGCAGAAGGTGCTGTACGTACAAGTATAAATAAATAAATAAATTGATAAATAAATTGTAGTGGGGAATTCGCAAGGCAATGATAGTGGGACCACCGCTGAGTGCGAAGCGCGAGCACGAGCTGTAGACACTGGACTGCCCGAGCATTTGTTTATGTACCGGCTGTCTGCCTATTATCTGGCGTCGCTTATAAACCCCCTTGCAAAGTGGTGGAAGTGTGCTGGGTACGCAAACCTGGAACTTCAAAGCCGGAAGCTGCCCACTACATCAGCAATGCCTGATCAGACGACCGAGCAAGGCACCACCCAGCAAAGCACGGCCCAATCTCAACTGGTCATCGTGCCTACCACCCTGCGCCAACGAGATCCGCCCTTCTTCGGTGGCACCGAGGACCAAGATGTGGAGGACTGGTTGCAGCTGTTTGAGAAGGTGAGCGTCGCCAACAAGTGGGACGACCCCTCGAAATTAGAGTATGTCCCATTTTATCTCAAAGACGTCACCAGCCTGTGGTTCACAAACCACCGCACTGAATTTATCACTTGGGCCGGTTTCAAGACCACCCTCGCAGCTGTGTTCGATCGCCCCGCAGTGCGCAAGCTGCGTGCTGAGCAGCGCCTACGCGGACGTGCACAAAGGCAGGGCGAAAACTTCACAAGCTATATTGAAGATGTAATCGATTTATGCCGGCGCTTCAACCCTGAGATGACCGAACATGACAAGATCAGGCATATCTTTAAAGGCATAGACGATGATGCCTATCAAATGTTGCTGGCAAAGAGCCCAAGTACCGTATCCGAACTTGTCACCTTGTGCCAGAGCTTGGAAGAGATTCGGAAACAATGTGCAGCAGTTCGGAGGTCGACGACTGCAGACGACTCTCTCGCTGCCCTGGCCGTCGGTGGTGACAGCTCCCTGCTGGAGCAGATAAAATAATATGTACGCGAAGAGGTCGCACGACAACTTTCATGTCTCTCGTATCTGCCGACCACCGAAGCACCAACGAACCGCCTAACGCCGACAATAAGACAGGCTATTCAGGAGCAGGTCTCCGAGGCGTTGCCATTACCTACGCCTGCCTCTCAACCAACGCCTGTTGCCGCGCCACTGACTTATGCGGCCGTCGCGGCAATGCCTCCTGCATCTCGTCTGCCAATGTATACGCCACAACCTGTGCGACCGTCCACCGTGCCGTTTCCACAGCAACACGCCGGAAATCCTTGGCGCACCGCTGACAACCGGCCAATATGTTACTTTTGCGGAATTCCAGGTCACGTTGCACGTCTATGTCGTCGGCGCTTCACAGTTAACGCACCAAGATATCCCGACTATTCGTTTCGACCTCCGTACCACGCGCCTCACGTACCACCTGAAGTTCACGAACGCGATGCGCAAACTGCTTCCGGCGCCCGAACATTCGCTTCTAGACGTTCTACTTCCCGCTCGCCTTCACCTTCACCAAGTCGTCGTTCCGTGTCGCCTATGCGTCGACGACCCACCTCCAGTGAGACGGAAAACTAACTGCCGCAGCTCCGGAGGCACGAGCTGCGTCATCGTCTAATCGTTCAAGTCCTCGCCTGTCTCCCGCCAATCTTATCGATGTAATCGTCGAAGGTGTACGAACACTCGCACTCATGGATACCGGTGCCGCGATATCTGTGATTAGTGAGAGACTCTGCCGCTCTATTCGTAAAGTGACGATGCTTTCTCCCGTGGTTTCTCTTAGTACTGCGAGCGCCCAACAAATTGAGCCCGTCGCGTTATGTACAGCAAAAGTTGTGATTCGAGACGTGTTGTACACCATTGAATTTCACGTGTTGGCTTCATGTTCCCACGATGTCATCCTAGGATGGGATTTTTTATCACGTCATCACGCCGTCGTGGACTGCGCTCGGGCCGAAGTGGAGCTGTTACCGTTTGGTGATGCGCCTTCTGTTGATGCGGCCGTCCGTATCTAGTGTGGCTAACCTTGTCGTCGCGACGGACATAGACCTTCTTCCTTTCAGCGCCCAGTTTGTCCCTGCCTGCTGTGCTTCACTTTCTGACGCTACCGTCCTATTCACGCCATCTGACATCTTCGGTAGCCGCCACGACACATCGCTGTCTTTCGCCATTCTTGAGCTTTGTCAAGACACTACCGGGATATTTATTTCCAATCCCAACTCGTGCCCCCTCAGTTTGCGCCGCAACGAGACGCTCGGCCACATTCAGCTCATCGATGAAGGTACTATCGTGCCTGCCGATTTCTTCGACACCAAGCCGAATATGGAGCTGAACGCGTTGGTTCCTCACTTTGCCTTGAACAGCGTGTCTACCGATGCATTTCACCATTCTATTGACAGCCATCTCGCCCCGGCTCAACGAGAGCAGCTTGTTACCCTGCTGCACGAATTCAAGCGTTCGTTTGACTTTCCCCAAGCGGTGCTAGGAAGAATGAACACCGTTGTGCACACAATTGACACAGGAAAGAGTACTCCTTTGCGCCAGCGCCCTTATCGTGTGTCACCAGCGGAGCGTCGGGTAATTGCAGAACAAGTAGACGACATGCTACAGCGCGGAGTCATCAAGCCTTCTTGTAGTCCTTGGTCTTCCCCAGTTGTACTCGTCAAAAAAAAGGATGGTTCAGTCCGGTTCTGCGTAGACTACAGGCGCCTAAACAACATTACGATGAAAGATGTTTACCCTCTTCCCCGCATAGACAACGCTCTCGATTGTCTCCAAGGTGCAGAATTCTTTTCCTCGCTTGACCTTCGCTCGGGTTATTGGCAGGTCCCAATGGCTGAGTCTGATCGTCCAAAAACGGCGTTTGTCACACCGGATGGCCTCTATGAATTTACCGTGATGCCATTCGGACTCTGCAATGCGCCTGCCACATTCGAGCGAATGATGGACAGCATTTTACGTGGTCTCAAATGGAACATTTGCTTGTGCTATCTTGATGACGTTGTGGTTTTTTCACCCGATTTCACTTCGCATCTCACTCGTCTGCGCAAGATTCTACAGTGCCTTACAAACGCCAGGCTTCAGCTTAACCTGAAGAAGTGTCACTTCGGGGCTAAACAACTCACCATACTTGGTCATGTCGTCTCGAAAGCCGGCATTCTTCCCGACCCTGACAAGCTTCGTGCTGTTGCCGAATTTCCTAAGCCGACTACTGTTAAAGAACTACGGAGCTTTGTGGGCCTGTGCTCCTATTTTCGTCGCTTTGTCCGGAACTTTGCCTCCATCATCGCTCCACTCACCAAACTCCTTGCTGGCCCTGCAGATCTTTCGAATTGGACAGCAGCAGCCTGTGACGAATCCTTCGCAACACTGCGCCGACTCCTTACCTCACCACCCGTACTGCGCCATTACGACCCTACTGCGCCAACCGAAGTACACACGGATGCAAGTGGCGTTGGCCTTGGTGCAGTACTCGCGCAACGCAAGCCAGGTTTTACGGAGTATGTGGTCGCCTATGCCAGCCGCGCCCTCACTAAGGCAGAAGCCAACTATTCTGTTACGGAAAAAGAGTGCCTCGCGATTGTGTGGGCGTTAAACAAGTTTCGCCCCTATTTGTACGGCCAAACTTTTGATGTGGTAACTGACCATCACGCACTCTGTTGGTTGGCTTCGCTAAAAGATCCTTCCGGCCGCCTCGGACGTTGGGCACTACGCCTCCAGGAATTCGACATACGCGTCGTCTACCGATCGGGGCGAAAGCACTCTGACGCAGATGCGCTTTCACGATCACCCGTGAAATCCGATGACACGGATATATCAGCCCTGGACCTTCCCCTCTCTGCCGTCAGCGTCACAGACATGCCATCCGAACAGCGCAAGGACCCTTGGATCGCCTCGCTATTGAATATGCTTTCTGACGCATCAACTTCTGGTTACCCGCGTGCTCTTCGCCGCCAAGCAACGCATTTCGCCATACGGGATGGCCTGTTATACCGTCGCAACTATCAAGTGACGGGTCGTAAATGGCTGCTAGTCATACCCAGCCATATGCGGTCTGATATCTGCAAATATTTTCATGCTGAACCGCAACACGCACACGCCGGTGCGCTAAAGACGTATGAGCGGATCCGCCAACGTTACTACTGGCGGGGTATGTACACGTTTGTACGCAAACACATTCGCTCATGTTCCCAGTGTCAGCAGCGCAAGACATTCCCTCATTCACCCGGTCAACTGCAGCCTTTGCCATGTCCTGCACGCCCATTCGACCGTGTTGGGATTGACCTATACGGCCCGCTACCGTGCTCTGTTGGTGGCAATCGATGGGTGATTGTGGCTGCCGACCATCTGACAAGATACGCCGAAACGGCAGCGCTGCCTTCGGCTGGTGCTCGTGACGTTGCAACCTTCATCTTGCACCGGTTTGTTCTTCGTCATGGTGCACCACGGGAGCTCCTGAGTGACCGAGGACGCGTATTTTTGTCCGAAGTTCTGCAGCAGCTCCTACATTCATGCCGTACGGTACACCGCACATCAACAGCCTATCACCCTCAGACAAACGGCCTAACGGAACGTTTCAACAGAACCCTCGGAGACATGCTCGCTATGTATATTGATTCCGACCACTCCAACTGGGACGTTGTTCTTCCTTTCGTGACGTACGCCTACAATACGGCGCTTCAATCAACAACAGGCTTTTCTCCATTTTTTCTTTTATATGGCCGTGACCCATGCAACACACTCGACACAATTTTGCCATACAATCCTGATGCCTCAGAGTTCAGCCCAGTTTCTGAAATGGCTGAACATGCCGAAGAGTGTCGTCAACTTGCACGGTCCTTCACAGCCGATAACCAAGCCCTCCAAAAAGATCGCCACGACCATGATCTTGTTCAGAATACCTTCCCCGTCGGTTCTCTTGTGTGGCTCCGACTGCCTTTCCACTCTCCTGGACTGACTCCCAAGTTTGCACCGAAGTATACGGGCCCTTACCGCGTCATACAACACCCTTCTTCTGTCACCTATGTGATTGAACCACTCAAGCCGTCCACGGACAAGCGCCGCCTTGGTCGTGAGACGGTCCACGTCAGTCGCCTCAAGCCCTGTTACGACCCTCCTGTTCTCTCGTCACCTTGAGTCGCCAGGATGGCTCGTCTTCGTCGCCGGGGCATTGTAGTGGGGAATTCGCAAGGCAATGATAGTGGGACCACCGCTGAGTGCGAAGCGCGAGCAGGAGCTGTAGACACTGGACTGCCCGAGCATTTGTTTCTGTACCGGCTGTCTGCCTATTATCTGGCGTCGCTTATAAACCCCCTTGCAAAATAAATAAATAAATAAAAGCATGGAGTCACTCTCATGATCAGTGCGGAGAGTGTTTGAAAAAGTCGGGAACAAACTCGTCCTGCAGTATATGTGCTCCAAGCGCACCGATCTGTCGTCGTAAGGCGCAATGGTTCAACTTACACCATCATAATCTGCACATCACTGCTTGAGTCGGCGCCAATCACGGTGCAATGAAAAGACTAGTGGAGGCAAGTTTATATCGTCTCCGGGTGAGCCACCGCTGATCGGACCACTTATATCTGCAATACGCTGATACACCACGTGTGCATTATCATTAACAAGGCCACTAAGCTCGGGACTATGCTCCATCCGTTTATTGCGCCGAGTCGCTTAACCTTGATGTAGGGCGCAACCAGCAGAATTGGTGTCGGGCAGAGAATACTACATTTTTGTGGACTCGGTCAGACTTTTATTTATTTATTTA
Source organism: Rhipicephalus annulatus (assembly GCA_013436015.1). Classification (NCBI taxonomy): domain Eukaryota; kingdom Metazoa; phylum Arthropoda; class Arachnida; order Ixodida; family Ixodidae; genus Rhipicephalus; species Rhipicephalus annulatus. The sequence continues at coordinate 140,936 of WOVY01011515.1, read as the reverse complement.
TTCACAAAGCCCCCACAGGCTCCAAACATTGATTGATATATATGTGTGGTTTAACAGCCCAAAACCACGGCGCCTCTCATGATTATGAAAGGCGCCGTAGTGGAGGGCTCCGAAAATTTCGACCACCTGGGGTTCTTTAACGTGCTTGCACCCATATCTGAGCACGCAGGCCTACAACATTACCGCCTCCATCGGAAATGCAGCCGCCGCAGCCAGAATTCGAACCCGCGACCTGCGGGTTAGCAGCCGAGTACCTTAGCCACTAGACCACCACGGCGGGGCGCGAAAATCGAGTTGAGGGTAAACATCTATTTCATTATATTAAGAGTGGACAAACGGACAAATGGACGGACGGACAGACAGACAGACAGACAGACAGACAGACAGACAGACAGACAGACAGACAGACAGACAGACAGACAGACAGACAGACAGAACACAAGACAGACAGACAGACAGACAGACAGACAGACTGAAAGTTTTGCATCGAAGGTCCCCAAGAAAGACTATCGTCTTTAATGTCTAAAAAAAGCAACGTGCCAGAGAGAAGGCGGCGAGGGGGAGAGCAGATGGCGGTGCTTTTACAACTGGCGTGCACACCCTTGAGGCACTGCGCCGTGCTCCCTACTAGGCTGCGGAAATTATGTGCCTTTTTCCTCTTCTAACCACGACTACCACACCCTTGCTCGAAAGCTTATATGGAGCTTGGGCTCCATAAACTATGACTGAGCCTCAATAAACCTCAATAAAGTGCTTTTTATATGCAGGGGCTAAGCAAATACTAATTGTTTTTATCTGAAATTTTCATTCTGAACCTCTTTCTGGGCCTTTTATTTAGTTGTAACATTTCTGCTGTACAATATGTTGTGATAGAAAATTTCAGGTGCGACTATTGCAGTCCATCTACTTCGTCAGTTCAAGTACGAAGATCTCGCGGGATGATGTCACCTTTATTTGCGAGTACTGCTGTTTTGAAGAATCACAGCAGGGTATTTAAAGACTGCCTATTAAATCTTGAATAATTTTAAAATCAAATAATGTAAATAATATTTGCACAACAGGATTCGAATGCATAATACTCAAATGCTTGCTTGTTCATTAACTGGAAGAACTGGTTTCGTACCTCACTAACTGCCGTTTTCCCATTTGTTAGCTTCCTGATTAAATTTTCCTGTTGCAGTGAATGAAGAAGTCCAGAATTATTTTATTTCCTAAATTAAAAAAACGTAATGATAAACTTGCATTATAAGAACTGTTTATCTGATTTCAATTGAGGTTAACAGTGATTTTTAATTGGAGCACCACATTGTGCAAAATAAGTCTCGATAGGGACCAAAATTACTTTAAATAGATTTTTCTTGTAAAACATAGTAATTTCAGTGGTTTTTAATGAAAAAAATACCTTTCTTGAAGTAAGTAATTATTAGTCTGATATTTATACATAGCGCAATACTGCAAAAAAGAATGGTAACATAGAACGTTCCCGTGAAATTCTTCAAGACGTACAAGCTAGTAAAATTGCAGTAAAATTATTGAGGTTCAAACACCTTTCGCAAATGCCTTTGCTTTATATTCAAACCAATTTTCTTATTGAAAAACGAAACAATACCCTCTTAATAAAAATTCTGACAAACAACACTAAAATGGCTTTCTGTATAAAACTTCCACGTGACCAAGAAGTTTTTTTTTTCTGATGGACGTGTTTAGCAGTAAGCTGTTTTTATTGCATTAAGTTAATTGGCACGATTTTATATTGCATTTGAGATGATCACCAAAAGGGTTGAGACATTTGGCAAGTAACTTGGAATCTCTTTGCCAAAGGACATTCAAGTAAAGCTATTAATTGGCCTAGATTTAATGTACCTTGGGAACTCTAAGGTCATTAATTTCACAAGCATGTCTTTATAAAGTTTCATTTTTAAATTTTGTACCGAAATCTCCACGCATGACATCGCAGATTTCTTAGTGTATTTCTTGCATTTTGCGACACTGGCTCAATGGAATTTCATAAAACTTGGCATGGTAATTCTACAGCCTGTTCAGAAGATAGTGCATTTCATTCTTACCTCTAGGATCTATGTATGAACCAGTATACGCCATCGAAATCTATGAAGTAACGACATTTGGTACGGCAATTCTAAGGAGGCGTCACTACTAGCGTTTTTCTGCGTGCAACTTTTTGAATGATATATATGTGGGGTTTAACGTCCCAAAACCACCATATGATTATGAGAGACGCCGTAGTGAAGGGATCCGGAAATTTTTGACCACCTGGGGTTCTTTAACGTGCATGCAAATCTGAGCACACGGGCCTATTCGTGCAATTTCTTGCTTTCCAAGCGTCCTCTCACGGTAAAAGAAATGTTTTTGGTGTTGCAAAACTGTTGTTTATGAACACTCAAAAATAAGTTTTGCCTTGATATTGTGCCATTGAATGATGCATGGTGTCATGACATGGCAGGTCCCTTGTACTATGTAATGAGTGTAACGAAGTGGGAAATTTACGTCTAACCTACGGGAAGCACACTTCAATTAAAGTGCTGTCTACCAAACATAAATGATGTAAGCTGATTGCCGCTTGAAGGAGAGTATTTTGCGGTCGGAGTGCATTCTGTGAACGCACTTTGCTACCTCTGATGCATGAATCCCTTCCAGTATAGACTTGAAATACTTGCATAGAAGGAAGCTGTGCTTTTGGCTTCGAAAAAACATGACCTACTGTTGCTATTAGTATTTCTACATAAAACAACCACATTTCTACCTTTTTGTTTTCTTTTTCGTCTGTATTTACGAAAAACATGCTCGCAGACCAGTCACCATTTCTTCTTTGCTATACCAGCGCATCGTGTTTTCCTGTTTAGCGCTGTGCACAATAGAACGTCTCTCGGTGTTCCAAAGCTTATTCTGCATAGGTGCAGTTAAAAGAAAATGTCAGTAAAAAAATAAAGTTTTTTGTTTCAAACTTAGATGTTTTAGTTTTGATTTGCTTTCACAAGTTTTTTTTTTACTTTCTAGAGAAAAACTGAAAATTGTAATTAAACTCGAAGTAGGTTGAAATGGATTTTGAATGGTCAAGCTGGCTACTAAAAACTAAAAAAAGCTCTTTATTTGCGTCCCGTGGAAATGGTCGCCCGGCTGCTTGCCATTGAATTTCGTATGAGGAGTTCAATAAAGTCATATGCTCGAAATAACCACGATTGCCCAGCTCTCATGACGGAAGGAATCATCTTAAAAAACATACATTCTGCACAGACGATCTTTCACATACCTTTAAAATGCTGTTTTCTCATGATCCCCTTATGGGCAACTTCTTGAGTTTGGAAATCATGTTTTTGGTACTTCAGATAGCCGATTGGGATTAAATTTTTCCCTAACATTCTTAAACATGTAAAGGGTGCAAGTATTTTCTTCAAAACTCTATATCGCCTGTACAATAGTTACAAAATTAAAGTAAGCTATCTTTATGGGCTGAAGGTTTTAAAAAATTTTAAAAAATGTTCGAATAAAAATGTTTTGTCTATTAAATCGTCTTATACCCACTTTTTTCATAGTTATTTGCGTTATATAGTTAATGTAAAGAAATACGAATGATTATAACGGCTCAGAACCATAAAAGCTTAGTGGCAGAAAGAAGTTGTCCAGAAGTAGTTATAATTTACACATTGTCATGGCCTAAAACGAAAACTTTGCAACTGACTATAAAAGCGACTACATATTTGAAATAAGCATAAAAGCATATATAACAACGAAAATTCCATTGCCCTAGGCTACATATTGAAGCAAAATGTCCTGTTTCAAATTGTATTTCCCTTTAAATTGCTCTTTTGACTTGCATATATCTTATATATAGCTCAGTTGGCAAAGCATTGGACTCATTATTCCATGATTCTAGCCGTCGTCCTTACCCATCAGTGAATCGATCGTTGAACAAATTTCATTCCTTTACTTTATGTCATCATTACATCCGCTGCAGTTGCTGTACCACTAAGGGGAGATGCTAATCGAAAAATGTCACTTTTTGCAAAATTACCGCTTCAACATTCGGATTGGCAAGTTACGTTTGGTTATTGTCCTTTTATTTTACAGATTAAAAATCGGTTAAATTAAGATCGATTTTTTTTTTCAGACCATGACACTCTGGCCTCCGCTACAGCAGTTTCTGAGGCTACAGTGTATGGTGATGTTGATGTAAAGAGAAGAAGAGGCTACACACAAAGGCGCACCCTTCGTAAACTGCCATTACCACTCACAAGGGAGATAAGTTGAAAGGTGATGCAATACAGGAGGCACGAAATTGTTACGAAATAGCGATTACCGCCAATCCGACCTTTCGACTTTAATTCTATCTAGTGGCCAAGGTACTAGGCTGGAGACCCGCAGGTCGTGGAATCCGATCCCGGCTACGGCGGCTGCATTTTCGATGGAGGCGAAAAAGCTGTAGGCCTGAGTGCCCAGATTTGGGTGCACGTTATAAAGGGCCCCAGGTGGTCAAAATTTTCAGAGCCCTCCACTACGGCGTCTCTCCTAATCATATGCTGGTTTTGGGACATTAAACCCCACATATCAATCAATCATGACTTCAATTCTCAACCTGGAAGGAAGTCGCCAATTCTGTCCACGAAGAGTGACTTCTGGTGTAAGCGAGGGCAAGCCAGAACTCTTCAAGGGTTCACACTTAATTACACTCGTGAATGCTTACTAACGAACACCTTTGTGGCTACACACCTTACATAGTATAAGCACCTCACAGATCATTATTTATTAACTCTAAGCATTGCGTACCATAGTCTAGTCGACGATTAACATATGTATTCATTCAAAATGAGGCAAGACATGCACCTCGGTAATGTTTTTTTTTAAATAAATGTGCAGTCAAATGGCATTCATAGCACAACTCCTGTAATTTCTCTTGATGAACAGCCAAGCTGGTTGCAGTCCTAAATCCGTCCACATGAGAACACTTTAAGGAACGTTTTAAGGATAACAATGTTTAATGAACATTATCAGAATGCTGCCAAGGGGGCGAGGACATTTGTACCTTTTGAGGACGAGCATAAGATGTCGACTGTTGTCTTCTGGGTAATTAGGTGCATGGGAAAGGGGGGTGGGGGTGATGTGGTTGATCCTTCTACTATATATAGTTTGTATGCACTATAACTCTACACTTACCTCCCCTCCCCTCCCCTTCCCCCCCCCCCCATGTTTTCTTACTTAAACTTTCTGGGTGCTACTAAAATATTTACACGCGTCCACAGCGACCACCAGTTGCCAAAGTTACATTCTGCACCTGCCCCCCCCCCCCCCCCTCGCGAAAAGTATTCTTGGGTGCGAACCTACTCTCTGGATTGTGCTAAATAGGCGCGAGTCCCCAGAAATGTACTGACGAGGCTCTGACGTTCTCCTTTATGCCCCCGTACCCAGCATGGTAGCATTTTTTCTCCCCTGTGAAAAAGAGACCGGCTAGTTGGAAAGTATTCATCTTGAAAAGACTAGGCATACAAACACTGATACAAGAGAGAAGTCAAGACACCACAAACGCTAACAACTATGCACAACGACGCAAAAAAAAAAGACAGGAAAACTTATCTGCCCATACCCAGGCAATAAACGAACCTATCAATCCAGCGCACAAAGGGGTCTGTGAAAGACAACTGCTAAGGCATTTGATTTCTTTGTGCAAGTTTACTGATGGTTGGCCCACGTATGCACTGTGCAAGTGTTCTTAAAAGGAAAAGGTACGAAACATTGTAACGCGAGAATTAACATAGATGCCTATGCCGCTATGGGAGAACGTAGCGAGACAAAATGCAATAAGTGTCTGCTCTCTCCTGCACATGGATTCACAGGAGAGAGCAGAGGATCTTATAAGCAGCACTGTCCAATCGACACAGCAGTGCGTGCGAGGACAGAATGACTTTCACATTGCAAAGTTTGACGATTAAGGAGTAGTGAGGCGTTATCTGATTTCTGACAGCAGGAGGTGTTAAACACACAATTCATTCTGAGCTCAAATATTTAGTGTCGAGCCAACCCGGTCATCAAGTGGTGCTCTGCCATCTGAAGCCCCAACAAAAGGATCAGCTTTGGGCCGTCCAGATAGCCCACAACGCGGCGGTCAGGCTTAGCCTGTTCGACCCAACGTGGTAGAAGCCCACTGCGTGCTAGTAGTGTTTCTCAATACTACAAATAAAGTTCCTACATCCATCCATCCTCGGCCTTTTTTAAAGAATACAGGAAACGAGCACGTAAAAAGAAAGATCACTTTATTGTTTTCAGCAACCCTCATCGGAAGGCTCTGCCTGCTACAAAATCCACTGCATACTGAACAGCCACAGCACTACAACAGCCAGCGATAGATCGTTTACAAAGCCATGGCTCTAATAACACAACAGGAAGAGTATGAAATTTATGCACACCAAGATCGACGCTGTAGCTGTGATGACAGCGTTTCAAGGTTGACGAAAATCGGCGCAGCACGCAGCAATAAATTGAAAGGACAGGAAACTACAGGGGAGGTCTTGGCAAACAAAACCATGTGTAGAAACACATCCAGCAGCTGACCGACATGCTTTGACGCAATAGAGAATGAATTGCGACTACTGTAGCTGACCACCCTATGAATTATCTCACCATAGACTGGCTACCTGCATGGCTTTTCAGTGACACTGCATCCTGATGGCATGATAATGAAGCAAAAGCAAACAATATTGAGCCCCTGCTGTGTTATTAAGCTCTTTTCATTCCAAGATTATGCTCAACAAAACAGCAGGCATGAACGGTTTTACCGACAGTAAACCTGGACATCAGTCCATAGCTGCAATAGTCCGTGCAACTTATTAAGAGCTCATACACTGTTCCACCCTTCTACCCAGGGCAGTGAACTATGAATGAGGGCACTCAGTTCGTGGACCAATAACTTTGAGACGTAGGGACGGTGTTATGTAAGACCAGTACATTCCACTGCATGTTTCATGTGTCAGGCATGTGTGTATTGTAGTTTCATTGTCCCATTTAAGAAAAAGATGAAGTATGAAGAAAGAACCCATTTCTTGCTTTTTCATTTGCAGCTACATTGAAGCCTTCACTGACACACCAATAGGCATTTCAGCATGCAAGCTTATCAAGCTAAGGATCCGCCAGCACAGTGGTCACTAACAGCAAAGCTCAGCACTGATCCAGTACAAGCCTTGCCAGTCTAACCATCTAGATTGCAATGGATGCATCACGACAAGAAAGGCTCGCACGTCTGTGCTGTTCAGAGAGCAGTTACAAATAAATATTGCGAACTTCTCAAGAGCATTGTTTGCTTTTTCAGTTCAGATAGGTTGTCAATGTGACAATGCCAAAATGTACAAAAAGAAGCTCTATTCACACTGTCACATCACGTAAAATAAACTCTCTGCTACAGACAACACACAAACACAATTAAAGCATCTTAGTGCACAGCTCTTTGTGCGAGCAGTGATCCCGACTGGGAAATAAAATGTGCCTAGGAGTGTCCACTTCTCATTTTGCTACAAGCAAGGAACCTGTGATAAATTAGATGACCTGACCTCTGGTGCTTTATGCAGGAATGAATGCCACACACAAAGCTTTTCATTAACCTCACTTGGACATACCTGAACAGTGCTCGATGTTAGCAGCCACATAACAAAAAGCGTAGCAGCTAGTGTTTGAGCCACCTATGTTATGTGCAACATATTTATGTTCTGGAACAGCATACGCCAGATGTAATGAGCTAAAAAAAAGTGGAACTTTTAGCAGAAAACAACATAAATAATTGTGCCCAATGTTATCTGCTTTATGTTCCTGAACTTCTCTTAGGGTGCATACACTGGAAGCTGCCTATGCCACCACTGTCCATACACACTCATTTACTCATTGGAATGCTGTGTGTGCAACAGCAAAGGCAATATGAAATTTTTATTTCCAAATGACAAAATAATAAGACGGAATGATGAGCGATTGTCCCTAAACCAAAGCACAGGTTACCTCAATAACACTCGATATGCAAGACGAGGAAGGGGAAATCAGAAAAAGTAATAAATATACGTAGGAACTCGAGAACTAACTCTGACATTGCCCATCTTTTGCAGGCCTTGGAACACTAACCACATCGCAGCAGTTTTCTTCAAAGCTTCTCAAGTCAGAAATGCAGCACATACACTGCTAGACATACACAGCAGATTACAGTCAAGTTACCTATGCCAGTACTCTCATGGATGCGAAATGACTTTCAGATTTCTGCTGTGATGGTCAACATTAAGAACCACCATTTGACCCAAATGAAACTGGCCTACATTTCACGGTATTTCCTGGTGCTCAATGAAGATTGAAAATTCATATTCTTGAAGGTCAAATATCTTGTTGAAAAAAAAAAGTCGCACAATCATTCATTTAGAAAATGGAAGTGATTTCGCTATGAAAAGCTATAAGTATGAAAAGCAATGCCACAAGCAGCACCAGGTTTGATCAATTACTGCCCAAGCAGCACTGCTGCCATTTGAGCTGGTCTCAAACAAAGATGTTATCCTTACACTTGCAGATGGTGCGCACCAGTACAAGTCCTTTATCGCACTATGCCTTACGTCTTCAAAAAAACAGTATTCAGGAAAATTACTCAGGTTTATGCACATTGTTGCTTCAGTCTCGGAACACAATCTTTATTTTAACTGTGTTTCAAATGATAATTTCTGTACATGCCTGCCATCCCATAAATAGGAGACACATAGGAAGATGCACGTACGCAGTCTAAACTAGCAAGAGACTCCACAAAGCACTAAACTGTTATGAAGTGAGATCTCAGGCATTTGCACCTGTGGTTAGCATAAAGGCATAACAGCAGCAGGCAGAGGAAGACTGCTAGTCACACACCTGCTACTGCCCTGTGCAAGATAAAGCCACTATATTGACAATTTGGCTGCCACGGAAGACCTGGCAAGAGCCAAAGGCATGCAGAGATCGTTGTCAATCTCGTATTAAACTACATAAATAATTTCTAAATCAGAACCATTCATTCCTTCTCGCATTGCACACCCAAGCTCACCCAACCCAAAAATGAGAACCAATGCCTGAAGCCTGTACTAGCGGGAGAAAAAAAACTGAATAACTTGAGGTTCGCGCATATAGCCAGGTGCAATACACAACTATGAATGCAATAAAAAGCACTGCTAACCTTTAAACAGTTTATAGCTACTTTTTCTCACAATTCACAGCATTTATCATTCAAGCTTTCATGAAGAAATCTTTCTTCACATTTCGAGAGCCACAATGAAAATGAGTACAAAATGCTGTAGACAATACTATGCAATACTATGTAGAATACGTTGTATGCGCTCAAGTGACCTTTATGCCAAAACAATTGCCCACAAATAATCAGATGCCTAGGAGAAAAACCTAAAGGAGATAAAAAAAAGTGTGCTACAAACACTAAGAAATAGACCAAGCACCTGTCTTTTCATTTAATTCACTTACAAACAACCTTGCAAGGCTTAGACTAACCAAATACCAATCACAACTGGTAGCTATGTTTGTTGCTTCATGGTTTAAACTGAAATTTAGTGAAGTTCAAATTAAAACTTGGTAATTACAGTTCTCAAAAGGTATTCTCATAAGTAGCAATGGATGTTTACAGTAGTGCAACACTGTTTTAAAGACAGGGAATTCATAATTTATATTTAATATTAGTGAGAATAAAATAAATTTCATATAAAAATCAAAATGAAGTTTCCTTTTAATTACCAGCAAGATTACTTCACACGGTACTTCGATTCTGTGCTTTCCACATGAGTGAGTAGTATTCAAAGAGCTATCATTTCATGCGGTTGCATATGTACGAAAAAAACACTAATGGCCAAGTACCAGATTACTAATAATATTTTATCTTAAGGAACGGACATAAACATGCTTGTAACTGTGTGCTACTCCCTAATCAATAGTTATTCGTTATATATTCATCTTTTGCAGAGAACAGAAAAGTGAACTTGAATAGAAAGTCTGTTGTTTTCAAGTTGCTTACAGATAGTGTCCTGCTTCATCTGGGCAAGTCATTGAATAGCAACAGTTTACACCATACATGTAGACATACAGATATGCACAGTAGCACCTGCTTGAACTGTAGAAAGATACAAATAAACTATATTCTCATGCAGTCACAATGCACGAGTTCTTATTCATAGACTATAAGAGCATGCAGGACATTGACTAGCACAGGTGCACTTTCACACGTGACACCAAATTATATTTTAAAAAATATTAAAAAAAATATGCATCCTTTTAGAACATTTTTTATGTGTCGAAAAAAGCCCAGCACACTTTAACACTGCAAAAAAAAACTTGTTTGTTAACAAACACTTAAAGGGATAAAAAATATGTCCACTTGTGCCCCATATGGGGTGTAAAACCAAGGTAGTCTTAAACATTCCCATTCCTTACTTTTTTTCCCCCCCTTGTGCCAAGTTTTATGCATCAGGGCCCTAAAGTTATTGCTAGGCAGATTTGACAATTATATATGCTGGTCAACATTGAAATAATTCTCAATGTGTGAATGGCGGCAGCTGTTAGTTCCACAAGCCCAACGAAAACTGTTTAAACCTACAATATTAAAAGGCACTGTAGCCCAAAGCCACATAACACATAAAATTTCAGGTTGCTCAAGAAGCCTTCATAAGAACTTTTTCAGTTTGACATAATGTCACAGGTGGCCTTTCAGGCACATGATTGGGCGACCACATCAGCAATGCCAAAAAGAATGCCTAAGCTTAAAGAGCAGTTGAAGTGTCCGGGCAGTACAATGTCACAAGAGTAGCCAGTTGGAAATGGCACATGAACTGAAGATATGTTTCATGCTTGGCAAACACACAAGCTGGACGGTCACACTTCAGCAACTGGACAGAAAGAGAGTGCAGCCTCCTCGACAGTATTTTGTAAATTAAATAATCTGGCAACGGTGCATATCGGCTGCTGTTCGGTGCCTTTCATTCAATGCCACAGTGAACAGCAGGGGTGAAACAGGTACACATGCCAAAGTTTACAGGCTGGGCAGGACACCGGGAACTATGACAACGTGGTTTTCACATGACACATACAATGAAAGGAAATCACTAGGTGCGACAGTAGGACGACGGGTGGTTGGGTAGTATTTACTTTTTATAATGTAGCATTAGCTTGCAAATAAAAAAACCATAAAATGCCTTTAACATAATTTACTTAAAATAATACAGCACTCTCTCACAACAACCAATCATGTAAAAAATCCAGCAAGAATTGCACTTCCAGGAATCAACAAAAAAATGGCTACAGTAATGCTTGCAGCAATGCACTACCATCATAAAGAAAAAAATACAGAAATGCAGGAAACTGTCACATCAGGAGCTAGTTCTACAGGAAATGAAAAATAATGGCACAGAGCACCGGTTATTGGTTTGTCCTAAGACACAATACATAGTGACAAACTATTTACTGTTACAAATCACATGCAAAGGAAAATGAAAGTGTTGGCAAAAATATATGGCTTAAGTATACCACTTCCCTACCTTGTGGACACCAAGAAAACGAATGTGGGCGAAAAAAATGAAAGCCTCACCTGTTAGCACACTTTAGAAAAACGGCAACTACACAAAAATGACTATGTCCTAGATGAAGTACTAAAAAAAGATGTAAAACAGAAAAAAAATTGAAATGCCACAGCTTACAGTAACATACAATCACTGGGTACATTTGATTTAATTTTTCCAATAAAATTAAAATGAAAAACTGAAGTGCCACTCTCACCAACACAGCATAGATTCTGAGTATATAGATTTCCTATATACTTTAGTGACTTCAAGCAAGTTTCACAAAAAGCAAATGCAGTGCCAAAAAAAAAAGTTTTTGCCAGATGCTTCTATCCCCATCTTAATTATACTGGCATACTACATTTACATGGAAATGTTTATAGATTCCAGAGGAAATTCAACAGCCGTAACAGCTAGCAAAGCCTTTGTTCCTTAAGTGTACTACGTAAGAAATATACACGTGTATCAGCAATGTAACTTACAGCAACAGAAGCCCTCACATACAATCCTAGCCATGTAGACAGATATGAGCAAGTAGTTTGTGAAACCAAGAATGAATAACTTTTTGGTATGCACATGTTAGACACGGGGGCCGTAGCTTTCCTAAACCAGTAATAACTTATTCAATATTTATGCACAATATTCAAAGTGTCCCGACTACATGCTACATACTACCAGCACTTAAAACAGTTTCCAGCTTGAATACTTTCAAAATTTTCAGCATTTGTACGAATTGGTTTGACAAACAATGACAAAAAGAAGGGAAGGGGTAAAAATATATCTACCAAGCCTCAATCATAATTTGCTCTTCTACTTGCAATGCTTTTTTAAAGTCGTGTGCTAAAACAACCAGGAACACTTGTCTCTTTATAAATATGACAGAGTTAACATAACAAAAATACTCTATACATACATAGAGAAAACAGAGGACAACACTTCCACCAACCAACATTGAACAAAAGCCCCATGTCGCACTAATTGTAACTGTCATTTTAAAGCTATTCAGGACCCTTCAGGACTTTTTGCTTCAGCAAAATGAGAAACAGATGGTAAAAAAGGAAGAATGAGACAAACAGCAGGAGGCTTTGCCAAATTTAAACAGTGACTGGATGGTCGGGAACAAGTTAACTTAATACATTATCACTCAACTGCTAAAGTCCCCATGCTATGTACTATCAATAGCTACGGTTAAGTAAGAATTGTCTTCTTCACTTACATGTTCCTCTTTACTATGGTAAAACATTATTTCCATTTGGAGAGCTGCTACATGCTTTCTAGTGACTGTTGTTCATGTCTAAGGCAGCATTCTTTGGTTAGCTCTAATGAATTCATTCAACCTGCCCCACTTTTAAAACAAAACACAACTCAATATCCTTTTTTCTAAATAATATATAGCACACCTAAAATATGATCAGTAGGCAGTGGTTTAACAAATACACATGCCTGGTAGTTCATGAAACCCGTCAGTGCTTTCTGATTAAGGAAGAGAGCTTTATCCATTTGCTATTGTAATCACCAAAATGTTTTCAAGAGGCACACTTGCACAACAGGAAACAGTTCTGATGAAAAACATCTTGTGCAAATACAGTGAATCAAGGACAGAGAACTTTTTGTGTCATGGAGATGACACTCCAAGGAAAGGGTCTGCTTGACTTGCAGCATCTAAATGAGATGACACTGATGGGACTTTAAAGGGGCCCTGCAGCATTTTTCCAAGTGATAATCAAATGATGTCAGTAATGAGTTTATTTCCTCATGAATGGTCATGAAAAATTTTTAAATCTGTCAAGTAAAAGCGGAGTTACACGGGTTTGTTGCATGCTCCAGGCATTTTCCCTTTCCTTTCATCCTAGTGAGTGCACTGAAAACTACACATTGAAGGATTACAAAAGCGCAAAAAGCTACATCCATACAGCAGCACACATCACGAAATTCAGCGCTAAGTTTTCCTTGTGCACTTCACTTTCAGTGTGATCACTAGAGGCCGGATTTATAGGCACTAAAGAATTGGGTTTTTGGTGCCAAAACTAGGCAGGCAAAGTGCAGTTCTAGGCCCCGAAAATCATAAAATATGCACATTAAATTTTTGCGAAAATTCAAATTTCCAAAGAAATACATGAAAGACCTGTGTTTACGATAAAGCACATAAAAAAAAAGAAATGTTTTAGTTTATGATGGTACAAAGGCACCAATCTTTTAGCATTTCTTCACTCGCGGGGTTAGCAGAACGTGGTTTCTCATTTTATTGTCCAGTATGGCGAGTAAAGTTTCTACCGTCGAATAATCACCTTCCTGGGTTTTTTATTTCGGCATGTCTGAGAAGGGCGGCACAGTTGCAAATAGCCAGACTGCTAATAGGCCTGATGGGACTTTTAGCCTCGTATTAACTGGGTCTAATCACTCAGATTTTTTCTAAATCTGTGAACACCTTTAAGACACCGTGACCAGGTTTGAGCGTTTCAAGCAGAAAAGAATATGCATTCGCTGGGCGCTCACGATCTCATCTTTTAAGATTTGCAATGCTACGCACCCCAAAAAGAAATGAAATGTCAGACTGAACGCCGCTTGCCCTTCATCTAACGGGCGCAGACCCCAACATGGTAAAGGTGATATATACAACAAGGAATAGTTCTACGTGCATCACATTAGAACACTACACTGTGAGAATTATTCGAGGCGACGTGTGCAATTTGTACAATCTGTTGCTCGGATGAAAGCATGGAGGTTGATAGAAAAATGCCACCACGTCCCTGAAGGGAATCGTAAGGAAATGCGAATGCATTTCTTGCGCCGGAAGAGGGTACCAATTCCGCCAGACATTCGCCTTCACCAACTTCTGCCATCGCCTTGAAAGGCACCCAGCCTGCGAACGATCGAGATTGAGGAGCGAGCGGAAAAGAAAGTGGGGCGCCGGCGTTCTCGGCTCGGCGTTTCACAGAGGCGTCTTGAGCACACATTTTCGGATGTTCTCAAGAGCCGCCCAGCCAGCGAACTGTCAAGAGTGAGGCGGAGGAGAGAGAACGAGCGGTGAGAAAAGGAGCGGCGAAACACTGCACCTAACCTCTCCTACACTCTCTTGCCTCACATGCTCTGGTTGCTAGGGGCGAAAATAAGCGCACGCGTGCCTGCAGCTGTCACTATGGGAGAGGAAGCGAGAGCGAAGAGATAACACTTGCTAGCGTGCGAATAATGCTGGATGCCTGACATAGCCTGACTAAGAAATGCATTCGCAATTAAAATATTAAAATATCCAAACAGAATTTGTGTGTGATGTGTTTGGTGCGTCGTTCCTTGCAGCAGTTCCAGTGACGAGACACTCTGTATCGTGGCAAGAATACATGATCCAAGCCAGCCTCTCCAAACGTGCACCCACAGAGGGATCCATCCCACAAAACAGGCAGTACGATACGGAGAACGCCGAAATGATGCAACACCGCTAGCATGCACGACCTGGCTTGGACATGCCATGTGAATGCAACTTTGCGTGTGCATGATGTGTTCATGCATCTGCGACGTGTGACCTTTGGACTTTGAATTGCTTTGATACTGAAGAGGGCAGGGAAGAACTTTAACTTGCGAAGTCTACAATGGGGGAGCGGCAAAGGCTTCAGCTAACCTTCTCGCATCATGCTTTCGTAACTCGTAATACAATTTAAAAATTCTTGTGGTACAAAGCTTTTCATTGGGCGCACAACTTCCCGTGTTTAACAAAAATTTTTCAAGTGACCTGGTGAAGCACCTTTTAACAAGTAAATGAAAAAGACTACAAGAACCATATGGACATCCGATTTTTTTAAACCATATTTTCTACTTTCCCCTGCTGACACTCCACGGTTTCGCAATCGTTCTTTATTATCCAGCGAACGCACTGTAGTACCTTCTGTTCCCTATACATGCGAACAGATAACGAAGACATGCCAAGCAGAGGACACGACGTAGATGAATACATGTGTAGAGGCTAATCGGCCTTCCACCCTCGTAGTCTTGACACTGCTGAAAGGAACTTCTAATATGGAGTATAGGTTGCCCCCCATAGAGTCTCGAAAGAATTTTGCCTGGCCACATGAATGGCAGTTCTCAATTGTGCTCAAAATAAAAATTTCATGTTAAATAGTATTGATATGGGTGCTAATTTTGCAAATAGGCATTTTTAGGCACCACATATACACTATAAAGGCCCTTTTTAACCTCTAAGTCATGCTTATAGGTACACTCAAACCTCATTATAACAAAGTCACTCTTGCCACGAAAATGCTTCGTTACATTTAAAAATTCATGATAAACATACTGTACCTATGACAGAGCCATCCTTCACTTACTTAACTATAACCAATAATTCTTTATATCTGGGTTTGTTATATCTAGGTTTGAGTGTATATAAAAATGGCACGACAGGAACGCAAGAAACAAAATAGGCATTTGCCTCTAATCCGGTCTCGAGCGACCACTGCTGCGACTCCGCAGTGCAATTCTAGCACAGTAAAGTGTGGTTTGAGCATGTCCATGGCACACTGCAGTGGCTGCAGTAACTATACAGCTCACAAAACCCAAATCAGCTCATGGCTGTGTTCACGTGCTTTCCAGTACATGACACTTTATTTTTTGTATATAGTATCATTCGTTGAGAGAAGAGCGAGCTATTTATAGTTGATTTTGAAAGTAGCTGTCAATTCCGTGCTATTCGCTGTGCTACATGGTTTGGCTCACATTTACACAGGGGGCTTGACTATCAATTGGCAGTATTTTGTGATGATGTTCAAAAAACTATTGCAGGGCTCCTTTAAGCTGTTAAAACTGCAGAAAAATTCTGTGTTACTATAATGTAATCTATCAGGTTAAAAGTGACTCGTGTCAGTGAATCGTTCACGTATGAAAGCATTCTGTGTAATGGGTAGCATGCTTTAAATTATGAGAAATTACACGCGTGGAATGTTTTCAAACTTGCTATGCACCCACTACGTGGTCTTGAGAGAAAATGTGCATTAATGTGTGTGCCTTTTGTAATGGGTGGTCAGCTTTAAACCATGAAGTCGTTGAGATAATCGCATGTTCCAATGCCCAATGAATACATGCCTGTACCATGCAATACAAGTGCGATATTACAAGTTGCATTGTGAAGCCTGTATACAGAACACGTGTTTGTAAAGCATGAAAGTTATTTTCACTGCATTTGCAAGCAAAGGTAGTTACTTTCACTATTTTCAAGCAGAAGCGTGGCTGCGTGGAATAACACATGCTTGCCACACAAACGGCTTGGGCTTGATCCTCATTTGGACCCGGAAATTTTTATTATTCATTTTATTTGCATCTTTCTTGATTTTTCCACGGACATGATTTTTCGCTCACAACCAACAACGACCACGTTAATGTTGGACTTTCTGTGAAATTAGCTCTTTAATGCTCTCGCGTTAAATATGTTACCAGACTTGCATATAACAGTACTCATGTTTGCCAAAGTATAAATCCTAACAAATGTGTATGTGTGACATATCTCAAGTACTAAGTCATTCTAATTGAATGACTGAGAATTATTGAGAAGTATTTATTGGCCTTGTGCATTCATTAGTGAAATATTGCTCTTGCACCGTAACTGCAGGTATTGTAATGATGTATGATTTCGTGCAGTTTTCACATCTGTCGTTTTTCTTTTCAGGATTCGATGTGTTATTCCTTATATATTCAAAAGAAAAAACATATCTGACAACTTTGAATACTGGATTTTCAAATCGAGCAGAAGTTGACCAACATGAGCTATTTTTTATTATAATTTGAAATTAAATATTTTAACACTACTAATGAGATAACCATATGAATGCAACGAGTTGTATTGAAAACTGGGAAAGTTGGTAAAGATTCATAGCTGGTCAAGGTAAACAGTGCAAAAAACGAAGACAGAGTAAAGGAAGGACACAAGACGAGTGCTGTTTACTCCGTCTTCATTTTTCGCACTGTTTACCTCGACCAGAAATGAATGCAAGAACCAATGAACTTGGTTCAACCATTTTGTCTTGAACCAAATTCAATGGTTGCAACTGTGTACTGTTTACACAAAAACTTTCTTAATTTGAACAAGTTACTCGCATGTCCCTTCAAGCCATTAGGAAACCTTCGTATACAACCCAGCTGAGAAAATTAACACAGCAAAGTGAGTTTGTCAAAAATTTATGCCCTAATCAAAAAAATATCCCACACTAAAGTCAATGTACTATAGTATACTAACATGAATTAAACTTCAATGTAACTTCTCAAAAGAGCTGATAAGTGGACAAATGAATGGGCAAAGCAATTTATTGTGTGCTTATTTTTACTGTGGACTGAGGTCTTGGAGTAAGAAGATATACTGCATTTTAAAAGAATGAGTTGGTCTTACACATGACACATGACAAATAGCTGGTAATGGCTAAAGCTCTCTTCAAGCATGAGACAAGCATGACAGTGATGGTAAAAGCAACAACATCCAAAAATACTTGCAAGAGATGCATGATGTCCATGCCACACCAACAAAAACTTTAGTGATATGAACTTTCCCATTGCACCTAATAACGTGTGCCCTAAGTAAGAAAATAAACCATCCAACACAATATACCAAGATGATATGCGAAACATTTACAATGACCTAGATGTAAAAAATATTTATGACCATGACATTTGGGTTAACAGCTGCTAAGCAGGTAGCCCTTAGAATTATTTAAGCAAGCTAAGTGGCACGTGTCACATTCTGAACGCACAAAAAAATAACTTTTTCAGACAAATAAATAATACATATTCAATACCATCAGGACTGTGGTGCAGTATACTTAGACACCAACAAAGTTTTAAAGCAAGGAATGAAACAGAGCACAGCAGCTACAGCAGCACAGAAGGCACCCAAGCACTCCACCCTGCTTCAATCTTTCTCGAGGTCTTTGTCACAAAGTCGCAGTGTCAACTTCATCATATGTGCCAGATGAAAACCACAAGGTAACGTCACAGCAAAAGTGGTGTTGAGCGATCACTCTGAGATGCAACTCGTTTCAGCACTGTACCCTGCCGAATCTGATCCATAAGTGACTCTCGGCATGCAGTCAGGTCAACAGAACCACGAGATGCTAGCCAGCTCTGAACTCGAGCAGCTCGGCCTCCGTTTTGTCTTGAACCAAATTCAATGTCTGGCTGCAAGGAGCCACGGCGTGCTGTTGCAACTGATGTCTGGGGAAGCATGCCAGCAATGGACTGAACGGCTTGCATATTATGAATTTGGGTAGGTGCTGTTGTATGCACATATTGTACTGGTGATGGAACTGTTGTCTGGCCTGTAGAAAAGGATGACATTTGCTGCATGTGCTGCGATACTTGCTTTGGGGATGGAACTTGTTGTTGAGCTGGTTGCAGCGACACTCTTCGCTGTTCTGCGAGACGAGCATTCAGGTTGCTAAGAAACTGTCTTCGCTCTGCTGAGTTGTTTTTCTTTTCCCCAGATGGTACTGGCCCCACAGACCTGCTCCGGCGGTTGTCTGCTGAAGAATCAGCAGTTCCACCAGCAACACTGTTTCGTGGGTCTCTCCTCAGCTCACGTTTGAGAAGTGTCTGCTCCAAATTGGCTCGAAAAAAATCCATCTCTGGAGGCGCCTTTCCAGTTTTCATTGCAGCACCTGCACTAGGCCGAGTGCATGCTGCAGACGGTGATTCACCAAGTGAACCTTTACGAACAGATGCCTTTGCTTCACAAATGGAGATTGCTTCTGATGTTGAGAATTTAGCATTAAGACTTTGAATAAGAGCATCACGTTCACTGTGTCCAATCGTGTGAGCACGCAGAAGCTTTTTTTCATGTTGTGCTTGCTTTCTGAAAACACATGCCGCCTCGCCTTCTGTATTAAGTGACGGTTCATTTTCGAGTGATTCAAGGAATGGCGGTGGAGCAGGAAAAGGCTTCAAATCACATTCTGGATCAAAATTTGACATATCTGGTGGATCTGGTAGAGGAAGGCCACAGCCATCTTCAGTGTGACTTGATGGAAGTGAGAATCTAAGACCAGCCTGTTCTAGTGGACTTGGTTTCGAGAAGCGGGCATTGAGTGCTTGTATCAACTTGGCCCTACTTGTAGAACTGTTGTCGTTATCATTAACAGACTGGCCATCACGGTCAACAGTAGCTTGCTCCTGAGTGTGTTGCAAGCTTGGAGACGAAGGTGAACAACCCTGAGTGCTTGTGATTGAAGGGGTTCGTCTCACAGGGGGAGGTGGTGGTGGCTGTGAACCGCGTCGGAAGCTCGACTTAGCAGGAAGAGTTGAAGACTTGGACAGCCCTGCAAAATTGAAGTTTCTTCCTTTGGTTCTCACTGACAGAAGACAATGTGTCAACTTTTCAATTTTGAACAATGCCCACTTCAACTGCAGGGAAGCCTACCACTCAAAAGTAATACTAGTATCATCTTGATACATTATAAATATTGTCAATAGACGTGATCTATATTTGAATTCAGACATTATTCTCTATCACTGCAAGAAATTTTTAGTGATGTTTTACCACTGCCTATATATTAAATGAAGGCACAAAAAAAAGCCAACCTGAAGTTCAAACGTATAGGAGCTCAGTCGCCAAGCAAGCTTAGTGGGGACACATAGTGCCACTTACAGAAAGGATCTCTTATATTATACAATTTTTCCCATATCTTAGTACGCTCGTGCATCAAACACTGGCCTTTAAAAACATAATGTACAATACAGAAACTAATGAGACCTCTCGAGCATAAAAAAACGAAGTTCGAGCTAACATTCTTAGCCCCTAAAAGCTGGGTAGGCAAAATTACGCACCCCCTTACCCAAGCTCGCAAGAAGAGACAGTGCTCTTCGGAAACTACAGAGTGCACATTACCTCATGATACCCTGTTGCACACTCTGTAGCCCACAAACTATTGAAACGAATGCAAATTCTACTCTGCAACAAACACACTCAACCAAATGGTACGAGTGTGGACAAAACTCTTCAACACCACTTGTCCATCGTTCACTGCACGACAGTAGACAAGGACAAAGAGGATACTGAAACAACATGTATGCTCCTATTGCTTCAGTCTCCTCTTCATCCTGGTCTAGTTTTGTGCAGTAAATTATGAATTGGCACCAACCCGCCCAACCGTCAGTTTTTTCAATACCATTTAAATCACTGGACCAAACGTCAAGTGGTAAGAGCCCCAGCTAACAAGCTCCAATACCCAAAATGCTTTGCAGATGAGCGATGCCTTCAAGGCTTGAAGACCAGCGGCATCTGGTGAACAAAGCCTACCTGTCCGCTCAGGCCCCCAGTGTCTTGGACTAACAAAACTCTCCACATTGGATGATTCTGCCGTCAGCTCACTCCAATGTATTAAGTTTATTCTTCCTTCTCAAGCCAGATTCGAACTTAAGAATTCTGTATGGCAGTCAACTGTATCACTATAGAAGCAGATCAGTGCTTGAAGCTGCTTTAGAAAAAAAAAAATTTAGGGGATGCTTGAACTTCTACTTCAAGAGCAGAATGTGATAGCATAATCAGGCCTCATTCCCATTGCCTTTGCATTCACTAGCCAGGCTTTGCTTCTCAGTGGACACCTCAACGATTTCCAAGGAAATAATAGGTGTGCATGTAACATTGACTCTTTTAAACTCTCCTACATTGCCTACAGCAAGTACATTTGCAAAGTGCCCATAATGCCATATTTCCTCATTTTGCTATTTATCAAAGTATCTACTAGGCGGTTTGTTCAAAATTCACAACAAGCAGGTACACGTGACATGGATTACGGCGGTGGTCTTGTCTAAGCAAGATAAATTCATGAAAACATCTGCCGCAGAAAATCATATTCCTTGTCAAACAGATCAACTGAAGATTGCCTTACGTAGCTATCTTATTCTTTAACAATACGATAGGCTTTAGGCTTTTACCACCTTTCGGTTAATCTGATGCCAATGCTTGTGAATCTTAGTGCTTGTGAAAACAGGAGAGCACCCACATGATCAACAGTGCATAGCTCGATTATAATTAGCTGTATTACTCAAACCAGTGAGCCTCCGGTTTGCTTTCCCTTGTGTTATAATGATTTCTGGTTAGTGAAGCGACCTGTCTGTCCTACAAATGACCACAGTGAAAGGGACTTTATGTACTCCACTTGTACGGCAATCAGTGAATTCGTTGGTGGGTTTTACAAAACAAATACTGGTCCGTTTCTTGTCTTTTACTCTCTTTCTCTGTACAGCAGCACAAACCTTAACTAGCTTATTGGCAGCCATAAAAACAACATTAATACTGCATCTACTTTGTAATTTCTTGAGCCTGTGAGATACCCAACAAATGTACGGTATGCTTATTTATTGCGTAAGCCGCGTCTGAAGTGCGGACGCGTTATTTGAAGGTCGCAGGTATAGTCCCCGCCGGTTGCAAGTTATCTTTCCTTCAACCTTCATTTCTTCACATTAACATTACATTTATTCCTAATAATATCCCCTATACTTTCCATGGCATGATTGTCTGTTAGTTCTCAATAATATTTTGTGTAAGAAAGAAATTGTGTTCTTAAATGTATGCTTTTTTTTTACCTTTACTACTTATCCAACAACACTTTAGGCACTGTCCCTCTCAAAGTAGTCCCCTCTACTGAAGATGCACCACACACGAACCAACTTACAAGGATCCCACATATAACGATCTATCAGTTCTAACGACCATATTTCAGCGCACTTATGCTTTTCCTATTCTGCCCTTTAAAACAGAGTCCACATACAGCAAACTTTTTGCAAAGCCTCCTACTTTTAGAACGAACAGTTCCAACACATTCGCGAGGTAAAAATATGGCACATACAAAGCAAAAAAAAAAACAGACACTACAAAAAGCATGAAACAGGTGCGCCCTCGCGCATGCCCTGCTACAGTTTACTTGCGACAAAGATATCGTAGACCGCGTCAAGCACCGCACATAAATTTCGAACGCTGCGAACAAGGTTGCTCACTTTGCAGGCGTAATTCACCCGGCAGAAAGGAAGTGAAGAAAAAAAAGAAATAGGAGGCAGCATGAACACTGCAGTCAGCTTTCGCATGACAAACTTTTTTGACGCCGTCCTCGACATGTGCGACCATCGACTATCGACCAGCAACGCCTTTGAACACAAGCAGTTATCAATTCGAGAAGCGACAACATTTTACCGCATAAGGTTTTCAGCCTTTGGGAAAAATGTTACAGTTACCGAGAGGTTTTCCGCCTTTCGGTAACGGTGGAGACCGGTCGATTAGTAATAACGACTGCCACGTGGTTGCGGCGGTGCCTTAGCAGATAAGCATAAGAAAACGGCGATGGTGAGGTGGACGGTGGCGATAAGCGGGCCAATTTTAACTCATCACCTGCAACCTTATCACAGTCATCTGCAGATATCTGTTTGGCGAAGTGACGGTGGTACAAGTGCATCATGCCGATGTTCATAAGTTCATCGCCGCTGCCTCGTGCGCAGCCACTAGCGCGCGTTTCTTACAAAATTTGTCTTTGTTGTGTTAAACGAAAAGGCTACTTGCCGCACCTGAGCACGATCCTGAGTGAAGCATGCACGAAGAACGCACAAACGCACGCATGCATTGGACTGTAAACAAGCCGGCATGTGACGGCGAGTGCCGAGTAAGCGACGTGCTGCAAGCAACTAGCCAGGGATAATTGGTTTGACGTGTCGGTACTGCGTTTCAGTGCAATATCGCGAGTTCATTGTGAATGTGGTTGAATTCACTCGTGAGCAAACGGGCGTTGTTTAAGACACGAAAAAGCTTAACTTGTCAGCGAAGGGTTTGTTCGCACTTAATAAAAACACAGGAAAGAATATGGTTTGGCCACTAAAGGGATGTTTTTATGGGCGAGTTCATATAGAGTTAAACCCCAATATAGAAGGCATGCTCCGGGCAGCGATTCTTGTCTTTTATATGAGATGTCTCTGATTAATTGATTTGTGGAATTCAACGTCCCAAAACCACCATTCGATTATGAGAGACGCCGTAGTGGAGGACTCCGGAAATTTTGACTACCTGGGGTTAACGTTCACTCAAATCTGAGTACACGGGCCTACAACATTTCCGCCTCCATTGAAAATGCACAGCCGGGATTTGATCCCACGACGTGCGGGTCAGCAGCCGAGTACTGAGATGTCTCTTATAAGCAGGGGACCTTGTATGGATTTTCTTATCCCTTGTATTTTACTGTAGGCTTACTGGTGTCTCTTATACCCATTTGTCTCTTATAGGAGTGTCTATTATAAAGGGGTACGACTGTACAACGAACTACTGATATAACGACTTCTTATCGCAGTACTTTCGAGTTCGTTATAAACAGTTTTAACTGTATTGCCACCATTTCTTCCAGTCTTGAAAAGCCTCCTAGAATGCACTTTCTGGGATGGCGCACAGGCATCTTCTATAGTATTGTCCCAGATCTCTTCTATGGCTTGAAAATGATGTCCTTTTAACAAGGCTTTAAGTTAGGAAATGGAAAAAGAGAATACTAGAGTGGGTGGGGCACAACAAGAGTGTTATGGTTTGCTAAGTAGCTGTGGGCAAGCAGCAACGCGCAAGCCGGCACATTGTCATGGTGCAATATCACAACCTGGTTTTCCCACAATTAGGGTCTCTTACTGCACACAGAATTTATCAAACATGTTAGAATTCTCTGGTAGACTTCCTTGTTTACCATCTGAACATGAGGTAAAAATTTGTGATACACAATGCCTTTGCAGTAAAAATGCAAACAACATCCCCTACATCTTTGACCAACTCATGCGTGCTTTTTTTTTTTACGAGAACCTTTGCTCACCCACTGTGATGACTGTGCCTTCTTTTCAATACCATAGCCACAAACCCGTCTCATGAGCTGTTATGATATTGTTAAGAAAGTTTCATTCAGCAAAGGTTTTCTTCATGAAATTTCCCACTCAAAAGTGAGGGTGCAGGAGTCAACATGAGGCCAGGTCTTACAGAAGAAAACGTAGTAAATATGGCTGCCATTTAGGGAATGTTTCACAAAAAAATGATAGAAAAAGGAATTAAATATTACTACATTAAAGCTTATTCTGGCATATGGCATTGTAAAGCCACCTATAGGTTATTATTACCTTCATATCGTATTGAGGCATTACTTGGTGAATATGTCTTGTAGGCTTCATGTGCTTGTAATGCTGATCCTCTTCTCACAGGCACTGTACTGTCTGGTTCCTGGAAATGAAAAACAGAGTAACAAAAAGAGTTCATGTTTTTCCTAATGTGCCAGTACGACAAGGGTGCATGAGGTATATGTAGTCACACCTCTCATGCCATTTTGTAGAGGATTATCCTGCGTGTCATTTTTTAGCAATGATTATCTTGATTACCTTGAATCGTAAGAGAAAAAAAAGCCTTTAGAATCCACAAATGTGCAACCCACACAAGCTGACTGAACCTAATGCATAACCAAAATAAAAATTTAATATAGCTATATTATTTATACAATAAGAAACAGTTCAAAAACATTGGCAAAACACTTTTGATCAACATTGCTACATTTCTGCTACCTCCTAGAAGCCTGTGGTACTAAACACTTAACTCTTTGCATCCCATGACCAATTTAGTAGCGCAAGTAAATATTTCATTGCATACACCCAGTTATAACACATAAGGAAGAGGAAATAAGCCTAAAACCTGAAACATTTAGCTTTATTTCTAGAAGCCATATATGTGGATGCTGGAAACACCAGTAACGCTAGGTTCATCATCCTCGTTCATCATACATGGAAGCTTTGCTTGCAAATGGCTGAACACATTAATTCAGTATCATCATCCCTACTTGTCCCAATTAATGTCTTCATCAGTTCGTTCAATGCATCAGTGTTGCAGAATGGGTTCCTCCATTCCATTCCAATTTTATTTCGGGGTTGACGAAATTTCATTCCTTGCAATTTTTTGGAATGAAAAAAAATTAGCCCATTCCCACTCCTGTAATGGCCAGGCAGTTCAATTCCATTCCTGTAATTCCTCTATGTAGGAAAAGGCAAAAAAATACTTTCACTGAGTGTGCAGCCAAGTACACCCGAGTTAACGCGAGTTCAAGACAAAAGCTAACGCATGCGCTTGCTGGGACGAAAGCACGTGTCGTAATCATCAGATCTTGCTAACTTTTTGGGTCTAAACATGAAATTTTGCTGCAACAAATTTCCGAGACAATGAATTTTTCACTTGTTCCGTTGATTTCATTGTAGTGGAATTGGAGTGTATATAATGATTTTGTATTTATATTAATCTAGACCTGTACTTGTACCAATTGTGAAAAATATTTATGCAGTTATGTTTATAAGTACATGTTTGCTTGCAAATTATTTACTGTACCACTGCTTCTAAAGCTGTTCGTACACAAAATGCTGTATTAGACCCATAATTATCCTTATAAGCTAACAGTCTAAATACTATGCTAGAGTACGGTTGTTAGAAACTTATTCTTTACCCGAGTCGTTTCATACGAATAAACGCCACCACATCGACGGCCGCGGAAGAAAGCAGCGTGCACGCCCGCGCTGAAATGCGTGCTGCGTCGCCGGTTTGGCACGTTGCCAGCGCTACCTGCGAGCGGTGGGCGACAGATCTGCGTGATCTCGGACGCTGGAGTGCACAAGAGTGTCTTTTGCTTTCACTTGAAGGCTCCAGATGGCGCTGGTGACGGCGGAGACACAAATCCAATCTAATCTGTTTTGCTTGGTGGTGGTTGTTCTCTGGTGTAGACACATGGTTACTGTAGTGGGGAGGCTGTCGACAATGTCTTGCCCAGTCGTGCACCCGCATTTTCTTTGTTGTGACTTTTTGAGAGTCGCAGCAAGCCATGTCTCGCAAGCGGAAGGCTCTCTCCTTTAAGGAGAAACTGGACATTCTTCGAAAGGTCGATGAGGATCCGAAAAGAAAACCCACGGAGTTGGCTAAGGAGCTAGGCCTTGCTAAGTCGACATTGAGCACAATTGTTGGGCAGCGGGACACAATAATGAAAAATGTGCTTTCATTCAGCATCAACGCGAAGCAAGCAAAGACAGCACAACACGTGAAACTTGAAGAAGCTTTATTGATTTGGTTCAAGGAAGTTACTGCAGCCGGTGTGAACATTGACAGCAAGGTTTTGCATGAAAAAGCCGACGAGATCGCACTTGCTCTGCACATCGACAAATTCGAGGCCTCAGGTGGGTGACTTCACCGTTCCGAGACGAGACACAGTCTCGTGTACAAAAGCGTCTGCAGGGAAGCCAAGAAGGCTGACGAGACCGTTGTTAGCGACTGGTTCACGAAGCTGGAGTCTCTTATTTTGGGGTATGAGCCTCGTGATGTTTTTAATGCAGATGAGACAGGCCTGTTTTTTAATCTTCAACCCGAGAAGAGCCTGTGCTTGAAAGGTTAAGCATGCCAAGGAGGCAAAAGAAGCAAAGAAAGAATAACTGTTCTTCTGTGCTGTAACGCCGACGGTTCGGAAAAACTTAAGTTGAGCATAGTTGGAAAATTTCAAAAGCCTCGGTGTTACAGGCACGAGAGCCATTTGCCATGCGTCTATCGCGCAAACTAAAAAGCATGGATGACGGCGCCCCTGTTTGAAGAATTCTGTCTCTCCTTAACAGAAGAATGACCTGCAAGAATCGGAAGATTGTTCAGATTCTTGAACAGTGCGCCGCCCACCCGAAGCAAGCGACGCTTCAAAACTTCAAGCTGGTTTTTTGCTCACAAACACGACGACGTACTTGCAACCGTTTGATGCTGGGATTATAAAAAACGTCAAGCACCATTTGAAGAGCCTTCTTGTGCGCCGCCTGCTTGCCAAAATTGACAGAAAATACGAAGGTGGCCTGCGAATAAGCCTTTTGGACGCCATTCATTTCATCTCAATGGCTTGGGATAGAGTAACGCTGACTACCATTGCGAACTGCTTTGGTAAATGCGGCGTCTTTAGGATTCCTGAAGAGGTGCCAGAGGTCCTTTCAGAGTCGGAGGAGCCCATCGAGGGTTGGGAATGCCTTAATACCGGGTGTTCGACTGACAAATTTCGCACAGCGGATGACAATCTTGCCACTTGTGGTGCGCGCACTGTGGAAGATATTGTCAACGAGGCCACGTGTGAGGTTGCCGATTCCAACGACGATGGCGAGGATATATACGAGTGCGATATTTCGAGCGCGAGTACGAGGAAACAAGTGCGAAGAAATAAACGAGGCAAAGGACCACCACCGGCGGCTGAAACTTTGCACGCGCTCGACATCCTGAGGCATGGCTGCTGAAGAAATTAGTGACGACACGTGCACACGTTTTTATGAATTCCAGAAAAGTATGCTCAGTGAGTGACTTAACAAAAAAAAAAGCAGTAAGACATCTGATATTTCTTCTTCAAAAAATAAATTTTTTTCGAGTGCCGAAAATGAGTTTGCTTCTGACTCAGTGTTAATTTAGCTAGTTTTGCATATGTTCCGATGATACGAATTTCAGCTAGTATGAATATTTTTTGTGACCCCGCAAGATTCATATCATCAAGATTCTGCTGTACTGGTCATCCGGCTTACGATGTCAGTCTAGAGTAGACGCCGATTGGGGAAGGCACATCCACCTTTGACAAAAAAAAAAAAAGCTGAATATAAAGTTGTATACGATGAGCCCCTTTCCTGCAAAGAATACCAGCCTCAAATTTTACAGTGCTTGCAGGAAAAGAAACATCTGTAATGCAATCTGCCCAACAATATACAGTGATAATATGTGCCAGGGCTGTTATAAATCATCCACATGCATCATGTGTTCAAAAAGGAGAACAATTGAGAAAAGCAATCGGTGTAGCATACCCATGCTGCAATTGCCTGCAATGACTCCTGGACAGGAGGTGGTGGTAATGGAGGAGAATCTGTGCCAGAAATTGTAGATGGCAGTGCCAGCTCGTCTGCATTTGCATATATCGGCTGAGAAGTCGCTGCATGAAAGAAAAAGAAAAGAAATTGTAAAGTCTTTTTGAATAAAAAATAAAACCTTGTTGAAATGTTTATTCTAACATCCAGGCAGGCTTGCCAGCAGATCTTGGTCGACATGGCAGTGCTTGGTATCTTGCAGTGGTTGGCCCAATGCCCATGGTTAAAAAAAGGTGCTAGACAATTGTGTGAAATTGTGTAGTAAAAAAAACGTTGAAGAGACATGTTTTAAAATGGAAGTACAATAGACTGTCATGAAAAGAATTCTGAAGAGACCAAGAAATGTGCTTCGTTCACAGAAAGGTGAACAGCAGCACAGCTTTTGGGTATGCAACCAATCATATTAGAGGCAGTTCAATTTAATCAGCAGTTCCCTTTCAGAGATTTCCATATATTGAGAGCCTGCTGTATACAAAACCTAAGCCTTAGTGATGTGGGCCACATTCTTACATTTTCTAGACATTACAGGGAAGAATGACAAACCAAGCCTTTAATTTCCTTACCTGCCAGTAACCAAGTTGCAGCACCATGATGTATTTAATTGAAACTGCATAAGCAATTAAGCCACAGATGCCACACAAGCATGCAGACCGGTCTGCATGCTCAGTTACTTTTGATACTTTTTTTATTCACACTTACGTGTGTAACAAAAAAAGCTTATGCACAGGCAGTATAACAGAACTGGACTCTCACACAGTATATTAACACATAGCATTTTTGAAACAACGAACATAAGCTGAAATGTAAGGTTGAACAAAAGCCTGTTTCTGTAATTTAAAAGGTTTCTGTGTAGATGGCATGGCAAAAAGCAAAAAAACTGCTTTCTCCTACTTTTTTTTCTTTACTTTCCTCTCTGAGCCATGCTATCACAATAGCAGCATTGCCCCCCAATGTGAGAAACATTTTCAGACAAGTGTTTAGCACTTGGCTCATTCCATTCCAAACGTCCCTGTCATTTTGGCAACCATCTCAAATGTATTAGAAAAAACTCTGCTAATTTACTGCATTAAAAACGGTGAACTGCTAGAATATTTCAGAGAAAAAAATTTTCGGTCACGTGGATGCCTTCTGAACTTCCTGGAATGTCGTTTGGGCATTTTTTGTGGAAAAATTTATTTTAAAAGTACCACTCCTTCTTTCTGCACCAAATTTGGTGTACATGTTAAGTAAACAGGCTTGTGTAAGGCATTTGAAGCTCAGTAATATTAGTGCAATTTTACTGGCACATACACCTCCAAGAATTTACCCAAAATGTGTTATGTTTGCATTTTTTTAGTACAATACTGAACTTTTGATGATGATGATGTTTGATGTTTTATGACGCAAGGGCCATTTCATGGCCAAAGAGCGCCAGTTCATCTTACTAAAAAAAATGGACAATGATTGCGATAAGCGGCTGTATACGGGCCATAGAATTCCTCGGGGTAAGGCGGGTAAAAACATACAAGTAATAAAATCATGACCATGCCGTGAAAGGTGTGTGTGGTGTGAATAGATGACAAAAGTTGGTGATAATAAAAGACGATGGTAGATATGTATGGCATTAGCACAAATGCCTCACTCGTTAATACACTTGCGTCCAAGGGCCGTGAGGCAAGTGCTTTCTTGTGTAACCACCGCAGCAAAAACCTCTCTGGAGAGGTCATGCTACGGGATGCCCGGGTATATGATTTGAAAACTATGAATTTCTTTAAAAAACGCTAACAATGATTTGTGACTAAAAAGCGGTTCCCTACCGACGAACACTGCAGGGTGTAAAGGTATTTGTTGTCGGTAGGGTAATCGAAAGTGTTGTTTTCTTACAGCGTCCAATTGTTTGCACTCAATTAAAATGTGAAGGACTGTCAATGCTTCACCACATCTGTCGCACAATGGTGGATCGCCACCGGACAAAAGGTGTGTGTGTGTCGTGTATGTGTGTCCTATCCTGAGTCTCGTTAGTATTACCTCTGTATAACGCGATTTCGATACGGGCAGCCAATGACCAAGGTGTGGCTTAATAACGTGTAGTTTGTTTTGAGTGTGTGTATCCCACTTGCTCTGCCAGTATACTCTGAGGTTTCGTTTGAGAGATGGTTTAAGATCAAGGGCCGGGATTGATATGGGTGTAGGGGCAGTGCTTTTGTGGACGGATACAGTGAGCTGATCCGCCCTCACGTTGCCTTGAATCTCACGGTGCCCTGGCACCCAGCACACAACATGTTGTTTGAGTGTGTAGAGTGTGCACAAGATGGAGTAAAGTGAGACAAGGACTGGGTTTTTGTGTTTTTTAAGAGTGTGCAAAGCCGTTACTACACTGAGGGAGTCTGTATAAATTACTGCTTTTTGTATTTGTAATTGCTTGATGTGTTTAGCCGCCACAAGTATCGCATAGGCTTCTGCTGTGAAGATACTTGTGCCTGGATGTAGAGGGCCAGCATCCGAAAAGGATGGACCGACAGCAGCGTAGGACACAGAGGAGTTAGACTTGGAGGCATCTGTAAAGAACTCAGGACGTGTGTATTTGTGTAGAAGTTCCAGGAAGTAAGTTCGGATATGGGATATAGGCGCATGTTTTGTAACTTCTAGAAAAGACACATCGCAGTCTATAGTCTGCCATTGCCATGGTGGCGGATATGCTACAGGAGCCATTAAACTGTGTTCTAGTGAGATTCCAGTTTCCTCAGCTAGACTCTTCAGGCGAATAGAGAAGGGCTGCCTCATCGAAGGCCTGTTTTGAAACAAAATTGAGCTCGACAAATCATTAATAGTAGAGTATGAGGGGTGCTTCTTGTCTGCCCTCACCTTAAGGTAATAAACAAAGGACATGTAAGTTCTCTGCAGATGAAGCGACCACTCATTTGACTCAACATAAAGGCTTTCTATGGGGCTGGTGCGAAAAGCACCCGTAGAAAGGCGGATGCCCAAATGGTGCACGGGGTCCAGCATCTTCAAAGCACTTTGAGTCGCAGACTGATAAACAACGGCCCCATAATCTAAGCGGGTGCGAATGAGGCTTCTATATAGGTTCATGAGACATTGCCTGTCACTACCCCACCTAGTACGTGACAACACCTTTAAAACATTCATGGCTTTTAAACATTTTGTTTTTAGATACTTGATATGCGGTACGAAGGTCAACTTGTTGTCCAAGATTAATCCTAAGAATTTATGCTCCGTATTAACAGACAGACATTGACCGTTCAGTTTAATGTCGGGTTCTGAGTGCATGCCTCTCTTTCTGGAGAACAGGACACACATGCTTTTTTGTGGGTTCAGTCGGAATCTGTTTTCCTCTGCCCATTTTGAGAGCTTGTTTAAACCTAACTGAACCTGCCGCTCACACATTGCCAGATTGCAAGACCTAAAGCCAAGCTGGACGTCATCGACATATGTACAATAAAACATATTGCGAGGGATGGTCAAGCGCAAGGAATTCATTTTTATGAGAAAAAGTGTGCAGCTAAGTACACTACCTTGTGGCACGCCTGTTTCCTGGACAAATGTTTGGGAATGAACCGTGCCCACTCGGACACGGAATGTCCGGTTTGACAGGTAACTTTTGATTATGTGAAACATTCTTCCGCGCACGCCAAGGTGGGATAGGTCTCTTAGAATTCCAAAATGCCATGTTGTATCATAAGCCTTTTCGATATCGAGGAACACAGAGAGAAAATATTGTTTATGCACGAAGGCGTCTCTGATCTGTGCCTCGATACGAACAAGGTGGTCTGTGGTGGATCTACCTTCTCGAAACCCGCACTGAAATGGGTCGAGCAAATTATTTGTTTCAAGGAAATGTACAAGTCGGCAGTTTATCATTTTTTCGAAGACTTTGCACAAGCAGCTTGTTAGTGCTATAGGCCTATAACTCGAGGGTAAAGAAGGGTCTTTGCCCTCTTCCAAAATGGGAATAACAATAGCCTCTTTCCAGGAGGTAGGAATAGTGCCAGAAGACCAAATAGCATTGTACAAACAAAGTAAGGTTTTTCGGGTTTCGTTTGGTAGGTTCTTTAACATTTCATACATCACACGGTCAGAACCTGGGGCAGAAGTACTGCAGGAGTTTAGAGATGTTCGGAGCTCAGCTAGACTGAAAGCTTGGTTATATCCCTCGTATCTAGTGGATTTGTGTTCGAGTTTCTGCTTTTCTATTCTTGTTCTGTATTTTTGGAAAGTGTCAGTATAGTGGCACGAGCTGGATACCTGTTTGAAGTGTGCACCGAGGAAGTTTGCCTGATCTTCCAAGGTATCACTTTGAGTATTTACGAGTGGAAGTGTGTGTACTTGTTTTCCTGCTATCCTACCGACCATGCCCCAGACTTTAGCCTCCTGTGTGTATGAATTAACCCCTGATAAAAACTTCTGCCAGCTTTCTCTTCTGGCCTGCCGACGCGTTCTCCTGCCTTGAGACTTTATTTTCTTGAACGTTTCAAGATTTTCGGCTGTCGGCGAGTTCCGAAGCAGCCTCCAAGCTCTGTTTTGCTGTTTGCGCGCGTTTCGGCATTCAGAGTTCCACCATGGCACACGTCGTTTTCCAGGGTGTCCATTTGTTTGTGGGATGCATTTTGTTGCAGCATCAATCAAAAACGCTGTGAAGTAGTTCACAGCAACATCAATGTTCAAAGTACGGATGTTATTCCAACCTAGACAAGCGATAGTATAAAACTGTTCCCAGTCGGCTCTGTTTATGAGCCACTTGGGAACACGTGATGGACACTCAGTTACTGTCGTTGTGCTCAAAACTACGGGGAAGTGGTCACTTCCGTACAGATTACTGACGACTTTCCACTGGAGTAGAGGCACAAGAGATGGAGATACTATGCTCAGGTCTATAGAGGAGTAGGTATTATTAGCAAGATTATAATAGGTTGGTTCTTTTCGATTTAGGAGACACGCGCTCGACGAGATAAGGAACTGTTCGATCAGTCGACCTCGCGCGTCATACCGAGAGTCACCCCATAGCCTGCTATGCGCATTAAAGTCTCCAAGGAGAACATAAGGCTCCGGAAGTTCATCAATTAGAGAGTGTAAATCGCGTTTTTGCAGCTGATAGCTAGGAGGAATGTAAATAGTGCAGATTGTGATCAGTTTATCAAAAAGAACTGCTCGAACAGCCACTGCCTCAAGGGATGTTTGGAGTTGTAAGTGTGTGCATGCTATTTCTTGATTCACTATGATGGCAACACCTCCGGATGATGTCATGGCATCAACACGGTCTTTTCGGAAAATAACGTATTTACGAAGAAAATTTGTGTGTTTTAAATTAAGGTGTGTTTCCTGTACACACAGCACTTTTGGTGAGTGTTCATGTAAGAGTTCTTGGATGTCGTCAAGGTTTCTGAGAAGGCCCCTGACGTTCCATTGTATAATTTGAGTGTTCATGGTGAATGTGAAATAGTGCTGTGTGTACAAAAAGTGAGTGGCTGTTTAGACAGGAAGTTTGAGTTCACTTAACAGGGCCATCACCAGGCCCTGTTATCTGCTTTTTTGTTTTCTTGACGCGCTCCAGGGAGCCACGCCGCTCATTCGGCACCAAGGGTGCCGATGTGTCCATTGCCTCCTCGGAGGCACTGGATGCCCGCACGTGCGGGCTGTTAATTCGAATTTCGGGCCTCGCCTGATGAAGTGAGGCCTTGAGACCGGAGGACTCTGGAGTCTCCGGTCTCTGTTTGGGAGTAGGCGGTGTAGCCTGGGCTACAGCCGCCTTGGGGGCAGGTGCCACAACCACCGGCTCGGTATGCGCGGGCCGAAGGAGTGGCGAGGGCTGGTGCGGCGGTGCCCCCTGACGCGCCGCATCAGCGTATGTAGGTCCATAAAATGGAACGACTCTTCGCCGTGCTTCCTTGAATGTGATGTTCTCCTTCAACTTCAATGTAATTATTTCTTTTTCTTTTTTCCAGTATGTGCAGAAGCGTGAATATGCGGCATGGTTTCCTTCGCAGTTTACACAGTGTGGCGGTTGTTTGCAGTTCTCAGACACGTGGCCTAGGACTCCACATTGTGCACAAGTCTGGCGACCACGACAGGTTTTAGAGCTATGGCCATACCTCTGGCATTGGAAGCAACGACGAGGGTTCGGTATGTACGGCCTGATAGATGTCTTTGTGTACCCTGTTTGAATAGATTCCGGTAGTTTACTGGATGCAAATGTGAGTATTAAGTGTTTCGTCGGTGTTTCCTTATTATCTCTTCTAATGATGATTCTCTGTACATTAGTGACATTTTGGCTCTTCCATCCCTCCAAAAGTTCAGTCTCAGTCAAGTCAAGTAAGTCCATGTCAGATACCACTCCGCGAGTTGTGTTCATTGATCTATGTGGTGTTATGGTTATTGGTATACCACCAAAATCTGAAAGACGGTCTAGCTTTTCAAATTGTTCTTTGTCACGGATTTCGAGGAGGAGGTCTCCACTAGCCATTTTGGTTACCTCGTATCCTGTGCCAAGAGTTTCGGTAAGACATCTAGAAACCAGGAAAGGAGAGACGGTTCTGGCTTGCTTTTCCGTTTTTTCACAGTGGATAACATGATAGTGAGGATATGTTTCTTTGGGCTGGTTAAAAAAGTTTATATCATCGGTGCGTACCCGCTTTAAGCCGGTACGATCAGACAGTAAGGGGAATGCTCTGTGCATGCCTGTCTTATTTTTGTTCAGCAGCGTTGGCGGCCACCCACCACGGAGCCCAACGAGGGGACGCTACAAGTTTGCGGATGCTGAAACCTGCAGACGCCAGCCGTACAACGCCACTATAACCCAATGCGCCTAAACCAAGGTAGGCTATTTGCACAGGGTTAACCCTAGCCGCCAGGAAGTTTGGAAGTAAACAGAAGAGAGTAGAAGACAGGACAGATAAACAGTAAGAGATAAAGACGAAGATGTAGGGAGAGAGAGATAGGAAAAGGCGACTGCCGATTTCCCCTGGGTGGGTCAGCCCAGGGGTGCCTGTCTATGTGAAGCCGGGGCCAAAGGGGTGTGTTGCCTCTGCCGGGGGGCCTTAAAGGTCCAATCACCCAGCGTCGGCTCAACCCCCAAAATCCCCTTTTCCCCGGACACGGCAAAGCCACGCACGGCTAGGCGTGGGAGGGAGTCGAAACTCCCCCGTTAGCTCGGGTCCGTGGTGTCGCTACACACCAAACGCCTACTTGCGCAGGCGCCCCTGCGGGGAATACTGAACTTTTTAAGAATGTCTGAGTAATGAATACTTACTCAACAAAAGGTATATTTTGAGGAAAAAATATTTTTAGACCTCTCAAGCAGCTAAATTTTATGAGAAAATTTTACAAATGTTGCAAAATAGTCATTTTTGTTCATACTGAGACAAAATTAACATCATGTGGTGGTCCTATTAAAAATCACTTTTATACATCACTCATAAGCAAATAAGCAGTTCTTTTTATATAGTAACTATTATCACTACATTTTTTGTTTTAAGGAAGAAAATAATTTTTGAAGTTTCCTATAGATGGCTATCTTCCCATTAGGCCATACAACAGTTGTCACCTTGAAATTCCCCATTGCTGTCAATAAGAAGGCTCAAAAATTATTTTCTCCTTTAAAACAAAAAATGTAATGGTAAAATTTGCCATGTGAAAAGAACTGTTTATTTGCTTTTGATTTAAGTATAAAAGTGATTTTTAATTGAACCACCACGTGGTCCAAATAGCATCTTAACAGACAAAAGTGAAAATTTTGTGAAATTTGTGAATATTTCTCGTAACATTTAGCAGCTTGAGAGGTCAAAATATATTTTTTCCCAAAATATACCCTTTGTGAAGTAAGTACTCATTATTCAGATATTCATACAAATGCAGTATTGCAATGGAAAAAATATAAATATAACACAATTAAGCTAAATTTTTGGAGGCATATGTGCCGGAAAAATTGCACTAATAATACTGAGCTTCAAACAGCTTACACAAGAACTTTTATTTAAGATGTAGGCCAAATTTAGTATAGAAAGAAGGAGCGGTACTTTTCAAATAAATTTTTCCACAAACAACACCTAAACGGCATTCCAGGAGTTCAGTAGGCAGCCACGTGACCAAAAAATTTTTTTCTCTCGGAAATATTCTACCGTTTCACTGTTTTCTATGCAGCAAATCAGCACAACTTTTTTCAAATACATTTAAGATGTTGCCAAAATAGCTGGGACGTTTGGCATGGAATTACCCACTTGCACTTACAGTGAAATGCTCATCAGGCTAGGATAGTACGTATCAGTAGTAAAATTCCCTTCACAGCCCTTTATGAATATATCATCTTTCCTGGATTGGCACATTCAGACAAGATCACGCTAACAGCAAAGCTTTTACAAGGACCATAGCCAGTAACTTTGTCATCATTACCTAAGGTTGCACAAAATGGCAACCTTAGAGGGATAATGATGTCCCTGTGCCATGATTCCTCCCCCGCCCCCTTTCATATCAAGGAGACTACAACACCAATACGCTTTTGTTGTGCCAACCTCTCTGTCCTAAACAGCCAACAATCTGCCCTATGATGAAACCGAGCTAGCGCAAGCAGCTCTGATGATAGTGAGGATGGTGCTCTGTAATAAGAAAGAGTACTTGTGAGATGACAAAGCTCTAACTCACTTGTGAACTCTCTTTACTGAACACAACTGCAAGAACTCACTGAGCTGCCCACAGCAGCATCTGCATTTCACAAAAAGTGTTTTTGCATCAAGCACAAGGAGTGGTTAAAGACCCCTTTGACGTCACACCTTTTCCTTAACATGACTCACTGTGTCATTCTCAATTTAACCCTTTGGTAGAGAAAACCAGAGAACCAATGTTATTGTGTTGAAAAAATTTTTAGTGAGGTATTGATCACTTTTTGTTTCCAAGAAAGCCCATCTGAAAGTCGAGAAGTGCGTTATTGCAAAGAAAGAAGTGGGACCCATATGTCCCAATGTACAGTTGAGACAGTTTATATATTCTTGTGAAATGGTCTGAAGCAATTTGCACATAGCGAAACGTTACACACAATGCACATGAACTTCGTGCGCAGTTCATATCTGCTAGTTGAGCACCAACAATACCGCTATTGCGTGCCGGTCAAGTTCGGGTGGTGAGTGTTTCGGCAGAACCACTGCTTATTCCGAAAACCAGTAATCGCACCATCAGTGTTTGGTTAGGATTCTCTGATAAGCTTTCAATAGCTTAAGTGCTTTTCAACAGTGAGACGCCATTTCTCATCTTCAGAAAAAGAAATGTGGCTGCTACGCACTAGTGGTGCGAAGACTGAGGAAGCAGCTCAGCTGGTGGCGCTGCCCTCCTCCTTTTTCTTCTCAGCATCGCTTCCTTTGCTCATCTTGCCAGGAGACTAAGCCATGCTTTACCCGCTTACCTTATCCTCACGCTCACTTCAATTTCGCAACTCTTTCTATGCTATACATAGTGTGCACGTGAGTCACGCAGTGCCCCTTCATCACTTCCGAAATGCACCACCGACATGCCCTGGTACCTACAGACTCCGTCGCCTACCGCTGCGGTGTTGTCTCCTTGTGCTTGCGCCCGTTTAGTTTTGCCTCGCGATGCAAGTTTTAGGGCTGCTAGTGAGGCAAGTTGATTTAGTAGTCCCCAAAGAGGGAGCAGAACTTCGGGGTGTTTCTTCGCCGAAAGTTATTACCTGAAATTGAGAACGCACACTGCGATTTTCCGAAAAGTACTGGCGTGTTTGACTGGGGCGGAATAACAAAAACATACTTGAAGAAACTCTGTGATTGTTTGCATCTTCAGGTGCAACTTCATTCCAGGTAAGTGCCATAGCCAAGCACTTACCTGCAAACAGAGATAGCTTACCAAAACACTGTACATACAAACTTGTCCGCGACCACTGCGTGCACAATCAGCGTGTCAGGGAGGCGGTTAAAATCGTGATGGCGATAGCTGATCGGTTCGAGTTGGGGGGGGGGGGGGTCAGGATTTTGAAAAATTGGTCAAATAATTCCCTTACACGGTCTCCATCATTTTAAGGGACTCCACTGTACATTAGCGTACAAAAAAAGTTAAATACAAGGTGAAAAAGATGTCAAAACATACGCGCAAAAAAAAAAGCGATGACCGGCATTACCGCTGCATGCACCACGCGAAGTCTCTATCGGCCTCGCATAATATTTTCCTCAATTTTCCACAAATTTCTATCAAAGAGGCTCAACATCAACACTGTTTAAAATACTTGGGGGGGGGGGGCACTACTTTGGTGGCATGGGCTGCAGCAATATATTAATATTACCGTATTTACTCGCATAATTGGCGCACTCGCATAATAGGCGCACCCCTAGTTTGGTCGCGGAAAATTCGATTTTTTTCAATTCCGCGCATAATAGGCGCACCCCGAACTTGGCCGCGATCAGAAACGATTCTACCCCCCAGCGGTACAGTTGGAACGCGGTCCCCGTACCCTGAAGAAAAAAAGAAGGCAAATCGACGAGCAAATAAAAAAAATTCGAAGTGCAACGACCTAACCAACGTGTTTGTCGAAATAAAACTTGAAAAAAAAAGCGTCCATGAGCGAAAAAAAAAAAAACGGCTGTTCCATCAATTACTGATACCCCCCAAATCGCCGTGCTTTTTGGAGGTCACGTGTACAACGCCGGGGGCTCGATCGCCATCACCACCATCAGAGAAAAAGAAAGAAACGCCATTTTGCAAGCGGTGTGCGTATGTTGTGGTCGTGTATTGAACTTTGGTTTCACCATGGGGAAGTACGCGAGCTACACGGCTGGCTTTAAACTGAAGGCAGTGCAGCACGCGCTGGAGCACGGCAACCGGGCTGCAAGCAGGCATTTCGGCGTTGGAGAAACGAGTATTCGGTACTGGAGGGACCAAGAAGAAAAACTTAAGGCGACGAAGAAGACACGACGGGCTTTCCGCGGTGCCAAGACCGGCAGGTATCCGAACGTCGAAGAGCAACTGGTCCGGCATATACGGGAGCTACGACAAGACGGCTGTGCTGTGTCGTTGGATATTGTGCAGACTGAGGCGCGCAGAATAGTCCGAGCGCAGGGCATCGAAGCAAAAGAGTTCAAAGCCAGCTCCGGATGGACAACTCGTTTCATGCGGCACCATGGCCTCGCACTGCGAAGGCGGACCACCTTGTGCCAGCGCTTGCCCGCAGCATATGAGGACAAAGTGGTGGACTTCCACAGTTTTTTTATAAAGCTCCGACAGCAGAAAGACTTCATTTTGTCCCTTGTTCATTAAAAGGTTCATTAAAAGGCTTGTTCATTAAAAGGTACGTAGGTATGTTTGTTTTATGCTGAATTATTTGGAAAACGATAAAGTCGCCTTTTACTTGACAAGTGTGCAGATTTAAAGCGCGAGAACAGAGTTGAAAAAATTTTCGAAAATTTTACCCCGCGTAATTGGCGCACCCCTAACTTCGAGCCGGATTTTCTGAAAAAAAAGTGCGCCTATTATGCGAGTAAATACCGTATATCTCTTGTAAACTTGCCTAGCTCTGCACGATCCGTTTTCGATGAGAGCTGCTGCGCTTCGCTCATCCACTCTTGAAATTGCGGCTCGAGAGACTTAGGGCTTTCACTTGTTCTTGCGCCATGCAATTTGTAGTGTCTGTAGTGAAAGCGGGATACTGGGCCCTGGTAGGTGGTGGCGGGCAGCCGGTGTATGTGGTGGCTGGTATACATGTCGCACATCTTGATTTTCTGGTCTTGTATCAAGTGAACAAATGAGGCCTTCCTGATCCGATGAGCTCGTTAAAGTTCGACAATAAAAAAACCACAATGCTACTCTTTCAACAATGTACACAGCAACAGATGACGAGCGTCCAACAAACCGCGCTGGAGCACTCGAACTGCCGTAGGTATGGTGGGAGAGGACGACAACGGTGGAAGTGACATGACATGAACAGTATGTATACTATGTGCAGCTATGCATACTCTCTCTTCTTTCTCTGTCTTTCTAGCTCCTTTCTTTATCTCTCTTTCTCTTTGTACTCATTCTCTCTTGTTATATCTTTTTCTCTTTCTTCCCTCTATTTCTGCCTTTCACTTTCTTTCTACAAATCTCTATCTTTCTCTCAATCTGTAATAGTTCTCTCGCCCATCAGAGTCACAGTATCTCATGCAGGAAAAATTGGCAAATCACAAGATGAGCAAAGCACAAAAGCAATAAGAGAAAAGCAGAAGATTAAAAAAAGAAAGAAAAGAACAATATAAAGAAGAGGACAAAGAGCGTGTGTCCATTTATGATGCCGATGTCATTGTGGTGTCGCCATGCGGTGTAGCAAGAAGCTCAAAAGCTCATCTGAACATGAGGCAGTCAGAGTTTGCATGCGTGCTTGATGCATAGCAATTACATGTGTGCTTCATGAATGCAATCGCTATGCATGAAGAACTTGAATCACACCAGTTTTCGTAACACACGTACAGTTCATTTATCCATGCTTTGGCATCACAAAAAGCAGCTGATAGTTTTTGCAAAGTTGTTTATGTGAAGCAAAAAAGAACATTTATTTCCCAAAATCTTTTACTCGGTCTAAATTGGGGGACAAAAACCCACAAAAACTGAAATGCGTCAATACAAAAAGAAAAAGTGGTCCTTGACTTGTTGTGTGCTTCCACCAACAAAATGTCACGAAACTGTGCAAATATTGTTGTGGTACGCTCAATGGATGCAGTTAGTGGTTTGGATGTGGTAGTACGAGCTCTGTCAAGGAGATGCAGAAGCTAAAATGAGGAATAAAAAGTGGGACGTAAATGTCCCACTGTCCAAAAAAGGATTAAGAGTAGAACCCTTTCACTAAGCCTCCAGGTCTCTGACCTGTAGGTAAATACTAGTAAGATGTAGCTGCTCTATACAGTTGAACCCCTTCAAAACCAACATGCACTTGAGAACAATTTTCGTCTTTTATAAATGGCGTCTCTAAAAAGCAGGATGCTACGTTAGCATTTTCCTAACCATTTCGACCTCAAGCTGAAACTCTTTGTGAAATCAAACTCACCAAAATATCACTGACC
Source organism: Rhipicephalus annulatus (assembly GCA_013436015.1). NCBI lineage: Eukaryota > Metazoa > Arthropoda > Arachnida > Ixodida > Ixodidae > Rhipicephalus > Rhipicephalus annulatus. Next base: position 99,481 of record WOVY01011515.1, on the reverse strand, counting down.
AGAACTCGCTCAGACTCAAACCCGTATTCACAAATGATTCTCAACTGAAATTTTATCTTTCACTTGACGGAGTTAAGACTGCGCCGCTGCTCGACTGAAAATGACGCTGCGCTCCTGAAGAATCGCTGCAGATAATCGCCGATATGCATTGGCTTGCAGTTCCTAGAGACGGAACTCCCATCAACTTTCTCAAGTCAAGGAGAAGCATTGAGTGAAGGGACGTTCTAGAATACGAAGTCAGACTCGTGGCCTGATCTGAGTCTGAGTAAGTCGACTCATAAGCGAGTTCAGCAGCCTATGCCGGTAGGTAAGTGCCAGAAATTCATAATTGCAAGCGAGGTGCACTTTTTAGGGTCTGTTATCAGTTCATCAACCTACCTTGACTTTGTAGCTGTGCACCTGACACTGTAGATACGGCTGAGGCTGCATGTTTCAACACAGCTGGCTTCTCCGGCAAAGTTGGTGCAGTACTGGTGTTCGATGTGGTCCTGGAGAGTAAGAACATTACCAGTAAGGCTCAATGCAGGATAGGACCCTTTTCTAGAATGAATGGGGAGCTAGACGTGCCTGATGGGTACTGGTGGCCGAGGCCCTCTAGTGGGTGTCTGAGGAGACTTTGGCCTCGCGCCCCCTGTGGGCCCAGATTGTGTTGCCAGCTCCAGGCCATCTGAGCTGTCCCCCGATGTTGAAGTAAGTGTGTCAGCACTGCCGCTATGATTAGACCCACTGAGTAAATCGCCTTCAAGGGGTTGAAATGTCTCCGCCGTAAGCAGAGGCCTTGCCTGGTGGCCGGACCGCTCATATGCTAAAAAAAGTGAGAGAGAAGAAGTGAGAGGAAACCACTGCTAGACAAACTAGCTATGTACAGTGGCCGACAGCTCAATTAGACAACAGAAACTGCCAATAAGTCACAATATAAAAAATAAAAGAAAGATAACACAAAGATATTTACGACAAATATGTACAATAAAAGCTCGTTAATTCAGATATCTAGGGACCAGAAAAAATTTCCAAATTAACCAAATGTGCGAATTATCGAATGGTCGAATGAACACATTAACTTCAAGAGTTCTGTCAACACACCTTTACTTCACAAAGTAATCGTGGATGCTCGTCTGTTTCAGAGCCGAAATTCGCGCGGACACACAATTTGCTACGCCCTTCAAGGTACTCAGCTCGCATGCTGTATTCAGTGTCAAAACAAAATTCTTCAAGGACGACGAGGGCCTCGGCGGCTTCCTTCACAGTGCAAGTGGGCCTGTGTGGCTTATGGTGTGGCTGCTCCACTTCAGGCTCTTCGTCGGATTTGTTGCCATGCATCACTTCCTTGACGATTTGCTCATCAGTCAGTGAGCCGGCAGTAGCAACGCCCCTATCAATGGCAATGTAATCGTCCACTGTCACTTCATCACGCATAACGCTTTCGAAATCCTGGCAGTCATCAGCATCGTCATCCAGCGACACTTCGTCCACGGCGGCGTCGGGCACAACAAATCCACAGTGCCTGAAACAGTTCGCGATGACATGCACAGGTGTGTTCTTCCACACATACGCAAGAATGCTAACTGTGCTCAGAAGACTCGCATCGTATTGTTTGCCGACGTCATAGAGCAGCATCTGTTCCAATACGCACCTACGGCACTTCATTTTGACGTATTGTATTATGCACTGGTCAATGGGTGAAGCACTGACGTGGTATTCGGCGGCAAAAAAGCATCTTCAATATTGTTCAGTCCGGTGACACTGTTATGTGCACTGCAGTTGTCGAGCCCGATTAACACTTTGAGGTATTTTGCACCAAACTGTCGATCCAACTTTTGGATCCAAGTTGCAAATATTTCACCTGTCATCCACGCTTTCCCTGTAATCCGGGAAAGTCGGCCCAGTAATCCACGAGAAGATTCTTGATATTCTTAAAGCAGCATGGCTTTTGAGCCTTCCCGATAACGAGCAGCAGCAAGCGCTCTGTGCCCGTCATGTTGGCGGCTAGAAGTACGATCACTCGTTCCTTGCTTCTCTTTCCGCCGATACAAGGATCCTCTTTCATGGTCACAGTTTTGTCTGGTAACGCTTTGAAAAACAGTGCTGTCTCATCACCGTTAAATATGTCATTTGCATCGTAGGCGGCAAGATGCTCCAGCAGCTGAATGCTCTTCCAGTGGCTGACCGTGTCTTCGCTCACGGCACCTGTTTCACTGCAAGCTGTCTTGAAAACAAGGCCGTGCCTTTCCCGGAACCGTGCACACCATCCTTCCGACGCTCTGAAGGAATCAATGCCCATAATCGCTGGACACTTTTCAGCTTGTGCCATAATCAGCAGTCCACTCAACGGCAGGTTTGAATTATGTGAGCTGACCACTCATCGAAGAAGGGCTTCTTCGAATTCTAGGTGAGCTGTTGTTCACAGCCGCTTTCTCAATGTGCTGAACTTCTCACCTTCAAACACCTGCAGAATCTGCTCTTCATTTTTAACATATTGTTACGGCAATGAAGTAAAGGAAGAGGAAGAACACAATCAGCTGAGAGGCGCGCGAGTGTGCCAATCAGCCATTGTGACTTTTGCCTGTGGCTTTTCCTCTGTAGAAGCATTTTGTACAGAAGTCGCCGACCCCGTAACAATATGTACTAAGAGTACTTCTTTTAACGTTGAACTTTTTCATCACTTCTTGTCGGGAGAGCCCATTTTTCAGGGCACGCAAAATTTCTACTTTGATGGTCAAGTCCTTGGCCTGGTATTGAGCCGCTTCGCCGGTGTTGCCATCGGCAGAGGGAGCGGTGACACGGGAACTCGACACATAAGCGCCTGTAACGATCAAACTAATGGAGTCGTTCAGAACCGTTCTTCGACAAAACGGGGGTTCAACTGCTCAACGATGTCACACAACCACGGGAACAAAGCAACAAAAATGGCACCGCCAAACCTACACAGCCCACTCATACAGACACGTGAGGAAAAGGCGTTCAACCAGTCTCAAGTCAAGCCAAGTCGATAATTGACGTCCATGGCGGTGCTGCATTTGAGCTTCACTTTTGTTCCAAATGGCTCTTTTTTTCGTTTTCGAACCTCACCAGCGGCCCGAAAGTCGCCAAATTATCTGATTTGCGGTCAAAACTGTCCGAAATAACGAGTTCCCAGTATCATAGAGTGATGCGTATATTTACAGGGACCAGATGACGTGTCCGAATTATCTGAATTTCCAAATTAACGAGTCAAATTAACGAGCTTTTACTGTACCTTTATTGTCCCAGTGGTTAAAATATCTTCTCAATGTGCATGCACAGGTGCGCACACGCACACACGTGCACGCACACACACACACACGCACGCACACACTTTTATGAGTAACCAAGTCAGCCTGTATATCATCAGCTGCTAGCCTCATCAAGTAAAATTTTATAAAGAGGCCAGTCTCATCACAGTGAAAGATGCCAGGAGAATACTGACACAGCATTGTACATAGCTTTGTCAGCGCAGTAGTCAAAGCAAAGGTTTGGTCAAAAGCACTTTTTTTGCCACGCCTTATTTGAATGACAGGTTGTACCATTCTTGAAATTCGGCAGCTAGCCATTGCTGAATTCAAAGTTGGCAACCTTCAAGTGCAGGGACAGAGATTCCACCTTTTCTCTGAGCAGATTGCCAGAGGAGAATAACCTCGAAGCCACATTGGCAGTTAGCCAGACACTCAGACTTCCTACTCCCTCACAGATGTTTCACCTGCCTCCAGGATCTTCTCTTTTTGTTTCAAGTATTCAGAGGCAGCTTGCTTGGAAACTGAGAGCTCTTGAAGGCCAACTCTGGGGATTTTTTTACCATATCAGGTTAATCGTGCTTTTATGTTTCTGAGACACTCTTGCCCATCCCCAATAGCTGAAATGCTCAGCCCATTTGAAAACAACTTTTAGTAAACAGAAAGGTGCAATACCGAAACCGAAACCCAAATGAGTGAACTGTCCACATATGACGTACCGCTTTGCAAGAACCAGAAATCCTGCAAGGCATGGCGGTCTCGCCAGTGTGGAGTACAAAAACTGTGGAAGCTGCAAATAGCAGACACTCAATAGATAGAAGACTATGCCTGGAACTAATCATGCCACAGGCACAAGCTTCTCAGAGTTGTTGGACAATGACAGTTGAGATTTGTATGCATTTAGAGATCAACGAGCATCACTGTTCCTCTTCGATGAAACAGAGCAGATTTTAATATCTGCTTGCCTAGTTGTGCATTACGCTGCCAGATGGCATTACTTGTCCAGGCCAGCTAAGTTTGTGGCTGTGCCAATGGGCTAAAATGCCAAGTTTCCTGTCAAATTAAAACTTTCTAAGATTGTCATGGAAAAAGGGCAAATGTTTGTGGTGTGCAGTAAGACTTCAATAAGATCAATTATTATTATCAGCCAAGTCAGTACCTTTCTCACAATGTGCGGCTGACTGTACAGACGGTTGCAGTCACATTTGTTCAGGACACAAGCGAACCGATGCTGACTACTTATCTCATGCCCCAGTCGAGTCGACTCCTTCAGACCAAACTGTCGAGGAAAATTTCCTCGTAGTCATCACAGTTTTCGACTTGGCTCAAAAACAGCGTGATGACCTAGAACTTCGCTCACTCATCAACTATCTCGAAGACCAGCTTGAACATTCAAGCACATGATTTCATACATCCTGTACAAGCAGAGCTTTGATCCCAGCACTTGAACCGCCCTACTGGTACAGTTAAACCTGAATATAATGAAATAGATAAATTCCCAGAAAAATTCGTTATAAAAAGGATTTCGTTATATGCAGGTTCAGTACAAAATCTCTTAAAATAAACGCACAAATTAAACAAAAGCAGGATTGAACGCAGAGCTAACCCAAAACACTTATCAAATCAAAAAGCAGAAATCAAATGAGTCGGCCCATCCCTATCGCTTGGAAAGTACATAAGATAACATCTCCCGTGTGTTAAAACTGCCATCAAATGCTCAAACAAAAAGTAAACCACCCATCTTGGAACGATCATGAAACAATGCAGAAGGGGGGGGGGGGGAATCGCTGGAGTAGCAATGATGAAGTTGAATTTTAGGGGCGGTCCCGGTCGCTGGCAGGCTTGCTATCTCTGTGATTATAAGCGCAGTTTCAATGCGAAGGGACTGTGTGAGAAGAGCACTTCTCGAGAACCTTGAGCGGCCGTATTTGCTCACACTATCATTTTGAAGGAGTTCTGCGATATCGGATCCAAAAAAGTTGGCTGCCAGCCTTACTTTTATAACATTACAATTTTTTGCTATCATTGCATTGCATTCAACGCGCGGTCATGTTGCTGGAATTAATCGGCTAATCGCGAAAGCTACCAGCCTGCGAACTCGCAGCGCAAGACAGAAGCGGGTAACGAATCGACCTCCGAAGAGCCGCCGTCACCGTGGTCTCGGAGAGTTTCCATCAGCGCCTAATCTAACATCCCCTCAGTGGTGATGACACGGTTGTCCAAAATTAAGAAAAGTCACAGTTTCATCGCGAGGGCAAAGGAATGCGATAGCAACAACTTGGAATTAATGCTGAGAACGGCAAGCAGATCGAAACGGGCAGCGCGCTGCTCCCGCATAAGTTACGCAAGAAAAAACATACACAGGACGAGAGCAAACTAACAATGTTTACCGTTCGACACTTAACGCGCTGTTTAAACAAAAACGAGGTATGAAACCTAATCACAGCTACGGATATGAAGGCGAACCAACAATGTGCCCCAGTTGTTACTTTGCCTGTTTTTGAAAAGCGCACTCTTTTTGCAAACGGCGCCTGTCCTGCAAGCAAAGTGATCTTTTTGAGCCTAACATCTAAACACAATCGTTCCGGTCAAAGTCAAAGACGCGCGATTCTCTTCACCGAAGGATAAGCGCGCACGCACAAGCATCTAACCCCTCCCCCCATCCGTGAGGCAAGGTACGCGTGGGAGATGAGCGCACGTCGGCGCATCGGGACGAACTGGGCGCCATGCGCTGGTGGCTCTTTTTTTTTCTTCTTTTCTTGAGTTTTCATTTACACAGATACGTATACGGTAAGCGGCGGTGGCGGCAGCGGCAAAAAACCAGCCGAGACTGTCCATACAATTGATCGCAGTAAAAAAAAGCAAAGCTGAACGTCGTCAGGGGCCGCACCATGTGCGCACAGTGAAACTATTCACGCGCGCAGGGAATCGAAAACGAAGAGCGAATGACACGGACACCGCGAAAAACTATTCGACAAAGCACTCTCCATGTGCAGCGCAGCCCCACACATGTAACGCTAACTAAAAGCGTGGCACTGTCAACGCGCAAAAGTAGTTTTTTTTTTTTTGTTTAGAAGGAGGGGGCACACACCCGCGCATGCCCCCTCGTGGTGTGTAGGCCCGCCTCGCGCTCACCTACCCGCGCCCAATAACGATTGCTCACTCTCGCCTGGTGCACCGTGCACTCACTCTCGCCTGGTGCACCGTGCGCGCCGCCGCTGCTTCGCACTTTGGCGGCGGCGGGGCAGTCGTGGAAGATGCATGTTCGTGCCAAAATGCGGAGTAAAATTCTTGGATTGTTCGTGGAGAAAATTCGTTATATCAAGGTTGTCTCCCTGTGTTACTTCGTTACGTAGAGGTCGCGAATACATGTGTTCTACGGAGCAATGGCGGGGAATAAAAAAAACTTCGTTATATCGAGGAATTCGTTATATGGAGGTGCGTTATAAGCAGGTTTAACTGTAGTACTATCTGCGATGCGAGAAGAAATCCTCAATGCGTGTCATGACGAACAGTCTTCAGAGCATTTAGGATCCAAGCGTAGTCTAACTCGTATCCTCCACAAGTACTACAGGCCTAAACTTTACACTCTATGGAGCCACTCCGACTACCGTTTCAACAAGTTCGCATGAAACTGCAAAGCAGGCACCGTGTACCTTTGAACAGAAGCAAACGAAAATTGCACCTGCTTCTGCTTGGCTTGCAAAAAACAACGAAATGTATCCCAAAACACCACAATACAAGGCCAATAAGACTTGCTAGTGAAAAATTAATGGTAGCGCTGATGAATGTGCTCTTGAATTGTTCAGTTCTGAATGTCTGTGTCGTCAGGAGGCAAACCACTTCCCTTTGTCCTGATCGCGGGCAATGCAATTGTATTGTCCAAAAAATGATATAAATAAAAATAAATAAATGCTTTAAGTAGAAAGTGCACTGAGTAGGAGGTATTAAAGGTGAATACAAATAACTGAAAGCTATCATACAATTCATATTTGACATGCTGAACAGTCCAACACCCCTAAAGGAATCTTTTCTTATGGTGCACTTTCAAGCAAACAAAAAACCTGCCCTCACCAGAAGAGATAGTGTGTGGTCTTTGGCACCGCAGCACTGAATTCATGGCCCGCTCGAATTGCAGGCTGTCCTGCAAATTAGGCCACGTGGAAGTCACCGAGGGCGTTGTAGGAAATGGTGACGAAGGACTACTTGAAACACAGCCTGGCAGTGATGATGCTCCCGTGTCCCCTCCAGAAACCTGCACCTCCATCCATAACAGCCACTGTCAAGGCACACTTATCACTCCAGACTTTAGCTGCACAGTATAAAGAGCATTACGCAGCAATGTGACATTTGCAAAAGTGGGGTCACTAGTAACAACAATGATAGCCTACCTGAGGCAAACAGACACAAGCAATCTTGGGTGCACGCAGTGGCAAGCTGTGAGTTGTATATCAGCAGCTTAATGTCACAGTTACAAGTACTGCTCAATTAACTAACGCCACAGTGTGAGTATGCTAGGCAAGTCTATTGAAAAATACAGATATCAAAGACTTGAATGTAAACATTTCACAGAAGTCTGTCTGGTTGGGTATGAAACTAGGAGATGATATAGACTCCAACCAAAAGTTTTGAAGAAACTAGACGTTTCGGAACCGACTCGGCTGCTTCCTCAGGGGTGACTGCGTAGGCTACGTAGCAGCAGCGTCTTCAAAGCACTCGAGGGGTAGCTAATGACCCCCCTCTCTCTCTCTCGTTTTGCCGTGGAGTGCAGTTCGTGTGTGTACACTGGGGGAAGGGTTCCGAGAGAGCGGTTGACGTTATGGACCGTTCTCTGTATGTGCCACGAGTCGTGGCACATACAGAGAACGGTCCATAACGTCAACCGCTCTCTCCACGTCAACCCACAATTTCCCTAGGTGTTGGCCGTGAAGTCCCCAGCCCGCTAGCCGTGCTTCCGGTACTGCCTTGCGGCACGCAGCCACACTGGCACTGGCCTGAGACCTTGCTGTCACCGCCTCGGATTTTGTTCATTGTACGATCGGCGTAACGGAGTGGCGGTTCGCATTTGCTTTAGGCACTGCGTCGTGCTCCCAACGGTCTGCAGAAATTAGGTGCATTCTTTTTCTTCTAACTACCACCACCAGTTGGTTTTGTGTGGTTGCGACGATGTCACGTTGGCAGAGCTACACAGGTGACTTCAAGTGCCAAGTTATACTTTTTACCGAGGACTCAGCAATTCTGCTGTGCAGCGCGAGTTCTGTTTAAATGAGAAATAGATTAGGGGTTGGCGAAAGCAGCGGGACCGTCTGTTTGCGTGCAAATGTCAGTGTCGTGCCTTTTGCGGCCCAGCAATCGGCAGAGGTGGTAGCAAGGAGGACATCGTTTGGGAAGTCGCGGATGTTTGCAAAAGATCCGATGACATCATCTTGCATATCTGACAAGATGACGGCCCCGGCAGCGATTAGGGCGCTAAGTTATGTAAATTAAGGTGTGCTACGTTTCAATTTCTGTTTGGTCAACCATTGGTTGACCTATATTCAATTTTTTTTCTTCCTGTTGTAGAACACTATAAGTAGGGGTTGACCAATACTCGTGCCCGACCTATTTTCCGAGTAAATACAGTACTTTCATACTTAATTTTCTTCAGGACGCTAAGTTATGTCAATAAAGATGTGCTACGTTTCCATTTCTCTGTTTCTAAACTGAAAAAAAAAAAAAAAACATTGGTCGACCTATATTCGATTTTTTTTTCTCTTTTGTAGGACACTATAGTTAGGGGTCGACCTATTTTCGTGCCTGACCTATTTTTGGGTAAATATGGTACTTTCACACTTAATTTTCTTCATAATAATTTTCTTTGCAGGCATCAGAAGTCATATATTTATGTTCATCCATGATTTCATATCATAAATGAATATCAAAGCTGTTAGTGCATCCTGTGACTTTATTCATAAAAGCCTTAAAATGAAAATAAAGCTTTCCAGCCCACCTGGGCAGCTATACTGGTCCCTCGAGGGGATGGAGGCCTCAAAAACAAGGTATCCTGTGAAGTGAAGCCAGAATCTTGCGAAGACACACTTGACAGTCGCAGTGGTCCTCCTACAGGTGGCTGCTGCATGATAGTCAATATAAAAAACAATGAACATCAAACGAAAGCAAAAGTGAAAAAAAAACAAGGATTTTCGAAAGTAATCTTTCTATAATAAATCATTCTGAAAGTTGTCCATATCGAGTTACTTAATTTGCCCAAAAGCATTGTATTACCAGCTTCACCATTCACTCAGGTTTAGTTTGGTAGCCTTAAATAAGTATTAGGAAGACTTATTAAAGTAGGCTGACACTTATGCAGTTGTTTACATAAGTTTCAGTATGGCGAAGCCTGTGTTCAAATCAAGAATACAAGCAATGAAAACTGACAGCACTAGGTTACTGTAATACAGCTTTCTATATAGAGTATGACAAAGCTAAATGACTTCTCTATCCACTCAAAGCATCTTCCTCGTAAGTAAAGTAGCTTGAAATGCAGCTATGATAATTAAGTTGCAACTCCACAAAGCACGCGTCAGTCGCTACCCATTTGATTGGTGCTTTATGCAGTGATGATCCATCCAGTTTAACATTTGGAGCAATTTTTTCAGCAGGAAAAAGCGTGTCTAGGAGCAGATTTGGAGCAGGTTTAGAGCAGACAAAATGAAATTGAGGATAATTTAGAGTCAGAAATGTCTAAATTATCTGTGAATATTCCAAATAGTGAGCATAGTTCAATGCTGCTGCACTGTAAACCGGTACACAAGGCCAACATCCACAGAACAGCCATTACAATTGAACTACGATTATACGTCCCCCCGGTTTCGCGACAACCCACACTTTACAACGAATCTGTTTTGACCCAGCAAAATCCCCATAGAAGTAATGAATAGAAACCTTTGGTCATACGTCACAGTTTTCCGCCAACCTCGCATATTACAATGACTTTCAGAATCCACCCGAAAAAGAAAAAAAACACCTTTACTCAAATCAACCTTCATCCAAATATACATGAGCGTAAAATATGAACGTCCGTTCCCCCTAGGTTGACAATTAGACAAGTAGAGAGACAGCACATTTTCTTAGAATGCAAAATTCCTTCTCCTTGAAGTTCAGGCGCTTCTACATACACATGCGTACGTATCCGGGGTCATTACCTAGTCAAGCTCTATTCAGAGTAGCTCCAGCCGGCCGAAAAGCTGATATTTTCACGTTTTCAGTCCGTGGAAACATTTCCTGGTCGACCTACAGCTGATCTCCTTCCATTATTGTACTCGCAGTCACAAGCTTTCACATGCGTAAGGGCGTGACTCAACTGTTTTCGCCTTGCAAAATTGCTTTCACTTGACGTCAACATTCATAATAACAGCGGGACATCACAAGTTACACTTCACAAGTCAACGAATTACAACGTGCACAGCTCAGCCAGAGGAATTCCACCCAAACTTGTAGTTCGTCGCCATGTGATAGCGATGACACTGCGCCTGACCCTGCTGATGGGAGCCTGTTGGCAATGCCGTTTCGATTTCGTTATCATGCACAGGCAATTTTTGGACTGTTTATCAGTAGAAAGATGCGCATTGGATTCGATTCTTTTAAAGTTGAGGATAAAATCTCTCTCGCACCTGCTTTAAGTAATGCTGCCATTAGCCGCCACGGGCAAGAATAATTTGATCTGCCTTCCTTGCCGAAGCACAAGGTCATGCTGTGGGCTTATTCAGGCAATCGGTACCAGTTTTTCGGGCAAGGCTGAGTGTCACTGCCTATAATCTTAGTTTATCGATTATACGACGCCCGGATTATACGAGAGTTTTGTGTGCTCCCCTGAAAGTCATATCATCGGGGTTCCACTGTAACCGGGCCTTTAACATGAGAGTTTCATGTTATGGCTTCACTACACTGCAAAGACGGGCATGGTGCACACCTGTGAAGCGCTAGTGACAAGCCCAGAAAGGCACATACGGTTTCTGCAATTGACAAATGTCATAAGGGCATTAAAAAAAATAATTACCTATCCAGAAGACCAGCAGTATGACAGTTAAAGAAAGAAGAAAATTTGTTGCAAATGAGAACATACCATTTAAAATGCATTCAATAATCGCCATAATTGTCTATGGTGATGCTCCATCGTACTAGATAACAGTTATGAGAAGTGAGCACCGAGTGACATTCTCCTCTCAATTTCAAGAACTTGGGGCTCATCACTTACTTTCAGTTTTCCCAATTAGAAAAAGCCTTCTAAAAAATAAATCTGGTACAATGTGAACTGGTATCAAGGGGCAGGGTCAGTTATCAATCCAAGCATAAAGCGAGAAGGGATGTATTTCTTCACAGCAGCCTTGAAGGAAAACAGTCCGCCTGTCGAAACGTTCGCTTAGGCGATGCCACATGTTCGAAAATTTGTCAAGGTGCAATTTCTGGGTATGAGTCCCTGTGCTATTAAAAGGGTGGGGGATAACTGTGGTGTCCCGCGAACAGGCCAGATAACAGAGAACAACCAACTACTAGTTAGGTGAAAGGAGTGCTGCCAAATTTTATTTTATGGGGAAGGAGAAGGCTGGAGTCATTGAGAGATTTTCAGAAACAAAGAACGGTGTCCGCGCTGGGCATGCACACAAGCGTAGTTCTCAACAAGTGGGAGGGAATCAGTTGGGAAGATTTGCAAACTCAGGAGACTGACCTTTTGCCGCTTGGCAGCAGTGGCTACCTTACAGCAAGCAGGCTGACTCGCAAACGATACAAATATTAACTTTGCCAAAAATAAGAGAAACTATCAAAAGCCGTGACCTGTGGGTCAGCAGCCGAGTACCTTAGCCACTAGACCACCGCGGCGAGGCATGTTAAACTTTCAACAACAGAGACACACGTGGTGGAGCCAAGAGATCACTTAAACTGAATATAATGACAAAAAGTGCATCACTGGAATGGAGTTGTTAGAGGGCATTAAATACTATTTCACCAGCTTACAAATATAATTGACATGCCTGCAATGCTTTCACAAGTCTCTTGTGCCATAAACAGTGGCGATCCAACTCCGCCAATTGTGCCATTTTGCTACTATTCCGTTCGCTGCACCTTGCTGCACTCATTCGAGTACAGCTTGTGCCAACTGCGCCAAGTTCACCATTCCATCCGTTTGCATGGCATCAGGCTGTTCATGGTGTAAAAACACCATATTTTTTCACATATAACTCCCACTCCTTACTTAAAACTCCCCGAAAAAAGAAAGGTACTCGCGCATACATAGCTTAAAAAAACTGTTTTGGAAAGGTCACAATTTCACAGTCACAGTGTCGTTTACAAAAGAACTTTATTTGTACAAAAGAACTTTATTCTGGTGCACCAAAAATACGTGTTTGGCCACAAATCGCTGGAGCCATTCACAGCTCGCACGAAACTCGCGTGAGACGTTCATCTCACGAACCAAGCTCAATGCTTCCATTTGTGCCATCTTTGTTGACACAGCGTGGCCACGACTCCTCTGCTCCACAAAAAATTTGACAAGCTGCGTCTCAAGAAGGGGGTCTTCGGGCTGCGAAATGCGCGGTTCTCCTTGCCTGCATTTTTGAGAGAGGGCCTTTTTTTTTTTTTTCCTGTCGCAGATGCAGGACTCATCGACGTGCCTCCTCGCAGCAGCTCTGTTAACAATTTCTTCAGCAGCAGCTATAATCTCAAGTTTTTCTTTCGCAATAAAGAGTGCCGCTGAGACCCACTCATGGTGCCTCAACAGACAAGGGTGACTAACGGTGCAAACTGGCCACACCTGACTCAGAGACAGACACTGTCAAACCGCTGTTGTAACGCTGCTGAACAACTCAAACAAAGCACGCAAAAAGTGAATAAACACACTACCGAGGGGATCTGTCTATGGCCTGTGTTGGCTTTAGACCAGATGATGCTGATGGCGATACGAACTGCATGGCAGGCCTTGCATTGCCGATCTCTGCTTCCGGATTATTCGCAGATAACCAGCAACCCCCGTTTTCAGCCAATTTTTTTTATTATTATTTCAATTTTTGGTGTGGGTTATATGTGAGAAAATATGGTATTCTCGGTCCACTGCTGAAACTTTTCGACACTCCTAGAACTTTTCGATGTCACTGATGCCTTCTGTTCACTCCATTCCACCAATGCACTTTTTGGCATTATATTCAGCATAACCAATGTCTCGGCACCACCATGTGTGTCTCCATTGTTGGAAGTTCAACATGCCTTTGGTAGTTTCTCTTATTTGTTATCGAAATGATTTTTTTCGTTTGAGAGTCAATCTGCTTGCTGTAAGGTAGCCACTGCTTCCAAGCGGCAACAGTTATTTGCACTGCGAGCTGTAAACGGTGTCTTCATGTGAATAAAGATTCAGTAGGGCAAAAGTTTCATGTTTCTCAAGAAAAGTAGATGCCTCTTAATCACACTGTGTGACAATCTTCGGTATGCTATTGTATGCTACTGTCTACTGTATAGTTGCTACTGCACTTGGATAAAAAAAAAACTGAATAAATGCCTACCTGTGAGGCTGTTCGACACCGAAGCTGATGCGAAGGAGAATGGGACTTTGTGCTACCGCTGGAGGAGCTGTTGAAGCTGCTGATGCTGCACATGCTGGATTTGCGTGAACCCAAGGAACTGCTTGTGCTGCCACCAGTGTGAACAGGAGAGCCTGGAGGTGTCTGCAACCAATTATTACCATTATTTGTCATCACTGTATACAACTCCAGCCACCCCCACCTTGTCATGGTTATCTACAAAATACATCAACTGCACTTAATTACTATTATACGCTTGTAAAAAAAAGAGCATAACTGTATGGAATACACATCTAATCTCTTCTATAAGTAAATTATTATGCAGCACTCGACATTTACTGGGTGCAGCTAATTACTATGTTGTGCCCCATTTACGGTGCTGTAAGTTATTCGAGCACATTATATTTAAGGCTATCATTACTTACTTAGAAAATAATAAATTAATCTATGTGCATCAGCATGGATTTAGATCCTATTTATCTACGGTCACCAAACTAGCTTAAATATTTCACGAGTTAACCAGTACGCTCAATTTGAAAGGCCAGACCGATGCCATATTTTTGAACTTCTCCAAGGCATTTGACGTTGTTCCTCATCAGTATCTAGAAATTACTCGCTACAGGAATTGAACGGAAGGTTGTAACATGGATCGAATGCTATTTGAAACATAGAAGACAGTGTGTCACCATAAATGGGTGTGTCTCAAATGAGTTGGAGGTGTACTCCAGTGTTCCGCAAGGCTCAGTCCTTGGGCCTCTTCTTTTTTTAGTTGAGATAAATGACATTCATCTCTGTGTGGAGCCACAGATCCAGATTAGGCTATTTGCGGATGACTGCACAATATACGCAGCCATAAATATTTGCTCTATTTTCTGCCGCGATTACTTGTTGGAATAACTTGTCCGAGGAAGTTGTAAACTCTGGGTCGTTGGCTTCATTTACAGAATTACATTTACAGCACCTCCACCAGTGTCGCGGTACAACGCAAATAAAACACAGATACACCTTGGGACGACGAAAGCAGCGTGTCCTCAACAGCTGAGCCACAAGATCGTCTTCTTCGGCCTCGAGAGAAGCTAGAGGCCCACTACCTCGTGCCCAAATAAATGCCCCATCATCGTTATCATCCACATGTAGACACGCGTCAATATTGTAAATAATACTTTTTCTAGATGCATGTGGCCTGTATGTATGTGTATATATGTGCGTATATATAAGTATAAATGTGTAGGTGTGTATATACTGCTGAGTGCTATGTCTTTCAACTTGTTAATTCGCTATGTATTATTTTTTCAGCTGTGTCAAGATATGCTATGCATTCATAATTGTTTTCTGTTTATATTTTTTGTATTCACTTCTGCATGGGCCCATGAAGGGCCTGCAGTATCTGTAAATAAAAAAAAATTACTGTATGCCATTGCATTACAAACTTCCATTAATTTGACTCCAGTAATTTCAATCTTGGCTAAAGGTCCCAGCCGTCACCACATTTTTTTTTTATCCTGAAAATAATCTTGGCCACATAACTTGTCATGATGTTAACTACAGACTAAAAAACATGGCCAAGGGCTTTGGATGACCCCCCCCCCCCCCCTCCATGTCTTTACGCTCACTCAACTTCTTCTTCCGGTCTTTAGCGATTCCTGAACAGTCAGGCGAAACAGGAATAATTTAGGATTGAAAGCCTTACATTAAAGCGTATACAAGATTATGTATACATACGACAACTACTAACAGGGCAGCTTAATCACGAAAAAAAAATCACCAAAGAATAACAATGGGCTCGAGCACATCCGGCAGGCCCTCCCAAAATATAAGACAGGAAATTTACTTTTGTCATTAAAGCAAAAAGTAAACAACCAACCATATACGGCTGAACCATAGAGAGTAACAAAACTAGAGAAAAGTTGAAGACCACGCACCGTGCAATGGAACGTAAAATGATAAGAATAACTTCAAGAGATCGGAGCAGTGGAGTGGGTCAGGGATTAAATTGGAGTTGCAGGTATCCTCGTTGACATAAAGTGAAATAAATTAACCTTGGCTGGCCAAATAATGCATAGAACCCAACCAGTGGACAGTTAGAGCAACAGAATGGTCACCAAGAGATAGGAAATGCAGTTGGAGAAGGCAGTGAGTTGGAAATGAACTGAACAGAACTAGTGAGAGCAACAACCTGGCATCAGAACTACTGAGTGCAACAACCTGGCAAGCGCTTGGCAAGGTACGATGCAGAGACCATAAAATGGTAAGGTCTAGGATTCGCCTAGACTTGAAGAAGAAATGAGAGAAACTGATACACAAGAAGCGAATCGATTCGCTAGCACTGAGAGGGAAAGTACAAGAATTCAGAACAGATACTCGGTTCTAATCGAGGAAACCGGCCTTAGCGTTGACGCACTGCATGATAATCTGACGAGTATCATTACAGAATGTGCAGTGGAAGTTGGAATTACGGTAGTTGCACAAAATTAAGAAGTTCATTGACATAAAATGGAATCGGCTCGCACAGGATATGGTAAACTGGAGATTATAGATAAAGGCCTTTATCCTACAATTAACTAAAACAGGCTGAGAATAATGAGATAATTTGAACTCGGCTGGTCAACTTACGTGCATCCGACCAAAAAGGTGACAGAAGTAATGGTTCTAAAAGCAACAGTATCCTGCTTTGCAGGCTCTCAGGAAGAAGTTGATGATTCTAACAAACATCTCTCATCAATATCCATTACATATTCTGCCTGCCCAAGAAAAATTTTAAGGTGAAAATAATAGCTCACAAACAATAGAGAAGTTATAAAATTCTAATTTGCACTTCTAAAAAAAGTTTATCAGAAAATTTGTTCAGCAATGCAATCTGACATGAAATCAAAACTGCACATGAAATGATGTAGTTCGAACCAGCCTAGCCAGCATTATTGCCACTGCTATCACAAGATGGCAACCATCACTGATGCCACGATTGCACAGCATAACAATGACATGCCCTTTTCATTCCAACAGTAAGTGCACTCCTAGCTGCGCCTCTGCAAGCAGGCTTTCCTACATCGCCTAAAACTGCAGACACCACCTATGCAGTATAGTCATAAAAACCAAAAAACTAGAGCAGGAGCAAGAAAAAGCAGTAAAATGACACCAATTTTGAAACAAGTACGTATAACTATATTACAGCGAATTACCTTACATTACACTTTACTGCTTTATTGCCCTACATTCTGCCATTGCACTCTTTTTTCTTGCCAGAAAATACATGATAATCTTACCTGGAAGGTCCAAGTGCCTTGAGATGCCTTTAGGTCTGTGATGACCTGTTCACTGGCTGAGGGAAGGCATTCGGGATTTCGAGTAAGTTTTGCCAAGGAGTCCAAAATCTCCTGTAAATGGGATGTTTCCTGCAGCATCAACAGCTCTTCTTCCTGCAGGCAAGTCATTGCACATGAATTAAAAAAAGAAAGTACTACCAGAATAATTGACAAGTGGCAGATGCCAACTTAAACAAGCAAAAATCCTGGCACAATTTCCATGTCAATATATAAACATGTACTTTTAACCTCATTATCTTCTTCCTGCAGGCAAGTCATTGCACATGAATTAAAAAAAGAAAGTACTACCAGAATAATTGACAAGTGGCAGATGCCAACTTAAACAAGCAAAAATCCTGGCACAATTTCCATGTCAATATATAAACATGTACTTTTAACCTCATTATGACAAATGTGTTAATCCCAAATTTCCATATAAAAATTTCCAATGAGGCCACAATCAAAGACCAGTGCAATAATTTGGAACTACAGTGAATGTCAGCAGTTAAATGAATGAATTACATGAAGTTGTTTAAGAACACGTTTCAAGCTCCACGCTGTGCAAGAGAGAGCAGCTGTTAAGCGGGGCAGTGTCTTCGATAGCAGCAAAGTTAGCTGGCCAAGTCTTCCAACAAGCACTCTTCGACGTCTGAGGCTATAAGCTGGCAAGTGAGGGGTGCTCAGAGGCACCAGAGGGCACATTGGGCATTCTGTCAGAATATAGAAGAATAATGTCACGGAGGTAAGAGTATGAATGAAATAAATGTACAGTCGAGCCCACTTATAACGAACCTGAGCGTGACGCGGCATCCGTTCGCTGTATACTGAAGTTCGTCGTAAATGAAACACAGCTATAAGTTGCGAGTGAAAACACAAACTTTTCTTGCCCAAAAAAGTGCGTGATGCACGTGTTTCAAAGAGCAGAAGCGATAAGGGCAGTCTCGAGTTTATTTTAAATGGCAGGGTGCTCATTCGCCGAGGCCCGTGGCATAAGCTGCATGAGGCATTGGCACCAAAGTTATTCACCATCTCCACAGCCCACCAATTATTCACCATCTCCACAGCTGAATACCGGGACGCCAGTAACGGCAAGTTAGCTAGCTGCCAGGTGGTCAACAGCTATGAGCAAGTGCTCCGCAACGCGGCACCTAACACGCGGATTACGCTCGATCAAGCCAAGCGGTCACACTTTGAACGTTTTGTTGGGCGGCAGAAAAAAGCGCTCTAATCCTCCCGTCTGCCATCATGACCACACGTGCACACCAAGAGCGAGTAAGACGCGCACATGCGACACATGCCAGAACGCGTGGAACAGCTCTGAGCCAGTTTTTAGTCAGAAAACGAAACTAATTCGAGCCAGCGTGGCGGGCGTCCCGGAGCGGAGGATACGGGCGAAGGGGTTGTGATCAAGAGAGGAGAGCAGACTTGCGAGAGAAGGGCAAGGAGTTACGATAAAGAGAGGGGAGCATGCGGCGGGAGGGCGACCTTGAAAACCAAAACACACGGGAAGGAGGAAGGTTGGGTAACTTGCTTGAAATGTCCGCAAAACTCGCACGCAGAAAAACTTGGAAAGAGTGCCTGCGTGCGCAGAAGTCAAAACATGGCCGCCTAGATTGGTGCACGCGGGGGTGTTCGAAGAATCGGCGGCCGTGGTCAAAAATTCGTTTTGTTGCGCCGGCAGGTTTGCGTGGCCTCACGAACTTCAATATTTCGCGATTCGTTCCGTGCAAATTAAGAGCCAATTTCGTGATTCCGCAAGCACGCGGAAGGCATGCTGAGCCGAGTGCGAAGTGAGCGAGAACAACTCCTAAACACGAAACGAATCACAAATTATCAGAGTCGGTGGGGCAGCGTGCGCCCATGCACTAGACGCAGACTATCGGATACAGACGGTGGCCGACGATGTTGGCAAATGGTCTGGTCACTCCAAGCCGGCAACAGCGACAGTACCAGCGATCAAAAACAGGGTAGATGGCCGGCCGGTCTTCGAAAGATCGGTGGCAGTGTGAAAACACGGGCCTCGTCTGGCGATGCGGGGTGCTCAGAGTAGCGGGGGGACAAAGGACGGAGGGGTGCGTAACAAAAAGCAGTCGGGGCATGGAGGAAGGAAACAACTTTCCTTTCTCTATGGGTTGGAGAGAGCAGCAACTAGAGGGTCATGGAGGCAGGGTCGGCGTTTAACAATAAGAGTGTATGGGCACCTCGCCGATGCCTGATCAGTGGTCGAAATTGGTTTCCCGGGAAGTCGTCAGACCGCTGACTCCGTTCGCTGTAACCAATCAGCGGTGCTTGGAGACGTTCGTTGTAAGTGCGATGTTGTGCCATTGAAACAATGTATATTTTCACGGTCACGCGAATATTGTTTGTTTTAAGCGAAAGTTTGTTTTAAGGGGCCGTTATATGTGGGCTCGACTGTATTTACAAAATATACAGGAAGAGTTAGAGGCAGCTGCAGGCAAGAGATGTATGAACAACAGCAACAACAATACGAGTGCAATCACATAGCACAGAAGACTTCTGTTAATGTGAGACTGGCTACTTTGATTCTTGAACAATAATTAAAATATACGAGCCTTTATTTTCTAGACACACCTTTTGAAAATTCTACATGCAAAGCAGTTCAATAAAAAAAAATCACATAGCACAGAAGACTTCTGTTAATGTGAGACTGGCTACTTTGATTCTTCAACAATAATTAAAATATACGAGCCTTTATTTTCTAGACACACCTTTTGAAAATTCTACATGCAAAGCAGTTCAATAAAAACGAATAGATTCAACAATGTAGTAGGGCAGCCTGGCCTGCATCAACACCTTTAGAAGATGATGAGCTTATGCAGTTACACAACCACATCGATTTCAGCCCAACTATGACTGTATCTTCAAACGGAATGCTATTTTACTCGTTCAGCTTCTAGCAACAAGTGCTGTCGCATGTTTCCTGTACTCAAGATAATAGCATAAATCACAGGTCGGACTAGCAAAGAAGTTAGTCTAGGAAAGGCCACCACCCCAGTTGGTATTGCTGATTAGCCATTCAATAAATGCAAGACATCAAACATGCTAAAGACCGTAAAGAGTATAACATACTCAATTCTTCATAGCAAAAAAGTGACCCCCAACAGTGACTATGAAAAACACCAAGTACATAGAGGTTCATTCAGTGAAAATAAAAGTCTGCTTCCTTTATCTTTCTATTACAACAAGATTAAGAGATATACATGCTTTCCTTATTTTGATTACTACACATTTTAGATGCTACAACGCAATTTGATTTTCAACTCAGAACTCGGAAAATGTGGGTGCATATACAATTCGGGGGTTTGTTACAATTCGGTTGAATACTGCCAAATAATTAAGCAGTGGATTTTATAGATTTTCCAACTTCTAGCTAATGTTGACCGGCCCGACAATTCAACCTATCTCAACCACCCATTGAGAGTCACATTAATAGGAATAGAGTTCAGTACTAAACGGAACTTAGTCTAACCTTGCAATTCATCTCAATCTTTGAAACGAGAATGCCGTTTCAGTTTTATTTGTCTTCCTTGAAAGGTTTCCACCACACATAATGAGCAAAGGCACAAGACGGAGCAAGCTGCTTACCAAAACTGGTGTGAGGCAGGCCACCAGAAGGCAGTATCGGGCCCTCTCCTCAACCAGGGCACGGCGCACTGCTTGCTTTTCAGCCTCCTCTAAGAGCAGGCACCGGTCACTCATCTCTTGGAGAGCACACTCCAGGCTACGCTGCATCTCCCACTTTCCACTGCCTGCAACAGAGTACCATACCAACACTCAAAGTCATGCATCACCACCAATGTGCAGAGTGATACATGGGCACAGTAATCAACACATTTTGCATGGCCTAGAATAATACAAAACAGGATGACAGGTGCAATAATCCATATATCCAACATACCCAGCATCTGTATCACATAGCAGAAACCATCTAGTGCTCTACAGTGCTCTCTTCCTTCTTTAGTTTTTACTATTCTAGTTCTGAACACTGAATTGCACACCATATAGTAAACGAGACAAAATAAAGAAGGCTAATTTCTCTAATAAGAAGGTTGCAGTGCTCAAAGTATTTAAATATGGAGAGAATCGTAGCCACAATAGTTATGTATTATTTTAGTTCCCTGTTATAACGGTGCTTTACCATTAGCCAATAGTTATCAAACATGGGACATTCAATGCTGTAGTTTGTAACAGCTATAATTAACTTTCAAGATAAATTTATCTTGTAATTTATTTCTCATCTTTATTGTATTTTTATACAATGGTTCTTCGGTCATACTTTACTTCTATAGATTTTTTTTGTAATTTAGTCCTTCAAAAGGTGTTTTAGGTAAAGCCAGAAAATGCTATAGAAACCCTGGATCGTTTCTTCTCAATCAAATGCTTCAAACCAAACGTTAAGTGCAAAGCATTTCTTAGCGCACTGCAGGCTTTTTGAGCGTGCGTGTCTACCTATGTTTATTTGGCTGCCTACGTCTGGATGCTCTCATGATCAGCCCCTAACTTGGTATAAACCAAAATTAGTATGGGAGGGTAAGATGAATTGACGAATATGACTCGGTGGTCAAGACATGAATAATGTCACAGCCTCGTTGTGTACCTCTTCAAACCTTTTACACCAGAGCTGTGGCACATACCCACGGGTGGATATGTGGCACAGGTATACGCCACAGGTAATTGACAGTTTCTATTAACTGAGGAACGGCGAGAACAGACATGGGAAAGTTTATGTGTCACGGTTAAGAAAAAGCTGCCACAGGCAGCGTTGACCCGACAAATGCAAAGAACGATTGTCAGGGTCCAAGCAGGACTGAAACCCCAGCATTCTGCATGACAATCAAGCATTCTACCACACAGCAATGTTATGTCTCGGAACTACTTATGAAATAGACCCTAGAGCTTGCGAAATGTCAATTGTGATTGGAGTGCTGGCTATCCAATTTTTTAAGCATTACATATGTACAGCCACAGCCATGTCTTTGCAGAGAAAACGAACAGCTGGTTTTTGCTCTGCGGGGTGAAACCTTGGGGCAGTATCAGGCTCTGACGTGGTCAGCCTCACAACTAGGCCATGCATGCTCCCGATACACCACTTCAGAGCCCGAAACTGCCTCAAGGTTTCGGTCCGCAGAGAAAAAACCAGCTGCTCGTGCGCTCTACACAGACGTGGTTGCGGCTGTACTCTATGATACAGCCATCATGTCTATATTATATCATTTGTGGCCTAGCGCGATTCGCTGAAGTTGATTTATGTAGCAATGTCCAGGGCTACTACCATCACCGTGAGCACCAGTGCTTCATATCAGCTTACCGCTTCTGGTGTTGCTAATATCCGTTTTGCTGTTGGCATCATTACACAACTGTAAACAACTGGTTATATAAAACATGCGGTTGTTTAACATGTCTTTGCGTGCATTTGTACATATCTTTAAGGCCACTTCATAAAGTTTCACTCAATAAAAAAATTACAGCGCAGTCACCTTCCCCCCCCCCCCCCCATCTGCATGCTTCCCATAACATACCGTACTTACTCGCGTAATGAACCCACCCCCTACCTTGCTCCTTGAAAAAACAAAAAAACTAAAATTTATTTCGGTATTATAGCCAGTGCCGTTGACGATCGAAACAACGTTAAATCAAGCCATTATATCACAAATCACAAAATACCAACACAATAAAAGTCAAAACATAGTTCTGCAACCATGCTAAACAATTGTGAGCTGCACGATCGCGAACAACGTCAAAATTTGAAAGTCGCGCTTTTTGCGGCGAAGCGCCATTTATCGAATGCAGGAGAAATCTCTTTGCCGATAGCACCCTGCAAGCACAGCAGCACAAAAACAAAGCAAGAAACAAAGCATGTGGCCTCTGAAATGGCGGGCACGCAGCGTAGAAACACGCTACATGCCTGCTATCTCGGAGGCTATGCAAAGCGCAACCACAATCACCGTGCTGACGGCGCATGTAGTGACACATATCCTGAAGGAGTACGGCCACTAGCGTGGGTCCGGTCTTAGCGAGCCGCAGGGCACGCGTTAACCGTCGCCATGGCGAGAACACAATACTGCGCAAGGTCGCAACACTTTATTATCTATGGCAACACCAAAACGCAGTACAGCCCGCTCCAAAGGCACAGCGGGAAAGCAAATGGGCTTATCCTCGCCATGGACGCAAAGTACTACACGGTGTCACGAGCATGTCTCCGTGGTAAAAGTGATTCACGGAGACACCGGGACCAAGGCCCGGTTGCTCGAGTGAGGGCAAACGCGCTCGCTTTGGCTTCGGAGGGAGATGGGTCGGCGTAGCTTGGCCACGCACTAGGACACCGTACCGCCCTTCGGCCGAGCGTACGCAAAGGGGCAACAAAAGGTGAGCGTTCACCTCGGGCGCGAGGCGCCGTCAGCAAAGTCCTATGAGCCCCGAGCAACGGGAGTCGACGGACAGAAAAGGGAATGCGTGCTCACCGTAAGCTGTCCCGGAGAAACTCTGACTCACTCTCTGACGCGTGCGCCCGAATCGTCCCAAGAGACCCCGCGTGCAGCGCCACAGTCGCCATCCGCTACCGGGTGAGAGGGGTTCAGCATCTTTCCTCGCTCTCCCAGTGCGGCAGACAGCGGAGGAGGGGAGGCATGTCGGGACATGAGAACGGCAGAAAAAGCGGCAAAGCCCGTGCAAAGGCAGCGGGCTAGCCTATATTCCCACATGCGTCATGCACCCGCAACGTCTACCACAACTATTGTGCGCCGCCATCCGACGCTGCGTTTTTGTTGTCGGGTTGGTTGTTGTGTACTTAGTTGGGACACCTGCTGTGCAGGGCGTATTTGACCGGTTTGCTAGCTACACGGCTGGTTACAGACAGTATGCACTAGAGCATGGGAACCGAGCAGCTGGACGACACTTCAGCGTCGATCCGTGTGCTTTCATTACAGGAGGAAACAAAGAGCTTCGAGCGACAAAAATTTAACGGGCCAAAACAAGAAAAGCTGTCACACGAAATTCCCGCTGTTATTATAACACCCATGACGTTTTTCTGCCGCGCAACGAACCCTCCTCCCAAATTGATGTCAACTTTTCGACAAAAAAAAAAGTGGGTTCTTTACGCGAGTAAAGTATGGTAGATTCTCAAGGTACGTGGGATCTGCTGAATTTTTCCCCTTAGAACATGTCAGAAGCACACATCTATTTGTCACTACAGTGGTCAACCCAGAAGATATTTAAAGGGCTCTTCGCATGTAAAAAAAGAAATTGGGACAAAATGGTCACATCCCAAAACTACCATGTCCCCGAAAGCTGGACACATGCCACAACAGCTTCTCCTTGCTCTTTCTTTCAAGACAAGCTAATCTTCCATAGCTTCATTAGAATTCATCACACATTTTACATTCACTCTCCCATACCATCTTTCAACAAGATTACCACAATTTGTCAACCACTGTTGACAACTCTGGCCAATGCACCAAATTGTGTATTGTTGTTACATTGTAAACTACACTGATTTTCGCGACATCAGAAGAAAATCCCTAAAAAGTACTCTACGCCAAGAAGCTGAATTTCATTTCACTTGCTCCCCAAGTTACCAAAGTCATGCGAAATATGAAGCAAAAATAGAGTCACAATTAGGATGACGCACCAAACCTGAACCAAAACCAACACCTAAACTAGAATTATGACTGGAACAGAACTAAATCTGAGTAACACACACACGCACACACACACATGTACACAGAGAGAGAGAGAAAGCTCGGTGATGCAATCACTACTTGTACAAGTTTTGGTGTGATACGAAATTTTCTGTGGTCTTGGCCAAGGCCCATAAGCTTCCAATGTAATGAAGTATGGTTGTTAAGAACCGTTTTCCACCCTGCGACATTTGACGCAAGCTTATGTTACCGCAGAGGTTAAAACAGGTGCTGCCCGTGCTGCTGCAGAAGGCATGTCGATCGTGCATAGCTGTGGAAGCTCAAAAGCAGACATTCACACCGTGCAGCCAGTTTGTCAGAATTGGCCATCAGCAGAATGTCGAATCTTTTGAGATTGTGCACGCGAATAGTAATGACCCTAATGCACTTCATATGTCTTCATGTTCCGATTACAGATGGTGTTTGCGTTGCTTTTTTTTTTTGTTCTCCTGACGCATTGACATTGTTGTACTGTGTTAACACTTGCCTGCAATGCCCTTGCAGATGCCTCATGAAGGGTGGACGACAACAGAAAGGCAAAGGGGATGGTCTTGAAAAAGGAGCTGGGCCTTTCAATGTCAACATGCACTCAATGTCACCATGCAACATGTCAACAGACTCAAATTTTCAAAAACCTCCCGATTGTGCAGGCACGAACATGAAGCTCAAAAAGCATCCTACAGCCACTGCAATAAGAAAATAACAACGAATACCAGCGGTTCTGAAATTTTCTGTCTCTTTTTTGTGAACAATGCACTTCTTAGGTCACTTTCACCGCAGTGCTTTGGTGTCATGCAGGAAAGCGTACTAAGCTTAGCCAGGGGCTACTAGCTGTTACAGGTCGCAATGCATCTGGTTCGGCGCACAGGGTGTCTAGCAAATTATTATTTTAAGATTCCCTGACTTTTACCGGTTTTCCCTGACAATTTCATGTGAAATTCCCTGACCTCTACATAGGCGGCAATACATGTAAGATCATTAGTGCAGACGACAAAACATTGTTTTATTTAGAGCGCAAACATAAATAATTCACCGCAAATTGTAGTCGCTGACTAGAGTATTATTGCACAAAGTCTATGCAAATACACATCGGCTTCTGCTGTTTGTGTCAGCCACTGCACAAGAGTTCTTGAAGCACTCATCTGTTACTTCTTAAGAGCATCTATTTTTTTCTTGCAGGAGACTAGCTTCCGTCAGCGAGTCACTAAGCAGCCTTCGCTTCTTCCAGTTCTTTGACAAGAGCAGCCACTCTTTTCTTGTTCTTCTGAACACCTGACTCCACTCGTCTTTCTGCCTTCTTTTTCTGCAGTTCCTCTCTGAAGACGCTGTAGGAATTCTGAACCATCTGCAGCATCTTGTCAGTAATTAGAACTTTTTCCACGCCGCCTGCCGCCAACACGGCATCATGCACCAGTCGTTGTGCTATCAGCGAGTCTTCTTTCAAGTTTTCGACGAGGCATTCTTTGTTGACCGAGAAGCCTCTTTCTATGGCAGCGTTGCCGTGAGACAAACAGAGGATGATCTTGATAAAAGACAGCAGCTCTTTGTGATCGTGTGAGCACAGATCTGGCCACAGAACGTCCAGCCTCTGCTCTTTCCTGTCAAAATTTTTCAATTTTTCTTAGTTGAGGCTCGATGAACAGACCTCTATGTAAGAACGATGGGCCCGCTCTGCTTGCAGACCAGTCATCCACTGCTGCTCTGACAGCACTTCAAGTGCCAGGGTCAATCGTTTTGAGCCAGCCTCCGGAGACAATGCAAATGTGGGGTCCAAACAGCTGGCACCCCTTGTTAGCTTGTACTTCAATGGTGACCTCTCCACCACCTTCTGACAGCACGCTTTAACAAAGGAAACACAGTCTTTCTTGAATTGGTGCAAAGTAAGCTGTGGCATTTTGGGCACCTTGCGAAGCTCATTCTTCGCAGCGAACCCAATGTCGAAGGTAGGTACAGGTATACAGTTCTCAAGCTTCTCTAAGTCAATCTTGACAACTTCGCGGGTGTGTCTGCAGCAACAAGCACTTCCTTCTTGACAATCCTTGCAAGCAGTGACCACAGTATATTGTGCAGTGCAGTTGAAAGAAAGGGCACCATTGGATTGTCAGTCTGAAATTCTGCCAAAAATGGCTCCAGTTCCTCACAAATTGACAGCATGAAGGCGAGTTTTACTGGCAACAGCTGATCCCTCACTGCGTTCGCAACAGCACTGTAGCTAGAGCATGTAGGCTGCTTCTTTGCCTTCACAGAGCCCTCCACAAACTTCACCAGGTTAGGAAGAAGTTCTAACGCCCTGGTGATTACCTTCCCATTTTCGAGCCACCTGACAGCACAGAATTTGAGGGGAAATAGTGCACTTCCTGTAAAGGTGACGTAGTCAGCACGGCGTGCAGGCACACATTTAAACAAGTTGTAGCTGCTACGAAGAAAGCCTATCACATCCCAGCCAGTTGCAGCATGACCTGCCTCGTATGCTCTATTCATTACGTGCAGCTCGCAACTTCCAATATCTAGGATATTGTGACTCTCATCCAACTCCTTGAGTTCCTCCTTCAGTGACCTCAGGAACTTCATGTTCACATTCGGCCCATCCATTGAAACTCGTAGTATCTTGGCTTGCTTGAGCTCTTCTGTGGCCTTCCTGAATGCAGATGCCAGGTCCTCCGCACACGTGTGCCCCAAGAAGCATGAAGTTAGGTACTGCGTTTTCACAGTGCCATCAGTAGTGTCATCCCAATATCGGACGAGCACATCCATCTGTTGCTTCTGGGTCACTTTGTTCAGCGACTCGTCAAATGAAACAACTAAGAACGGCACACCGGCAAGGCTTGATAGAAGATTCTTACGAAAGTAAGGCGCAATACCGTGGCAAATCATATACCCTACCTTGTCCTTCCCTAGATGAAGTTTTTCAGCGACTTCACATCCCGGAAACATGAGAGGGAAGAGCGAGGCCGACGCCGCTGTTGACCGAAAAGATCCGTAAGTCGCTGCCGCGTTTAAGCACCACATTATTTCGGCCTTTGTCACAGCGCTCTTCAGAAGAAAGCCGCTCATCGATGTCTTCGCACTTGTGGTGGGGGCAGGCTCCTCGGGCGCGACTGTCCGGTCTTCGCTACATTTGGCCGAAGCGTTCGTCGCTGGCGTAAAATAGGACAACATACCAGTTTGCGAGGCGCTCGACCGACACTTCAAACCAGCAAGATGCTTCTTGCTACACGCGTGACTGGAAACTGCAGTTCCTCCCATGTTGCTTAAAGAAAACGTTTTGCAGCACAGTGTGCAATGAGCACTGTGAGGATCATTCTGCACGGGCTTAATCCAGCTTGCATATTCCGAAACGTTCGGGTTCGTCCAGTCCGAATTAAAGGAGCACTTTCTTGCCGCCGACATCGTCAGTGAGAAGGCTTCTCTTCAGAAAAAAAAAACTATGAAAACACACCGCCACGGGAAAGTTCCGTCGTTCAAAACATGGCGGACAGAAGAGGTGGTCCAAAACAACAAAAGTGTATACCCAGCATGCCCAGCGTGCACTGCTCAAGGTTGCCAGGCCACAGAGAAAAAAAGGCCAAACTTGTCAACCTTGGCACTACTGCCCCACTGGCTTGGATTGGATCTGTCCCCGTTGGCTGTTTGCGCCAATTACGGTGAGCTGAGTGCGCGCTCCGCGCCGGGGAACAAGTCGCGAGCCATTTTCCCTGACTGGGTTCTCTTTTTGGCAACATTCCCTGACGATTCCATGATTTTTTCCGGCGTGTATCATTTCCCTGACAATTCCCGGTTTTCCCGGTTGCTAGACACCCTGGCGCACACGCCATATATTTACGAGTACAAGCATGGCCGTTACATCTAGAAACATTACTGACAATCATTCAAAGCTGTTTATACATTGCTGCTACCCTCGTAAATGATAAGTCAACACGTGCACCAGCTTTCTTTTGATGCACACTGATATTTCATTCGTGCGTGTGTGTGTGTGCACGTGTGTGTGTGTTTATCAGTCATGAACAAAGCAGCTCAAATGATTCGGCATGACAACACTGTGTGCCACCATATGCTAGCTGCGATATATCTCAATGTAACCAGTTATTCACTCGGTATCAGCTTTTTCTTCCTTTGCTTTTCATCTGCTTAATTTAGTCAATTTTTTTGCTGACAAATTAATTTTGTTTAGAACTTGGCTGGCTGAATGTCCTGAGTAAAAGGGCACAAGGCCCGTTCCAGATGCTGGAAGGCGGCGTCCGCGCACGAGACCCCCGATGGTGCACTTAAGCGCCACGTTCACGTACGAGATGGGACAATAAAGCTCGTGGCATGCGACCCGAGCCGTAATGAAAAATCCCGGAGGATGAGCAGTCACTGTGCATTGGGACTTCGAACTGCAAAAATCAGGAAGGCCAGCGTCGCCTACCGCGATGAAAGCAGTAGAGCCGCCCAATTATGAAGCTGTCGGCGAAAAAGCTCGGGGAGTGGCTGTCGATCTCGGAAGACCCGAGTGAAACTGGCCGGACTTGCCGCAACCTTTCACCGCAGTTCCTGGTGGGCCTACAGCTCTTCCGCTTCGAGCCAAAACAGATGCAGCCCGCACCACAGTCAGGACACCATTGACTAGTTGGGCGGAGCCTAACTAGAGTGTACTGCAACAAGGGAGTGCCCGGACCGAGCTTCGAAAAGTGAAGTCCAAGCAGGGTATATCTGCTCGCGGTGCTGTGGTCGGTAGTCTGCAATGTAGTATGCAATGTCATCAGCGAAGCGCAGGTTACTAAGGTACTCTCCATAAACTCTTATTCCTAACTGTTCCCATTCTAGGCTTCTGAAAACCTCCTGTAAGCACGGGGTAAATAACATTGGGGAGATTGTGTCCCCCTGCCCTACACCCTTCTTGATTGGTACTCTGTTGCTTTCTTTATGAAGCACTATGGTAGCAGTTGATCCCCTGTAGATTTCTTTCAGGATGTTTATATATATTTCATCGATGCCCTGATTCCGCAGTGTCTGCACGACGGCTGATATTTCTACTGAATTAAACACCTTCTCATAATCTATGAAGGCTATGTATAGTGGCTGGTTATATTCTGAGCATTTCTCTATTACCTGATTGATAGTATGAATGGGGTCGATTGTTGAGTAGCCTGTTCGAAATCCTGCTTGTTCCTTTGGTTGATTGAATTCTAATGTTTTCTTTACTCTGTTAGCAATTACCTTTGTAAATAGCTTGTATACTACAGAGAGCAAGCTAATCGGCCTGCAATTCTTCAAGTCCTTGCCATCTCCTTTCTAATGTATTAAGATAGAGGCAGTGGTACAGCCGTCCTCAAAGTGAGAACGGGCTTCATACACTCTAAAAAAAAGTGAGAAAAAAAGGTGTCTTTTTGTCCCACAACAATAATCGTCATCTATATTGCGTTCCATTCTTGCGCTATCGCCCCGCGCCCGGTACATTCCGGTCACGATCGACATGCCCATTATCAGGGTTACATTGCATTCTCGATAGGAAAGTGGCCAGCGCCGAGTTTTCAAGAAAGGAAGCGCACGCAGGCCTGATGACAATTATTGTTGTGGGACAAAAAGACACCCTTTTTACTCGATATTTTTTTAGAGTGTAGAAAAAGGTGTCATCGCAGCGTGAAGAGTATTCATTGTTGGCACATCGACCATCAAACCAAGGTCGAAGAGGACGGAATAAATCACCTCGATGTCAGCAATGATGGGCAATATGGCCTGCACTTCCGCAGTGAAAGCTTAGTGGTTTTCTATCGACTGTGCGCCATGCATCTGTTTTTCAGGTCAGTGGACGTCTGAGCATCTCTCCTGGCATCGATGCCCATGGCATGGCTGTGGACGGCTGGTTGTATGGCTGTAGCGTGGGTGGTTGCTTCAGTGTCTGCTCCTGCGGCGGTAACCAAAGGGCCATTGGCGCCCGGAGGTACGGCGTCAAGAAGTGGGTGGTAGACATTAGAGAGCGGCAGCTTAGCTCATGAGACGCTGCTCAGCATCAGGACCAGCCGTAGACAACGCTTGGCAGATTTCATTGCGTACGACTTCAACGACCGATCCAATGGGAGTTATAGCAACCGGAGTCCGGAACTTCTGCAGTTCTTCGCGAACTATCTCCCTAATCAAGTCTCGCGAGTAGCTCCGACTCTCAGACATCATGGCGATAGCATTCATTGGGTCATTGCTGGACATGCGGTCATACTGCCTGCAGCATTGATGAAGGCCCGCTCAACAGCCGTAGCCTTCTTAATTAAGTCAACCACGGTACTGGGAGAGCTGCGCAGTAGGCCGGCGAAAATCTGTTCTACGACACCGTGCATGAGGTAATTCAACTTTTCATTTTCCGTCATGTGCGGGTTAGCTCGACGAAAGAGACGGGCCATGTCCTCGGCAAACATTGCAACGGTTTCGTTAGGTTTTTGAAAGAGCTCCAATAATTGCTGCGCACGGTCCCGTAGATCGACATTGGTGAAGGCATCGACGAACTGCTGTCGAAAGTTGGGCCAAGTTGACAGATTGACTTCTCTATTCTCATACCAAGTACGAGCACCGTCGTCAAGGTAGAAATAGGCGCGAAAAAGCTTTTCCTGTTCCGACCACTGATTTATCTTCGCAACACGCTCATAGTGGTCAAGCCAATCCTCAACGTCTTCATGGGCGCTGCCACTAAAGCAATTGGGAACGAGTCGTTGAAAGATGGTCACCTGAGATGGGTGCGTTGAAAAGCTGCCTTGGGGCACCTGTTGCGGGCTTGCGTTGGCCATCAGTTAAGGTGAGCGGTGCCTGGGAGGTTCCAGCGAGAGACTGAGCTCTGGCGCCGAGTCCTCGCAACCGCCAACTGAAGCGATGCACAGGAGTTGCAACAGGTGACAATGCGTCTGGACTGGATGAACAGCTCCCAGCAGGAGTGTGGAGCATCAGGCAGGGTTGCGGCCCCCGCACATCCACCAGTGTCGCGGTGC
The DNA here is from genome assembly GCA_013436015.1 of Rhipicephalus annulatus. Classification (NCBI taxonomy): domain Eukaryota; kingdom Metazoa; phylum Arthropoda; class Arachnida; order Ixodida; family Ixodidae; genus Rhipicephalus; species Rhipicephalus annulatus. The sequence continues at coordinate 67,728 of WOVY01011515.1, read as the reverse complement.
AACGCGAACAAAACACAGGTACATCTTGAGACAGTGAAAGCAGTGCGTTCTCAACAGCTGAGCCGCAAGATTGTCTTCTTCGTTTTCGAGTAAAGCCAGAGGCCCAATACCTGGTGTCTGTTAAATCCCCCCATCATCGTTTTCATCCACCATGTAGGCATGCGTCAATATCAGTAGTGGGCTGGGGTCACCACAGGTGACATTAAATTATATGTATATAGTGCTACTGAATAAAACCCTGTAAAATCCCTTTCAACCCATACGGAGACCCGTGGATGCACATAAGCATGAAAACTTTTTCTCTATTGAGCCATGAAAGCACACCAAGTCATGAAGCTTTAGGAATTCCAGAAATAGAACAAATCTGTGAATTATTCCGATATGGCACATACCTTTCTTGACCTTTTTCTGCAACCGCAAGGTATCGGTTGACATCTTCTTGATCTCCTGACGTGCCCTCTTGAATTCTGTAAAGTGCACGTCATAGAAAACAGCAAGCTTGAAAAACTTGCGTAGCTTAGTTTAGTTAGGCATTTCGCATTATGAGCAAACTTGTAATGCAAATGCAAAGGCCTACTTGCATTGCTATAATATGTTAAATTGCGGTGCGAATGTTATGTACCAAAGGTACTGTCTGGTTATGGGGCATAACGTGATGGGTGGCCTTTACCGAGTGGTTTTTACCTGAAAGAACCTTAGATTCATAAACAGGCCCTGAACACTACATGAGCATTTTTGTATTCTCCTCCCATTAGTAAGAGACTTCAACTGAAAAACGAGCCTACGGAAGCAGAACAAGGACACTGAGAATGCACAGTTGGAAATTCAACAGCACAGTCTAAGTAAGCACCAAGTTGACTGCATTCCCATTCAAGGTCAGTGGTGGGGCTCTAGAGAGAAATAGGAAGGAGAGACTTCTCAAAATTCCCTTCTGCTTTACATTAGGAATATGCACAGGCCCAGGTATCAGTACCTTAGAAATATTTTAATCAGGCCCAGGCCAGGCTCAGGAGAGCAGGCATGATTTGTTGCGTAGGTCGGTCATGCACTGGAGCTCAACTTGGTTACAATATTCTTGCCGACAGTATATGTACTTCTACAAGAAAGGGAACCCAAAGGACCATGTCAACAGGCTTTTATTAAAGTAACCCTCACCAGGTTTAAGCACTGCAAACAAACAAGCATAACTTGTAGATCGGTTAATGGCGATTGCGTTTGCAAAATACAACATGCCTGTGCAGCAGAAAAATGGTCAGAATTTACAACAGAAGGCCGCATGCTGCGCGTTGACAGCCGTGACTTCAAATGTGCTGGTGGCGGAAGCAGGGTTCCCCCAGCGGGGAGCATTGTTCACTGCCGGTGCAATTCATACTGGTTCTAGAGACCATAGCACTGATTTGTACTGTTTAAGCAAAGCGTGTAGAGACTTAGGCGATGGCCGGCAATGTCAGCAGGGAGCATGTTTGACACGTCAGTGTCTGGCAAGTTAACAGCTCTTTTAGTACACATTGCAGCCACTTGATGCAGTAGTTTGTGAAAAATTTAATAAATTCATTATTTTCCATGCGTTTTTCTAAAAGCAAGGTTTTGTCAAGCACCTAAACCTTTAACTGGGCTACAAAATTTTGGGAGCGAAATTTATAATCAGTATCCCTCTAAGAAGCAACAAAGGCTTGAAAGGGGAAAAAGATGTGTACATGCTAATAAATGATTATAAACACCTTTGGAGTGGTCCTTGTCTAGTTGTAGAGTGCTTTTCTTCCAGTCCTCTAGCTTGTCTTGTAATGGAATAACTAGCTGCTCCATAATTGACCTGGGAATAGCACAAACATCATAATGTGCAAGTTAAAGAAGAAAATTTAACAGAAAGTAAAATACAACTACGAAGTTAGATCTATCATACCACAACGTAACGCTGCAGATACAAAAAAAAAACATCACCAGCTAGAGAACTGAAACTGCAAAGTTAGATCTATAATACCACAACATAATGCTGCAGATACAGCAAAAATATCACCAGCTATAGAACTGAGAATTTCAAAAGGGCATTATTTCAACAAAACAATGGTCACAAAGAGGGCAGTGTCCACAATTAACTAGATAAAATTTTAGCCCCTGTCAAACACCACGCCCATGGGCCCTTTTTTATGCATGAGGCTCCCTTTAACAACAGTTTGCAGGTTTTGGACCTAAGCCTCACATTATCCGTGCAGTAGATATATTAGTCTTAATGCCCACATTCATGCAGGAAGCTTTAACCCTTCAATATGGCCCATTCCAAGCTTCTCAAGTGGGTTACTGCTTCCATGCGTTTTGAGTGAGGCACCGGTGAAATCTTGTCCTTGCAAGATGCTGAATAGTTCTTTTAATCAGTTTGCACAGCAGAATTTAGCTGGCTATAGCAACTCTGCCATTGCATCTGCTTCTGAAGGCCTCCTTAACAAAAAGTGAAGGGAAAAAGCTAAAGCATGTGGCTGGTGGTCAAAATACTAATGTTGATGCTTTACACGCCTAAAGTTTCTCACAACCTTAATTAAGCCAAGGCCGCACTCACATAGACAGAGGTGTGCTAGGTCGATCTGGCCACTCAGTTGGTGTCATTGCCAAAATTTTGCTCAGCTGCGGTCAAGTTTGCACTGATGAAACAAGACTCGCTAAACATCAGAGTTAGGGAACACAAATTTTCTATAAAGAAACTAACTTTCAGCACATTTCATTGTTTATTGAGATTCCTGTTTTCAAGTTTTCGAGTGCTTTCATTCTTAGTAAAAATACAGGTGCCCAGGCACATTAAGTTATGAAAGCTTACATTTTAAAAAAATGACGTGTATCAGAGACATATGTGGCTTCGCATAACAACGAATATGAACATTTTCAATGCTAACTAGATAAAATATATTCTGAGATTTTGCCTCATCTGGTATTATTACATGTTGTTTGAAGCAATTCGAATTATGTTTGTTATTGTGAGTAATGCCCTTTTCCACCTTAAGTTTTTTTTTTGTAGTTGTTATGCATCTTGTTCAATTCAGTTAGAATGCGCCAACTAGCCTAACAACTAGTTTTACTAACTTGGATGACTACAGATTCAGTGGTAGATACAGCCACGCATGTTGTACCATATAAATGTCAGTGGAGTAAGGTCGCAGCTGAAAGGCTCAAGTTAGTAGCTACGTAACTCAAAGTAATGTAGCAACACTATCTTCCTATTTAGATGAGCCCCTTGAGCTTTGCTTCCCTACTGACAAGTGAGATAAGAGCTCATTAAACATGGGTAAAAACCTTAGAAGAAAAAACATTTGGGAAGTGCAACTCCGCTGCTTGAGTCGACCAGATAACATCACATCGCCGGAGGGCCAAATCATGCTGGCGAGGTCTTGTGGTACTAAAGAAAATTGCCACCATTTCATTTTCCAAGCGGACCAGTTGCACGCGTTGCTCGTGTTCCACCACAGTCACGGAGCCGAAACACGGAGCACGTTCGAATGCACTCGGCCGGTGCCATTACTTTTTTTTTTTTTTCATGGTTGTAGGTTTGCTTCGCGAGGCGCTGCCAACTGAAATGTCTCCGTTGGAGCATGTTATTTTTGTACTTTATGTGACGTTATCTGGACACCTGCGGACGCCAATTTTAACGGGAGTTTCACCTCCTAAATATTTCTTCCTTCGTGGTAAAGACAAACAAAGTGCAGCTTTTGCAAAGCCGCAAAAATCTCCTAACAAAGTCGGTTTTATTGCCCAAAACCAAGAGAGCTAACATGAGACAACCTGTATAGAGAACTTGAGAGGAGTTCTGGCATCAGCTTATCACACATGCAACCAAGCCCAGCACATAAAACTTTTTGGTATTTGCCAACATAAAAAAGCAGCAATCATAACCAAGAATAGAGCTTGTGATCGTATGCACAGCAAGCAAAGGTCACTTGGCCACTCTGACACAACAAATTCTCCACACTATGCAGGAATTCTCATATAAATATCAGCACCAAACAAGCATGTCTAAAGCGATAATTGTAACTACAAGCTGCTTTCCTTTTGTATGAACCAACATTACATCCGTCTAATCATCTATCTCTTCAGGGCAAAGCACAGAAAGCCGTGGGTCTGTCTATGCATGTCTTTTGTGACCGGTTTGTAACAACCTTGTTGTACGACTCACTCAGCAGGTGGCGCTAGTGTGAGTGACTGACAGACGGATGCACGCACGGACGGATGCATGGATGGACACACGGGCAGATGGACCTCATTGATAATGAGTGCATCGTGGAGCACATGCTTTCCAAGTATGCACTCAGATGTATCCATATGCAACCAACCACGGCCCGAGGGACATGCATAAACTTAGTGTTTGCGAAATTGTCACTGCAGCCAGCACAAGAACCTCTCTTGCTTCATTTCACGGATCATAAAGCCGTAAAATGAAGGAACCTCGCAATACAGCCACCTTGACAACGAAGAAATCAAAAGAACAAGCAAAGAAACAAAACAACAAATGAACAAGAAGACAATAAAGGTTGATATGTATAATATACACACAGTCTTACATCTTCCTAATGATGTAATGGGCTAACTTTTCACGGGAGAGTTACTGTTTACCGATATCTCCCCCTCTCGAGCTTCGCCCACTTATCATTGATTCCATACGTAAGTGGTAATTGATTGATTGATTGATTGATGTGTGGGGTTTAACGTCCCAAAACCACCATATGATTATGAGAGACGCCGTAGTGGAGGGCTCCGGAAATTTCGACCACCTGGGGTTCTTTAACGTGCACCCAAATCTTAGCACACGGGCCTACATTTCCGCCTCCATCGGAAATGCAGCCGCCGCAGCCGGGATTCGAACCCACGACCTGCGGGTCAGCAGCCGAGTGCCTTAGCCACTAGAGCACCGCGGCGGGGCATAAGTCGCGATTCTTTTTTGTTTTGTACTGTTTTTATAAAATATAGAATGCCGATACACTCAACATTTGGTTCTCTTAAACCACATGTGAAGAGAAAATTATTCTACTTTATTTATGGTTGCAAATAATCTAACGTAGCATGTTCAAAATCGTATGGCCTCCACAGGATAGATGGTTACCTCATGAATACAAAAAAAAAAGGGGGGTAAAAGAAAGCTGACAACCAGAGTGCGCATAATTCCTACTCATCCTCACAGTGAAAATTTATCATGATTTCGAACTTCAAACAACCATACTTAAAATATTTCCTGTTAAAGTGATTTGACTCCACAATTTTACAATGGCGCATCAAACCACACTGCCCATGAATGCCACCATGATGTTTAACTAGAGATGCAAGATTGCTAGCTAACGAGGACTGAAATCAAGTATAAGGCACCTGGAAAGCAGAACTAGCATCCCAGTGTTCTGCAAGCTCTTGTTTATCCTTAAAAAAAGGAAACTTATTAGTGAGCATAACTAAATGACATATTCGATGTCATCCCCTGGCTCTTCCCTCAAATTTGAACAACAAAAAAAACTTCAGTAATATAGTGTTCAATGTACTGATTCCACATTACAAAATTTAGCAGAGTCTTTGAATAATAAATGATGTAATTTATGCTTTAATACCTAATAAAAAATGATATTTTTCATACAGCATTTGGCAACACACATCACAATAATAATTGTTGGGGTTTAAAGCCCATAAAACACATTATGACTATGAGGGACACCACAGTGGAACGCTCCAGAAATCGCTAACACCACCTGGGGTTCTCTAATGTGCACCTAAATCTACCGTAAAATTTTGAGCAAGCCCCCCTCCCCCCCACAAGCTTCATTGGCAATTTCAAATATCCACACCGTTCTGGGTGAGCGCCCCCCCATGTCTAATCTAATACAATCCAATTCTGTTTTGCACTCTGACTCCACACCATTTGTTGAACCCCAGGTGGTCAAAATTTCCGGAGCCCTCCACTACGGCGTCTCTCATAATCATATGGTGGTTTTGGGACGTTAAACCCCACATATCAATCAATCAATCCACACCATTTGTTGCTTTGTGTGTGCAGTGGGAGGTCATCTATGCCAATGCAGTCCAACAGAGTGGCAAAGAAAATCGGGGTTATTCGATGGTATCAAGAAAATGGAAAGAACGTGTACCAGACATCTTGATATTTCCGGCTCGACTGGAACCAGACACAGGAATAGGAGAAGAATTTCGATAATTTGCTGCAGCTAAACTACAGGAAGGCGAAACTTCGATGGAAGCTCAGTAACAGCACAGCAGTGTTATGCGAACACGTGGATGATGCGCTCTCCGAGTACCTTGAGCAGAAGTGCAGGACGTGCCGTCAGCAAGCGGATTCTTTCCGAATAGGCCGTCGAAATTGCCAACAGCATGCAGTTGGGAAACTTCGTAGCCTCCAGCCATTACAGTCGACTCCCGATAATTCGAAGTCGCTTAATTGGAATTGTCTGTTAATTGGAAGTGAAGTGGGGGTCCCGTCAGTTTTGCATGCAGTTCAACAGGAACAAATTCTCGGTAATTGAAAGCTAGAGGTCTGAAATTTTGGTTAATTCGAATTTATTTTCAATTGAATTCCTGGAGAAAATCGTAATGTTTGTTAAATTTCCTATTTTCGAAGTGCTAAACAACAATGCGTGTGCGACCGGCACCGAAGGGCATCGCAGTTGACCACAGCGCCGCAGCTCAAAGCGACAGCTGATGGCATCGCAGTTGCATGCAGCACCACAGATCACGAAGCGGCTGCTCCTGCGGTTCCGGTTCCGAGCCTCATTGTTGATCTCGTTACGGTCGTGTGCGGACTCAGCGTTTCCACGTGCGACGAAGCTCCACGTGCATTTATTATGGCAACTCGCAGGCCTTATCAGACGCTTGACTTGGCGTCTTGTACAGTGGGGGAAGAAGACACAAGTGAGCTTGACGTTGATGATCTCCTGCCAGCTCTCGGCGACGTCCCTTTCGAGGAGTACATTGCCACTGACAGTTCGGTAGAAACGTGCGGTGCACTGTCGGACGCTAAGATCGTGGAGATGGTTCGGCCCAGCGAGCCTAGTCACGAAACTGAGGTTGACGACGACGACGCCGCAAGTGAGCCACTACCGTGGGCTGCTAATGTAGCCGCAGGCCTTGCCCTCACGTAGCGGTTTTTCACTGCTGAGAGCAACGCCGAGGAAGCACTCGAGCACATATACAGCCTGCAGGACTTGCTTTCTGCTGCAAGATTCAGCAAACAGAAGCAAACGGCAATCAGATTTTTTCTCATAAACTGCTTTGAAATAAATGTATTTTTTGTTCATTGTGGTTAATTGGAATTCCGCTTAATTCGAAGTTTTTCGCGGTCCCCGTGAACTTCGTATTAACGAGAGTCGACTGTACATAAATTGCTGCAAACAGCGGTTCGGCGTTGCAATGCGCCACGCTACGAATGAGAGCCAGAGGACGCCCGAGGAACTTTCGGAGGCAGTAGGTGCCTTTCAGTGTTCGGCGAACTCGCTATAATAAATTTTAATCCACGTGCACTGCTTCTTTTTTTTTGTGTGTGAAAATTTCGCTGCCATCTTAAATTTTAGTTCTATTTCAAAATAGCACCCCCCCCCCCCTTTGCGAGCAATTTCGATTTTGCGGGGGGGGGGGGGGGGCACTTGCTTGGAATTATATGGTAAGTACATGTGTTTCAAATATTCACACCTCCTCTGAACCAGCCGTGGCAGCCGGAATTCAACCCACAACCTTCCTTGCTGATGAAAACAAAGACCTTGTATTTGAGAGAAACGAAACACATATATGCAACATGTACTGAACAACTTACATGGTAAATGAACGCAGCTTTGCTTCAACACTGCGGTGACGGAGACAGAGGCGAGTCAGTGCTTTGCCAACTTCTTTTGTGGCACCTGGAAAGTTTTACACACAAGAATAACTACTCCTCGAATCTTGCACTAAATGCTTTATTAAGTATTAAATCTACAAGTGATAACGCCCCTGTGCAGATGCATCAGTGAATGTCCTTTTTCTACTCTAATAAAAAAAATAACAGCATCAAGAATAAACACAGCAGCCTTTTAGAAGAGTTGTTTCGGCCAGAATGCAATCAGACTATTAAAGTAACACTAAAAAAGCAACACTAAATTATGTTGAATTCCAACAGTATCGCGAGTGCTCAGCCTGATTGCGAACGGAGTGCGTAGCTCCAAGCAAGATCGCTTTCGCCTAATTTGCATGCATTTCGACAAAAGCTGTTGATGCACAGAAACCTAGCAAGGGGGAGCCAGGCTACAGGATATACACATAATCCCGGCTTTCTGTGCATTTTATTTCTGCAGACTTTGCAGCCACACCGCCGTGGAAGCTAGACGGCCACATTGGTGAAGTGGCACATCTTACAACGAGTTGCTATGCAACACGTTGCGACAGACAAAAGTGCCTGCAAAACTAGAGGAAAAAAGTCCTTTATTCGCAAACAGCAATGCATATACATATATTGTAAATCATCACCATAGAGCATCGAATGCATTATTCAAAGTTTGCAGGCGCAGTTCCTCATGGCATGAAGTTACCTTTCCGTCCAATTTGATTTCTGTACATTTATGACAATCGCTAGACATGGCAGTTCCTCATGGCGTGAAGTTACCTTTCCGTCCAATTTGATTTCTGTACATTTATGACAATCGCTAGACATGGCAGGCTTTACACGTTCCTTGTAGAGTTACTGTATATGCTACCTTTAGTAGCAGATTTGCGCCACTGTTTTCCTGGCGCCGCTCACTGGGCCTTCGACGATTTCAGCAATGCTATCGAGCAAGCGTCATCACTTGATCATAGGTGATTCATTTGCACTGTGGAGAAGCCAACACTACGCAGATGACGCCAAAAACGCAGATGCTCCGCATATTCCGGGCAGCTCATGTATGGTTGACATCAGCTGTTGTTATTCTCGCTGCATGGCGGAAATGTGGTAGCAAGTGCATTCTGTGTTTAAATGTACGTATTCAGTTTGGAAACCTGAGATTAGACAAGGTTGCAGCGGGTTTTTCTATAAAAAAGACTAGTGTTCAGTGAGAAAGGAATGAACAATTGGCTTCTTTTTATTTATCCATGACACTGCAAAACTTGCCCAAATGGTATTACCCACAGATACAGTGAATACGTTATACATGCCGAGTTGGTCAGCGTGTGTCGGCTGCATAAGTCCAAATGTCTGGTGGGTAAAATGCTAAAAATAAAGGAGAAGTCAATCTAGAATTATTCAAATCAGCAAGGTGTTGCAGCTAGTGCATGAATTTAATGCATCTTTCAAACCTTGAGCGAAAGGAATGTAAGGCGCGACAGGGCTGTTGTACAATGATTCACATCAGCTGTCGTGAGCCGCGATTGTAATATAAGCATAATACCAGAGCATTGTGTGATACGGGCATCACATGGTCACTTTTGATTGCTATCCAGCTCGATTCAGCTAAAACTATAATACTACAGCCGAATGAGCCCAGCGTGACGAAAAAGTTCCATTCCTAACTGGCTCAATCCTGATCAAAAATACAAAAATAACTTCATATCTGTAAATGGAAAAAACTGCAAAAAAGCAGACGAATAAACCTCAAATAAACCTAAAGAAAAGCTAATGCGTGACCAAATATAAATATATATTTCACTGGCTCAACAAGCCGAAGCACTTTGTTTCATCATTACATATTAAAAACTTAAGCATGAAATCAAGGCTTGTAAAAGTGCCCAAAGCTAGCAACTGAGTTTTGCTCGTACCTTCATAAAAAATAGAAAAAAAAATCTATGCTAGTACGCACTCTAAAGCACAAGCACTGCTCCTACACGGGTGGTGAGTGGCTTTCCCGCCACACATTTGAACCTAATTGATTGATATGTGGGGTTTAACGTACCAAAACCACTATATGATTACGAGAGACGCCGTAGTGGAGGGCTCCGGAAATTTCGACCACCTGGGGTTCTTTAACGTGCGCCCAAATCTAAGCACACGGGCCTACAACATTTCCGTCTCCATCGGAAATGCAGCCGCCGCACCCGTGATTTGATCCCGCGACCTACGGACATTGTTGAACCTAAGATGGCGGATTTTGGCGCAACTCTGCTATTAAAGCGTAGCATATACAGTAACTCAAATTGCTTGGCTTTACTGTCTTTTAGTTGTCACCTATAGGCATATACACTCCATGGCAATGTTTCAATAACTACTGCCACATTTTGACGAGAATCCTTTCAACAATTGCTAATAGTTTTTGCAGTGCCGATGAGGGTACCTGCTTTTATGTCACTTCTGGCTGCAACATCAAGTGCGAAAAAGAAAGGAACAATGCTATAGCCTATAATATTGCTGCTATTCAAACAATTCAAATGGCTACTTGAACCCTTTACAGCTGAGTGTTGCAAATTCGCGACATACTGAAAAAAAAAAGAGGAAGCAAGTCACCAAATACGCGCTGCCTTTAATGCCGGCTGTCAAGTACTCATGGAGAATGTAGCTTTCATCACGGAAAACTTAGGGCTGTCTTGTCCAAGGTATTTTATGCTAGAACTAACTGTTTTGTAGCTGATGGCGGAGAGTGCGAAGCATGTGCAACAACTCTCACTTCTTCGGCCTTTTGCACCTGAATGACTTAAATTTTATCTTCAATAATTTCGTTTATGTGGTGTGTACACATCCAAAAGGTGGCACATGACATGTTACGTAGTTCTGAAGTATGTTTTTATTGCGAGGTTCTGGCTTCTGTTGCCTATGAAGAATTCATGACATACATAAAAGTATGCATTAAAGTTGCATTTTAGATAATTGAACTGTGGAATTATTTTTGGTTGCTTTTTAAAGCTGGAAAAATGAAAACATTTTAATTTGTTTGGCAGCTTCATAATTCAGGCTTGAAAGGGTTGAACTGTTTTCATGCATGTGTGGGTGCATGTGATTTGCTGTGTATTTATTGAAAACATCAAATATGCATGTCAAATCAGGTTATGGCTACACTAATAGAAGGAATGAAGCAGCAACGAGAGAAACACAGGAAATTACATGGAGAGACGCTGGGACAGACTTTAAGGCCTGTGTCACTTTTTGTGTTTGTCTCGTTGATACTTTATTTCTTCTGTTGACAAGCACCAACTAGCCAAACAAAAAGTTATGGCTATTTACTATATGCTTATACTTTGCTTGCGAGTTATTTACATCAGCAGACATCACAAACTAAAATGAAGATTGCTCCCCCCCCCCCCCTCATCGACAGCTTTCTGTGTGATGTTTCCTAGTAACAATATTTGTCTTGCTATTGCAAATGCATAATTTACTAATAGGCATGTGAACTTAATAGCTTGGTTCTGTGTCCCTTTAGTTATGGCAAGTTTACCAGCAAACACTAATGCTACTTCACATTATAATCAGTCTACCATAAGATCTGTTCTAGAGTTATACAATATTAGAGCACATCAGATCCGACATGGTTCTTTTTTGTTTACTCACTTTGCAAAAACAAAGAGAACAAAAAAATAACCCCCTGAGTCTAACTAACTATTGCATTCTCTGGCAATGCCAATTTAATGCCACTAAAATCATTGAATACACCATAATCAAACAAAGTAGTCTGCCCCATCAGCCCAACAGTTTGTTTACTTTTTTTGTCTATCGATAATGTCAAAATTATTACTGCTGTAAAGAAATACAGGTGATGTGGGTATACATAAATTTGAAGTGCTAATCTGTGAACCATAAACCCTCTTATGATGTACCAGTAATAGAACCTAATTTCACTGCATATTGTGCTTTGTAGCTATCCTAAGAAACATGCTAGTAGTTGCACATCAACTGTATTGGCACATGAGTGTGGAATGCTTCCTAAGTTTCAAGCCAATGAAAGTAAAGCAAATTGCTTCCCACGGTTCTAAGTTTACTAAAGGGACCCTGCAATACTTTTGCAAGTAATTTTCGAATAGTTTCATTAAAAGAGTTTATTGCTTCCCGAATCAATGTGCTACAAAATTTTTTAGAATCCATCAAGTCCGAGCGGAGTTAAAATTACCTGTAGCGCACAATAAGCCCTTTCTCTTTTCCCTCTTCTAGACGACTACGCTAGAAGCTAAGTAGAGAGAGATGGCGTGAGAGAAAAGAGTTATGTCACGTGCACATTATGGCTTTAAAGGAGCACCGACAAAATTTCGAAGGCGAGCTAATGAGTGAGATAGATTCATGTGGAGAAATACACATCTACAAAATATGAACGGCAAATATAGCCTAGAACATACTTAAAATCAATTTTGAAGTACATGTCGTGAAACCGAGCAAGATGCGGAGCTCCTCATGACGCTGACATCGTGGCGGAAATGCAAACAAATCTACGTCACGAGTTTGTATTGGCTGTTTGCTTGCGCCACACCTGCGATTTCTTGCTCCATGTATACGGTGTTGCATGTGCTGGCTGACCTGGCTGCATGTGCTGGCTGACCTGGCTGTCAGTGTGGCGCCACTTCACAGTTTTGCATGGTCACATGGCCAGCTGTGTTTACCGTGCAACCAGTACTGCTCCTGCCTAGCTCGGTGCTTTTTGAAACCAAAACAGCGACTGTTTGCTTTAAAAACATCTCTAAATCAATAACCGCCGTGCACTCACGCAAACAAGGTTTCGAGCCATGATAAGTAGGTCATAAGATACCTAATGCCACAACTAAAAAAAGAGAGGGAACAAAGTGCAAAACTTTTATGTCAGTACTCCTTTAAAATAATTTTTTTTAACTGCATGGCATACTTTCAGTGGGATCGTGAGCGAACTCATGGGCACGTCACAATGTCTTGCAGCAGCTGCGGTAACTACTCAGCTCGTGATGAGTAAATACCGTGATGAATAGTTAATCAGTCAATGGTGATAAACTTTGGATTTATGGCATTTGTCGAAAGAAGAGCAAGCGATTTTTGGCTGACTTTAATTTTAAGAATTAATTTTAAATTCCAGGTTGCATGCTGTGTTATGTTTGTCTCAAGTGCTCTCAGGAGCCTCAATTACCAATCAGAAGCATTTTCTGACTGTGTTCACACAGTGTTCCAGGGCCTCTTATAAGAATAGGACAAAGCAGCTTTAGTCAGCACAGGAATGGGTTACTGTAGAGGTTTAGATTGACTCTCTCTCTCTCTATTATATATATATATATATATATATATATATATATATATATATATATATATATATATATATATATACACACAACTATAAAAATTAATAAAATACACTGAAGAACATCAATGAATGCAAAAAACTGAATAAAACTAATTACTGAAAGAAAAGCAGATGTGTATTAAACACAATATATGATTTCACACCGCGTGGTATCTGCCTTTTTTTATAATCATATGTTCGTTTCCCTTTCATCAAAGCGTCATGATGGTATAAACACTAACTCATCTTCGACCTTCAGCAAAACCGCTTTGGATTTTTCATTTATGCTGCTTGGAAAAAACCTGCCAGGCCTGCGTGGAATGCACAGCAATGTCACACCAGCAAAAGTTGGAAGAGTGGCCCTTCTAGAATCTTTTTTAAACACTCCTGGGGTGACTACTACAAGTGCATTTGCAGGGTACCCACTACACTATAAATCACAATTTTTGTGCAGTAGGGAGGCATCAACTACCGTAATTACTCGAATCTAACGCGCACCTTTTTTCCGGTTAAGCGAGTTCATAAATTGCATGCGCGTTAGAATCGAGTGCGAAAAAAAATGAATACGGACATTCTATTACCATCGGCATTTCCAAAATGGCCACCCTCTACGTGCGTCGGCATGGCGCGTCGGCCATTTCTGCCTATGTGTTTCCCATGTGCGGCACTTCGTACGTGTGCTGAGGAGTTCATCATCTTGTAGTGCATTAGCATCGACGGCATAGAAGGGCCGACTCCAAAAACTCGAGTGCACCACGATGCCGCTTTTAAAAGAAGAGTCATCGCATGTGCAGAAATTGACGGAAATCGGGCCGCATCGCGGTCGTTCGGAGTTCCCGAACCGTGCGTGCGGGACTGGCAGAAACAAAAGCAGAAGATTGTTGACAGCAAAGATTCACGCAAAGGCTTCAGTGGACCACAGCAGGGTCGATTTCCACAAATTAAAGAGCTGCTCGGCGAGTATGTGCTTGAGCAGTGAGCGACACAGCGGCCCGTGACGACAGAACTGCTCCAAGTGCGGGCTATGCAATTAGCCCTAGAAAAAGGTCTCATGCGGAGCCAGTTTAAAGCGAGCAGGTGCTGGCTAACTAACTTTATGAAGAGGAAAGGCTTCTCCCTCCGAAGGGGAATGGGCATATGCGAAAAGTTTTGCGGAGGAGTACGATGAAAAGCTCCCCAGTTTCCAGAGGTTCGTCCTAAACTTGCGGCACAACAACGGCTACCTGCTTTGGCAAATCAGGAATGCCGATCAGACGCCTCTTTACTTCGACATGCCTGGCACCACAACCGTCGAGAAGAAGGGGACGAAGCAAGTTCGCGTGCTGACATCGGTCCACGGTAAAACTACAGTGACGGCAATGCTCTGTTACACAATAGATGGGCACAAGCTTCGCCCGTACCTCATATTTAAAAAATGGAAGATGCTCCCGAAAGGAGTCGTTTTTTGGAGTGGTGTGATCGTGCGGGCCAGCGAGAAAAATGAGTGCGCGTTGCAATCGATGTCTTACTTTTTTTTTTCCGTCGTGGAAATCGGGTGCGCGTTACAATCGAGGGCGCGGTAGAATCGAGTAAATACGGTATGCCATCCTTTGTCATCCTTTGTCAGAGGTGTGGTACCGGCAGCACACTTGCAAGAAATTATGTGCATTTTGTTGATGTTGTGGTTGACGATGATGTACCTGAGGCTTTTGTAATGACTTGGAGCACTCAATGACCTACTCGTTACACAGTTCACATTGTGTAATGCCGGGTTGTTCCTATGCTATTCTGAAATGCTTTATTACACGTATTAATGAGATTCTTTACCCGACATGTAGCCTGCCTAGGGTCTGTTTGCAATAGCGTTTAAAACACTGGCTACTAGTTCGGTAGTAGAATACTGAGCTGGCATGCAGGGGCCCCAGGTTCAAATCCCATTCTGTCTTTGGTACTCCTTTATTTCTATTTAGCTTTCTTCTTATTTTGCGTGATATTGACTACGGACACCAGCGGTGGCGGCGGACAACTACAGCACCCAAAATGATCCTTGTTGTGATCTCATAACAGCTTTCGCTGTAACACGACAGCTAGCTGCAGGAATGGTAACACCACCACATTTAGAAACTGCATAGTAGACAAATCAGGACGTCAATTTTCAAAGATGTACTACAGGCCAGTGGTTAGCAAGTCTGGAATCAAACTGCAAGCTGCCTCAGGAGCTCAACTTCATAACACGGTGGAAGTGATAAGCAAGCTTTTTACCTTTTTCTCACAACATGTATTGCGAGTGAAGCTGAGGATGGGTGGTGACCTCATGATCATGATGGCACAAAAGACATGAAAAACCAGTAAGGACAGTTAACCCAATTTACATCTCCTAAATATTGCTTTTAAAAAATGACTAGGAAATATTTTAACTATATCATTCACATGGTCTGCACAAGCATATACACTGCCTTAGGTTATGTCTGGCAAAGTATGCCACTGTAAAAAGATATCCCACTATATTACGAGACTTGCCATTTAAAAAAAAAAGCACTATTAAAAGTGCAGTGACATGACCTTAATGCATGCAGCGTTTTTTTGCATCAACGTGTAGTTATCGAACCCTTAGTAACGATTCAGTAGTAATAATGCAATAGAAGGACGAATTAATATACTCCATACAGATTAGTATGACCAATATCCAACCCAGTTCAAAACCGCTGCCAAACCCACCAATTTTCAGCGTTGCCAGTGCTCCCATGCAGTCACCTCCTGCGGTGCCGCCCCATCTGATTTGGTGGTTACACGAAATGGTGACGCCAGTTCCATAAGACACTTAGTCTGCTCGGCGCCCACATGTATAGGTTCGCCTTCACCACCCTCATTGTCATCGCCGCCGTCATCAGCATCCACAAGCAACCATGAAAACTCTGGAGGAATATATAATCGCGATAATTTGTGGCGTGGAGAATCATTTTCAGTTCTATTCTCTTCTGAGCAGTGATTCCAGCATCGATGCTGGATCGAGCAGCGACGAGGCATATGGAGACACACACTTGGGCCATGCTGGCTAACAAGGCATATGAGCGCTACATGCGTGTAACTTGTTCGCGACGACTATAGCATCAAATAATCACAATCACTCTCACGACTCCACGACAAATGACCCAAAGCAGCACAATGAAAATGCTGGATTCACACGAACACACTGCACAAACCAAGCAAAACAAAGCTAGTGAAGCCTAGAAGATTGCTGAACAAGAAAAAATACTGTAGATGTGATGTCTCAAAG
Organism: Rhipicephalus annulatus; assembly: GCA_013436015.1. Lineage (NCBI taxonomy): Eukaryota > Metazoa > Arthropoda > Arachnida > Ixodida > Ixodidae > Rhipicephalus > Rhipicephalus annulatus. The sequence goes on along the minus strand of WOVY01011515.1, from coordinate 51,336 downwards.
CTAGGAGCTCGCCGCTGAGCCTTTGGACGCTGTTAACCCTTGAAATAGAATGACTTATATGAAACAGATGCTGTTCATACTTCGCTAAAAAAAAAACTCATGCATACCAGACAATCGAATGAATGTCACATCTCGTATTGGAAATTTGGTGTCACTGCTCTTTTGAAAAAAAAAATGTTTTTTTTTTCTTTTTGTGTGTGATAACAATATCTAAACATCATCGGTGACAAATAGGATAATTGGAGTCCTTGAGCTCGATTACTCCACACTGCTTGCACAAAAGTTGATAATCAACAGGTTAAATTAAATTCACAAATTAGAACTTTATTTCTACGCTGAACATAATGTAAGTGATGAACTGTACATCTCATACGTTCACAAGATGTGCACAGTGAGATGAACTCTATGGGCAGCATGAATCTTGATATCCCTGCCTTCGAAATCTCGATAACAATGCACTGCTGCTTTGGTTACTAGTTCTACAAAATGTCCAGAGCACTGAAGCCTAAAACTACTGTATCTGGCATGCCCATGTAGTCACACACTCCAGGTATAAATATTTCGAGCCTGGTGTCACCCTGAAAATATGTTAAAATAGGAAACATCTGATGATTTCGCCACCTAAAATTAATAAATTTTAATATGTGCTGTAAAGTGATTCATAAAAACATATTAAAGGAGTACAGACACAAAAACTTTTGCCTCACGTTTTTTTGCTACAATGTGTTGCTGGGGGCCTGTTAGTTATAACATGGCACATCGTTTACTGTAGTATGTGAGAGATAATTAGTTACAAGCTCCTCATTACCTATCAGTTTCAGTTTTAAGAGAGCTCCAAACATGACAAGCTGCTGGGTGCAGCATTCGACCACATCAGCACACAAAACTGAAACCACTTCTGCACAATCTACATCAAGTAGTCCTTTCCAATGAGAAACAGGACTGAAGCTTCACCACACACAAAACTTTCAACGCGTGCACCGCGACCATGCACTTGTGACCAGCTGCCTAGAAGTATAGACTACTGGAACAAAGGTGGCAAAAGATAAATGGTGGCTATGACATCATGATAACTTGTTTTATTGACTGCAGTGTGGCGGCATGAGGGAAGTAAGGTGGTCTCCATGGGGTCCCTTTTGATGGTGTCAATACCTTTAAAAGTCAATCTTCAAAATTTCTGTAAAATACTTTTGAAGCTATATTGGCTTTTGATATTTTGCAGATGATATATGCATGTTCACGGGAATCGATCCTGCAGGCTATCTCAGCCACGAAATTTTGTTTTAGTACCCCTTAAGATGGATTTCATTATCATGGTACACATTTGAACTTCTGAATATCAGAGTAATTGAATATCAGAGTAATTGAATATCAGAGTAATTGAACTCAATGGCTAAAGTTATACTACAAGTTCCATGAATATTTCATATCCATTTTTATATAATCACTGAAATTTTGTTAGAAAGAGGCATTTGAAGCTATGCTAAGCATGGCACTGCTTTCCGCAAGGCTTCTTGAAAGTGATTGCGGAAAATAGTCTGTGGTTGCAAATTTGGTTGTTTCATGAATTGGTACACTCACAGCTTTTACCACTGAGAACTTATGCAAAAGCGTGTTCACACTTGTACACAAGCATGAAAGCATTGCAAAGGGAGAAACCCAGAGCAAAGTAGACGCAATTCAGCAAAGCCTTTTATTAGCATGTTTGACTGAGGACAAGCAACACAAAGTATAATCTAGTTTAAAATTTTTTATGGCTTATGCTAACTGCTCTAGAAGGGTCCCAAAATGTTTCCTTGTCATCCATTTCTACTTTAGACAAGACAAGCCAAAAGTGTAAAAGCCTAAGGCATGATCTCGATGGGCCCACTTAATGGACACGTCCACTAAATGTCCACACATTCAGCTACTCGGAAAAACAGTGAGACGTGATGTCATGGTGCTCTTGACCACATCAATGCACCGAACCCATCAGAACATTACCAGCGTAAATAGAAAGAAAGTGAGCGGAATGTATAGTAACAGGACACTTAAACAAACTTGAGAAGTCGGAACTTGCATATAAATAGGTTATGCTGTTTGAGCATGACGCAGAGAAGGCATACCAACCATTTAGGTACGTTAGGCGGGCAGCTGCGTTAATCCTAACTTAAGAATTAATGTGATCAGAATGCATGCACTGCCTCAGAGATAGATGCACGTCCCACAGTAGATGTCTGGGGGCATTATTCATTGTGGTGAAGCACTTTCTGTCCTTTTGAGTTATGCTAGAGCTGAGAAAGCTTCGTGAAATTAAAATGATGTTGTGGAAGAAGAACTGCAAAGGACGCATTACTCGCTGAGCTATAGCCAATCAGCGAAGGCTGAAGTGGACAGTCTACAAGGTGGACACAACGAGAGTCACGTCCCTGTAGCGATTGCTATAAGTACCTTTGTTGTACAGCCTTCTAAATAATGTAGGAAGCTGTATCCCAAAAGATACCCTAGTAGTGATTTCAATTACCAAAAAGCTCACCTTTGGTATTTGTAGCCATGTCAGCCACTTTTTGGAATGAATCTAGAAAGGCTGCTGAAACTGATGCCGTAATCCTTGAAAAGACAATAATGACAATTTTTAACTTTTCCTTTAGAACTTTGGTACTCAAGTAATACACTTCAAACAAAGCTTGAATCAAGTATTTCACATGCACATCGAAATTCAACAGGCTACTCGATAGCTGCGTAGTGAACACTGGGTAGAACTCTTAATTATTGTGTAGCTGCTCAGACAAGCTAGATAGAGAAAGTGAAGACCCTTAATTAGAAACAAACACCAGTTCAATTTCATAAAGCCTCAATTTCTCGAGCATTCAGCAAATCAGTTATATATTGTTTTTATGTGACTAGTTCAAGATATGTGCCAAAATATGTACCTCCAGATAAACTGCGATGCTGACACAGTGAACAAGTTGAAGGCAGTGGCCAAGTGGCGTAAAAGATACTCATGCATGCAACAGTATGTCTGGTGTGATGGTTAAAGAAAACCACACAATGAACACGTCATCTAGATCTTGCTTGAAGTAGCCTACTTCCAAGTCGGCTCTTCTGTCCTCCTTTCTGCTCTAGAATTTTGCTTTGCTGACACTTTGCATAGAACACCAACAGTTTGAACCTTCTTTAGCCCCTCAGATGTTTCTCTAAAAAATGATCGATAAAAAGGGTGTTTCTTTGTTCCGCAACAAAAATCATCTATCTTGCGTTCCTTTCCTTGTGTTATTGTCATGTGCCCGGCCATTTCAGGTCGTGAATGACATTCGCATTATCAGGGTGACATAGCATTTTTGATGAAAAAGTGGCCAGCACAACGTTTTCAAGAAAGAAAGCGCAGACAAGATGGATAACGATTATTGTTGCGGGACAAAAACAAACCCATTTTACTAGATAATTTCTGAAAGTGCAGGTTAGCAGGAAGATTCCTTTGAATGCATGTATGCTGGCACTTGACTTATTTTGTATATATTTTTTGCACTTGACGGCAAAGTTGCTCTTTTGCACAAACTACAAATTGCATGCATGCATATTGTGGCAGCAAATGGCCCAGAATTTTTCTTGAAAACAAACAAAGAATTAGAGGTAAGACTAAACTTTTTTTATTGAGTTTAGGAAGGTCAGGTCCGAAGAGGTTAACCATGCTATGTTTTGTCTACACTTAGTCTACCATGAAAAAGCTATCTACAGCATAGTTTACTTACTTCAGCTGAGAATGCAGCTTGCTTGCCTTTGCCAAGAAATCCTCCCATATTGGAGTTCCACCCTGCAAAAGAGTAATATAGAATTTCAAAATGTGCTGCAGGGCTAGTTGGTCCACTTAAGTAAAATACAAATATGAGGAACCTTTTCACAAAAAAGACAGACACAAACTAAGTAAGTGCAAACATCAACGAGAGTCTTGTTACTTGAATAAGATTGCACAACAAGAAGAAATGAATGAAAGAAAAGAAACACCCCGCAATTATAGACCTTTACACTCAAGGCTTCCTGGGAGCCGCTATAGTCTTCTCTGGGCTGTTAGTGCGTGTGACCTTCCCCCCCCCCCCCCCAGAATGCACTGCCGAGGCTGTGACGTCAGCTTTTGTACTCTTGTGCAACCGCCCAGAAAAGAGGAAATCCTAGTCTCTGTGAAAAAGGTCTATTCCAAGTCTATCCTCTTGTCAACACATAAATTTGTGCTTTCTATAACTTACACGAATATATAGCTGGCACATGTAAAGTAAAAGCATAAAAAAGTGTACTATTTGTTATAAACGTACTGTGACCCACCACCATAAAGGCTCCCACAGGATGGACTACAAGCCTGACTCTATGGAAATGTACCACACAGCTAAGCTGAACTAATGTCCAGAACACGCAACCCCCTGCGCAATGATCTCTCCCTTGCTGGCATCCTTCTCCGAGACATTGAATGCATCCTTCAAGGACGCTGGAAGCATTCTACCCACGGATGGAACTGCGCCCTTCTGCTCCTAAAATCTCAGTGGTTATAAAAGGCCGGCGCATCTAGCGTTGTGTGCTTCTTTGACCACATGCTTCCTTCATGCATTGTCCTCATTACAAATTGAACATTTTTTTCTGTGTGCTTACACTGTGTGCTTACACTTCATTTTTTTAAGAATGCGCAATGCAGCCAATATAAGTGCTTTGCTTGCTGCTGCTGAGAGCTAAGCACCTCACCCAAACCGAGGATCAGCAGCGCTGAAGCTAGAATATATAATCTGCACATGGGCAACATTTTCATAAGATATACATGTGGGTACACATATATAAACATGCAATTGCTAGCAAATCACGTATACAGCCACCTACACTACACATGATTCAGCCACTACAATTTCATTTTATTACCTGAAAAGGCCAAGAGGGACATTACATAATGGGCAGGTGCACATGTTCACTATATATTAGTGGGAAATCACAGGGGTACAAATGTATTATGCTTGTTATACTGAGTGACAAAAAGTACTGAAACGCATTTTCAAAATTACTTTCCTGGACATTGTTTGCAATATGTATTTGTCACTAACATTATTTCATTTGTGTTCCTAGCTTGTTTTTACGGAATTGCACTTTTTTTCTTGATACTTTGTTTTTAGAAAAAATCATTTTCGAAGAATTGCACCACACATTTGTCGCACATCACAAGTAAATATGACAATTGCAAACACTGCAAAGATGCTGAAATTTGATGTTCAAGTGCATTGCATCCACAAACAATTTCAAGAGACATAGGCGTCATGGACCCGCAGTGAAGTGGGAGGCCTTGAAAAGCAAGAACCAGGGGGTGAGAAGATTTTCACAAATTAACCAGTTTAGAATTTGCAAAATAGCCTGGAACATTTGCTTAAGGGTTCTTCATAAGCTGTGAGGGTGGGAAAAAAATGATTTCCCCAAAAGGATCATGGTCTGGGCCAGAATTTAAGGACTTGGAAAAGCCAAACTTGCTTTTGTGCCAAAAGGGAGGAGGGGGGGGGAGGAGGAGGAAGAGGAGGAGGAGGAATAAATGAGGAAGGACAGGGAGGTTAGCCAGTTCTCAGACCGGCTGGCTACCCTGTACTAGGGAAGGGGGTAAGGGGGATAAAGGATGAGAGAAAAGAGACAAAAAAAAGGGGGGGCAAACTCAATGCCAAGGTCTACGTGCCAAAAGGGGCAAAACTCAATGCCAAGGTCTACCGCAAGCCGATCTCAGAGGGCGCCATCATTTTGTGGGCTGAAGAGCATGCAAAGAATACCGACTGGTGGCTAAGCCCCTGCCCCAGGGAGTGAGGACAACTCTTAAGTGGTGTGAGGCAAACCTTTCCTGCTTATGGAGGAAGAATATTTCGCTGTCAAATTCGCTCCATACAAGCGTAGTTCTCAATAAGTGGGAGGGAATCAGTTGGGAAGATTTGCAAACTGAGGAGACTGACCTTTTGCTGCTTAGCAGCAGTGGCTACATTACAGCAAGCAGAGTGAGTCGCTAACAATATAAATATTAACTTTGCCAACAAATAAGAGAAACTATCAGAACCATGTTAAACTTTCAATTTATATGTGGGGTTTAACGTCCCAAAACCACCATATGATTATGAGAGACGCCGTAGTGGAGGGCTCCAGAAATTTTGACCACCTGGGGTTCTTTAACGTGCACCCAATCTGAGCACACGGGCCTACAACATTTCCGCCTCCATCGAAAATGCAGCCGCCGGACACACAGAGGAAGAATATTTAGCTTTAATTTAGTTTAATGTTCTCTCAGTTTACATAGTGCTTTATACAGAAGGAACAAGCCCACAAAATAAGCGCGAAAAATAAACAAAAGTACGATAATGCACAAAAACGGTGACATAAGATATACAGTGAAGGATTTTTAAATATATTTTTACGTTGGTCAGCGCTCTAAATTTCCAAGGTAGCTGCAGCAAGACGTTTATAGCTGCGCACGCACGCACGCGCACACACACGCACGCACGCACGCGCGCGCGCGCACAAACATTTAAAGCTTGTTAGTGCAAACTTCGTTAGTACGTATAATGTCACCCCGCTGCGGTGGTCTAGTGGCTAAGGTACTCGGCTGCTGACCCGCAGGTCGCGGGTTTGAATCGCGGCTGCGGCGGCTGCATTTCCGAAATGTTGCAGGCCCATGTGCTCAGATTTGGGTGCACGTTAAAGAACCCCAGGTGGTCGAAATTTCCGCAGCCCTCCACTACGGAGTCTCTCATAATAATATGGTGGTTTTGGGACGTTAAACCCTACATATGAATCATTACGTATACTGTCGTCCTTTATGAGAGGGAACACGCGAACGCGGGGCCTGCGCTCTAAGGCGGCTGCCTAAAGCCCCATCAACCGAGAGCAAAAGAAAACACGCTGGCGTCATTTGTTGCCAAAAAAGATAACGATTCATGGCCGGTAGGCAAGCGCCGCTGATTACACGCCCTCTCCACTCGCGTACCAGGGTGATGCCTGCCGTGCGTAGTCTACTGCCAACAACACATCAAACGTTGTGCGCGACCACGGCGCAAGCTGCAGTAATCACCCGATATCGCTCGACGCGCAAGCGGTGAGGGAACGTAATCTAGAATCGCTTATCTACCGGCCACGACTCGTTATCTTGCTTGGCAACAGATGACTCCTAAAGCGAACGTGCTTTCTTCACTTGTCGGTGGATGGTGCTGTAGGCAGCCGCCGCAGAGCGCATGCCACGCGTTCTACGACAGTGTACATAAGCGCCGAGAACCTTCCGGGAACGTAGTTAACCACGCAGTAAACTTAGTATATGCATTAACCACCAAGTACATAAGCCTGCGCAGGGTTTGCCTTCATGGGGGGGGGGGGAAGCGGGGGGGGGGGGGGAAGCGGGCGGCGAAGGGGGCTGGCTTTGCCCCCCGCTCGCTCCCCCTCGCACACGCCTATGACCAAATACCACTTTGCATTTTTTTTACGTGCGCTCACCACTGAAGAAAGGATAAAGACAGTGCCACAGCAAGCAAATATCACCTAAAGTGCCCCGTGAAGTCGTTTCTTTCTTCTTGCCATTGTACAGAAATGACTGGCGTTTTCGCACGACCGTCGTCTGATGGGTAGCGATCACCAAAGAGTATTTCGGAACTACTGCGGAGTCCGCGATACTCAGCGACTGACATAGCGACGAAACGGACATAATCGGCTGTCCGCGATGTGTATCGTGATCTTCTACACAGCTAAAACTGACAGTGAGACGCGGTACGGTCGCAAGGAGCTGATCGTCTACTGGTTAGTTGCGTGCGGCGCTCCGCCTGCTTGGCATACACACCGTGCATGCAGTGCCGCTTGCTCCGCTTGAGACCGCGCACAGATGCGGCTAGACGATGCGCGCTTTCTGCAAGCGATGCTCTAGCGGTCCTGGCAGCGGACGGAGGCGCGTTTGGGTTCAGTCCTCATGAAAGCGTGTGCTACGCTTGCTGTATCGGTGCCCGTGATCCACAACGCTCCACTCCACCACAGCGGGCTGCTTTCGTTTTTGCAAAACAGTGCATACTTAACACGTTTCCGCACAAAGATTGAGGCGGTAGCGGTCAGGGCCTGGGCGCTATCAAGTAGTCACCGACAGAAGCAATGTGTGTGGCGCAACGCCGGCGATAAGACATGCTGGCGCGCTTTTCGACCTGCAGTCGCCACATCGCCTTCGCTCTTTTGCCAGTGGTTACCAGAAAAGGCAGCGCCGCAATCGCGCGCAAGTCGGAATAATTGACCAGCCGTTTCCGTGCTTTGGCAGCAGTGCAGGTGTACAAGATGGCGACCATCACGTCATCCGCTCACGATGCGTGCTGGCAACATTACTTTCGCTTCCAAAACCTGTCATCCGAGACCAGTCAGTCCCTCGAAGTAGGTCAGAGGGAGGCAGGTAGAGCAGCACTGGGAGTCCACAGGAGCGTACCAAATGAGGCGGTGCAGGGCGAGGCGGGCTGGTCTTCCTTTGCGGCTCGGGAAGCAGTGTCCAAACTCGCCTATGACCACCGGCTTAGCCAACTACCAGACGGACGTTGGGCGCACGAGGTGTATAAGTACATCCAATTAAAGTGCATCAACACAAAGTGGGTGCTGCGCAGAAAACGCCTGGAGGGCACGCCTTCCACGGAATCGGCAACATCGCTCGATCTGCCTGCCGTAGCCGCAAAACCAGAGCGTGATGAACCCTCAGCAGCAGATACGACGAAACCGTAGCTCAAGAGAGGAAAATGAACCAAGCATTGCAACACTACTGAAACGAGCACAACTGCGCTGACGTCTGAACATGGGCGTAGGCAGGAGCGTGCAAAAGGGGCATTAGCACAACAAAATTTCCCCCACCACGATGCAACACAGATTCGCACTCCGCACTACAAAATCCCGTCGAAGCCCATGCTTTACTTAAACCGGGAAAGAGCGTCGTAAGTTAACTATCCTCGATAAGAACGACGACACACTGTGATGGAAGCCGCTCCCGGTAATGCAACTTTTCCTGTAGTTTTTTTTTCTTTGCCTTCGATTGTCTATTTTGCAACGTCATATCCGTGACGGAAATATATCAGTGGAGCCTAGTGGAACCGTAATGGGGCCCGGCAAAAACACTTTCGGGTTAAAATAAATGTTAAACTATATATGATCAACCAGCTTGAATAAAGTTTACTTTATGAATGTGCGCTCTATAATGAACTGCATACATATCCTTTTCCAGCTGCTTCAGTGGCTCTCGGCCGGCCATCGTTTTATGCCACGGCTAAGGGTGTGCGAAGCAAAACTTCCTCTCGAATCGAATAGCACCGAATAGTAAAAAAAATATATATAGATAGAATATCGAATCGAATACTGAATATAAAATATTTCATAGAAAATGTACAATGAACAAAGAAATGAACTCTGCTCGTGTCCTCGAGTCCATAATGGAGTGAGCGAATGCAATGTATAACCCCCGTATTCAGAAACGCTGCTTGACTTGCCAACGACTTCAACCACCCTTCAATGCAGCACAAATGCGATAGCGCTGTCTTAAGGCGGTGCCAAGGCCGCACAAACTTCGGTGCAGCGCGTTTCAAACGCGCTGCACTGAAGCCGGTTTCAAGTCAAGTTCCAAGTCAAGGAGCGTTACTGAATACGCGGGTAAAAGACTACAAATTGTCAAACCTTACAATGAGAACAGATAACGGCGCCTAAGAAAGTACAGGGATGCTATTAGTAGTAGTATAAACGTGAAGAGAGAAAAGTGGACGGAAAGATAACTTGCCGCTGCAGGCAGGAACCGATACCTGCGACCTTCGAATAGCGCGTCCGAATATCCCTCCGTACCCGTTATGGGGTACATAATGTGCATTTTATTACGTGCGGATGTCAGTCAGTAGAAGCACAAACTGCTGCATATGACTCAGCTACAGTTTCTCTCAACGCGATGTTACGGTGTTTCTTGCAGTTGAAAATATTCGCTGACTGGGCACCTCAGTAGCAGGAAAGGGAAGGTATATCGTAAAGCAATTTCGGCGATACCTGAATAATGTGCATCTTCATATGTTTTTTTTTCTAAATATCAAATGATCATCCTTTCTAAGTATCAGAGACCCATTGACGTTTTTTTTTTTTTACTACTCTCACCGTGAGGCTTGAACTCGGCGTCCTGGTTATAATTATTATTTATTTTTACGCTAGCAGCCCGTCCTACCATCTCCCAGACTTCCCTGACCTTCGTTGCTAGAGCCATGAGATCTCTGTCGATCCAGAATATCGAGTGAAACTTTTAAAACACCTACTGCAACGACGCTGGCATTAGTTTTAGCCGTCCCACTCAAACCAAGTAACACCACTGGGCTTCATGGGAGTGTAGATTTTCGTGCAGTCAAATTATTCGACACTTCCAATAGTGTACCTATACGAAAGTCGAATATTCGATTCAATTTCGAAACTCGAATATTCGCGTTTGCTATCAGAACCACGACCTCACTGTGTCGAACTAATTTTGATAATCTGATTTTTTTTTTTCACGTGCCCGTAGAAGACGGAGTGTTTCTAGCATCTAGCCCCCACATCTGCCATCGCTGCCAGGATCGAAGCCACAACGGCGAATACTCGATAAACACGCGCAACCTTAAAACAGTTCCTTGTGAAGCCGTGCATGCAGCAACGATGAAGCCATCGGATTCCGGCGCACGCACGCACCATATCCCTGAGCAAGCGCGAGGGCAAGCATCAGCAGCGGAGGCCGCCCGCCGCGCAGACTGCCCTTACCATAACAAACGCTGCGTTCAGTGCCCGGTGGAGACGCGTTCCCGACATGGGCCGCTACGTGCGGGGCAGCCTGCAAACAAAGCACGGACTGACGGGCCCGCGAAAAGATGCAGAAAGCGGCGCCAGACCGTTCCTAAAACTGCAGCCACGAGTAAGCCGAGGCCACCAGACGAGAATGTCCCAGCGACCCTTCAGACACGCACAACTGGCCTCGCGAAGCGACGAAAGAAATGCAGCTATACCACGCGCTATACAATACAGGTAGCAATTTTCCGCGACACCGCGAATAACATCGCGCTCTTATGCGGAAGATAATGGCCTGCTACCGCAACAGGGCTACTCGGTGTGGGAAGCCTCGCACACGAAGTGCGGGAACGGACCTTTTTCATTGTACGAACTATATCAGACCAAAGCAAGGACGCGCGTTTTCTATTACATTCGCCTTTCTGAAAAGCCATACGTACGCCCTTGTTCGCATACTTTTATGCGGCCTCATCGGACCGTGCCCGCCAGCCTAGTGTGTAAAAACGCACCCTCAATGGTAGCTGTCAACGTAACTGGTGTGAGGCAGACAAGTGGGTAACACCCGAGGCATCGGACACGCGGGTAGAGGACAAATCCGGGACTGCTCCATCGTCGCGACACAGCCCCAACGTTCCTTCCAGAAATGCTTATCATTTACGGCCCATGTCTCGGACAGTACACAATCTCCGCGAATGAGGTGAAAAAAACTTTATCGCGGCAGGAACGGGATCGAATAGCACAAAGCAGCAGCGAATGTATCCTCAATAATTTCGTTCTGGCACGTGTCGCAACGATTCGATGCTCGAGGCATGCGTGTTTAGTGCAAAATCATCCCCTTCGACATTTCTCATTTACACATCCACAAATTGCGCATGAGGTCGCACTAAAGTTTTACGCACCCCCCCCCCCTCCCTCCCTCCAGTGACTTATCAAGCTGTCTTCACACAAATCACAATCCAAATAACACTTGGCATCCTCGGAAAGAAATGCCGAAATCCTCCTTTGTAGCGCGCTGAATGCTGGCTGCGGAGCGATCCCAATCGCGTCTCAACTCAAGTTATTAATTTGTCCGCGCGTATACGCTTAAAATAAGCTTTTCATGCACTCATCGCCTTCCCCACAGCACTCATTCTGGTGGTCACAAAAGACGCATTCTCGAAAAATAACCTACTCTAATATTTTATCACACAGTACACTTCGTTTTCTGATTCATCTAAGACCGTTGAATCAGAACCGGTCTGGCAGCCAGTGCTCTCCTCCTTTCTGGCCACGGCGTTCATGGCTATAGTGCACTGGCTGGTGTTCGTATAAGAGGCGTTATCGAACAATTTTCGCATGTTTTAGATAGACCTGCAGATCTTCTCTCCTATTACGATGTCAGCCAGAGAAGGACGAACAAGAAACCACTGTGCTGTTTTTGGTAGTTCTAACAGATATACAAAAAAGCAGGAATATAACTGCTGTCTGAATAAGTACCTATGCGACGTGCATCACCAAATACTCCGCGTTTGGTGATGCACGTCGCATAGGTACTTATTCAGACAGCAGTTATTCTTTAGGGCACATCGTTTGTGCTACGTTACAAGCCCTAAATCGGCAAATGCCACAATATGTCCAAACTATGGCCCAAACCTCATAAGCGCGGAAGTGCACGCGACAGCGACGAGCGATTCGACGTAGATCGTCTTCGCGCGATCAGTCGCTGGCGCAGGCAAACCTCATTCACGCGACGGCTTCGGCGAGCGAATTCCACTGTTGCTGGCATGAGGCCGTCTACTCGCACCAAGAAAACCGCGTAGTGAGCGGTGTGTAATTTAAAAATAAGATATATTGTTGTGTAATGGACCAGAAAGTGTTTATGAATGCCTTGCAGCACTTTTTTGATATGCGCATGCGTAATAAACATTGCGTTATTTCTTGTTGCGCATACGTGACTCGGGCAGGGTCACGTGCACCTATGTAGTCTGTCTTTTCCGGCTTTTCGCTATTGGCTGCTTGAGCCCAGCACTTCCGGGCCATGAGCGACGGTTTCCAAATCTGGAGAACCGAGCGATCGCGCGAAAACGAGCACGCGACACGTCGCTCATAGCATCGCTCGTCGCGTGCATTTTCGCGCTTACGAGGTTTGTTCTTATACCCAGTGTTGTTCCACGAAGTCAAATGACATTCGTATACGGCCGGATGGGCGAACAAACACGAGCGGACAAGTACGACACTGTCCGGTAAAGTGAGAAACATATTTTAGCACGACTCGCGATTCCTGTGTAGTGTTGTTTTCGCTTCCTTTTATCATTATATTCCAATACGATATGCGTGGTCTAACGATTGGCCGGGCAGCGCCGCTCAAGGTCGCTGCAGTTGATGCAACGTTATTAGCACGGACGAGAATTCGCCCACTTCGCAGCGGGGTAACCAGCATCCTCTATAGATTTAATTTGTGCTCCGCACCGGCCTGGTGAAGCGCAGACGTCGAACGAACACCACAGGAAAAGGACGTGACGAGATTTTTGTCGTTGAGTTACAACTTTCGCAAGAAAGCGGGATGTAACGTAGACGATATGAGATATGAGAGCCGAACAGTAAAAAAAAAGGAAAACAAGAAAGTTTGCAATTGCAGCCGTGCAAACGCGCGAACTATGGTGGCTAAAGGCCCCATGCGCGAAGCTTCGCAGTAGCCATGGTGGGTTGCAAGAGCAGAAACGGCGTCGTCCCATAGGCAATATGGCGACGAAAAAAAAAGGGTTTACAGGCAAAAACAATTACACAAAAGTACGTGACCATTCCAAACCAGCCCGCACCTCCCACCCTGAAGTAATGAAGAGGTATGGAAAGCAGAATACGTAAAAAAAATAAAGAAATACAGCATGCGGTGCCTATAAAGGGGCCGCACCATGGCCTGCGCGACTTCATTACATCCACGCATACTTATCAGCAATAAAAGAGAACACTTGCCTCCGTATCATCGCTAGTTCATGATCGTGACAAACGAGCTAACAGTAAAAAAAAATGTTGAACCGTCAACAACGGAGATCAAACAAAAACGAAGCGGCGCCGATATCTCCGGTATGAGTCAGAGGAAAAATTTCTGGCCGAATACAAAACGGAAAAACCAGTCGGAACAGTCGGTGAGCTTTGGCGCAGAGAAATAGTATTACATGGCAAATGGCACACTTGGAGCACCACTGCACTGCGCATCCGTAAGGCGATACGCCCACTTACCCAGCTGCGCACTGATTTGCCGATGCGGTAACTAAAGAAGATGGTCAATCATGTCTGAACGCAATTCACGCGGTGCGACGCGTGGTCAGATTCTATAGGCTTTTCTCACGCAATATTGCACGTGTTAACGCGACTCATGCACACTTTTTGTTCGCTTTTTTATTTTATTTTCGAAACAGTTTCAAGTACGACGGTAAAGCATTTGACAGGACAAGCGCGTTGTCCTGCTTTCTTCTGAAGTACAGCCATTCACAAAGTACTGGCGAAGATCAGCGGCATAGAACACTTTCCACTTAGAAAACGACACCAAAATTTCTTCTGGATGACCTCTTCAGCGCTATCGTGTTAATCACTTGCAAAACAATAGCACATGCGCGCACACGAGTGAAACCTCCATTTGCGAACCTCCCACGTCCATGAAAGCGCGACAGAGCTCGTTCGAATGGCTCACCAATCCCGACATTCAAATTGTGATGGCGATTGATGAGGTGTCAACAATCATTTTAATAAATTCATTAGCGTCCTAGCGAGCGTTCTGACGGCACAGCAACAGCAAGAAAGAAAGCTTTCTCTAGCTCGCCAAGAGACGCGCTGGCCCTGCATGCACGGGCAAGCACGTAAACCTCAACAGTGCATGGGTCAAGACGTGTGCTTTTGAAGTTGCTTCAATGATGCTTCGAAGTAAAGTAACTCAAAGGTAATCAATTATGCTTCTGTAATTGCTCAGTTACATTTGTAATGAATTACATTTAGAGGAAGTAATTGTAATGGGTTATTTTCTGCAAAGAGTACTAGGCTTGTTAGGATTGTGGCAGGACGCACTAAGATCGGAAGGAGGGGGGCAGCCCTCTCTCCACTTTTTAATTTATTGCACGTGAATGGTTAATTGTTTGATTAATTTGTGGGGTTTAACGTTTCAAAACCACCATTTGATTATGAGAGACGCCGTAGTGGAGGGCTCCGGAAATTTCGACCACCGGGGGTTCTTTAACGTGCACCCAAATCTGAGCACACGGGCCTACAACGTTTCCGCCTCCGTCTGAAATGCAGTTGCCACAGCCGGGATTCAAACCCGCGACCTGCGGGTCAGCAGCCGAGTACCTTAGCCACTAGACCACCGCGGCGGGCCACGTCAGAGAGCACAGCGAGAGAGCAAAGACGACGGGCTCCGGCAGCGAAATTCTAGAAGCTCAGAGGACCTCTGCGGATGCATGCGCCACGTGATGCCCCGTGCGAGCAACGCCGACTAAATTTCAAGGCCGAAAGGCTGCCGCAGTGACGTCAGAGGGTGGGGGCGCAGTTACGCCGCGAACGCGGCGGAAAGCCTGTGTTTCGTTCACGTTTTAGGAGAACCAACGCTCCCGCAGCTGCTGCGGCTAGATTGGGCCGAATAAAAGATGTGGAAAAAAAGGTCTTACTGAGCATGCTCAGTTGGGCAACTGGGCCCCCAACCTCTGACGTCACTGCGGCAGCCTTTCGGCCTTGAAATTTAGTCGGCGTTGGTGCGCGCCGCAGCCCTCTCCAAGTAAATATACACACCGAAGGGAGAGCACTGCATCACGAGCCTCGACGAAAGAAGAGCTACGCGGTGAGCGAGCGGACATGGTGGCGACACGTGCACACCAGCTTTTGTGCGTCATTCTTTCATTTTCGCGTTGCTCTTATGCCACAGTTCACACACTCCTTCCGGGGAGAAGGGAGAAAAAAAAAAACTACCTGGCAATGCGCATACGGCATTATTGCAGATATATTATCCCACGCACTGAGCAAGAATCGCGAACCTTATTCGCATGCACGGCGTGCACACTTGGTGGCGCCGGTACTTGGCGTGCTTTCAGCTATCTGGCTGCGTATAGATATACGGTGCGCCAGGAGCCAGGTACCGCCGACCCAGTGAAGTGAACATATTGCATAATGCATATCGCGTACCTCCAGAAAATTTTATGGCACTGATGCCGAGGCAAAGACTTATTGTTTTTGAACAAGTTATAAAGAATTAGCGGTGGCCGTAGACGTGATCGTACGTGTGATAATTATATTATTTAAACGACGTTAGCATTATTTAACGAACAACGCTCCATCACCGAAGTAGACC
The DNA here is from genome assembly GCA_013436015.1 of Rhipicephalus annulatus. Classification (NCBI taxonomy): domain Eukaryota; kingdom Metazoa; phylum Arthropoda; class Arachnida; order Ixodida; family Ixodidae; genus Rhipicephalus; species Rhipicephalus annulatus. Next base: position 35,249 of record WOVY01011515.1, on the reverse strand, counting down.
CCGTGCTCTAAGACATCTTCACTTATGAAGGAATTTGGATGTTAGCCTGTTTAGGGATACAGGCTCTAAAAGCTATGCAGTATTGGCAATCAGTATGGCAAAACTGAACTACAAAGAATAGCTATGTGTATTTCCTATTCAGCGAAAGATACACAACACATAGAAACCGGCATCACCGAGGTATCAGAGTTCATATGCGGCGAATACGAGGTGGGGAGGGGGGGGGGGGGGCTCGGGACTTTTTTAGGCTACATCATGCATGAGACATGACGTGGCGTTCCAGTGGTTACCGGGACATTGTGGTATTGTCGGTAATGACCTTGCTGATAATGCTGCCCGATCCGCTCACGCGGACGCCCAGACAACCCCAATTCCATTGTGAAGAACCGACGCTGCAAGGGGCCTTCACTCGTTCGCTAACACCATGTCGGAAACTTGGCTGAGTGACCCCAGTGTGAGGAACCGCCGCCTACACAAATTGGACCCATCGAGAAAGCTTCAAGTTCTATCGGACCTCTCCCGCCAGGATGCAACTTTACTGTGCCGCCTGTGGTTAGGAGTAGCTTTTACAAAGGCGTACTCCTTTCGCATAGGAATGGCGGATAGCACCCGATGTGAATCGTGTGACACTGACGAGACAATAGAACATCTACTGTGTTCATGTGAACGTTTTTCGAGTGAACGCAACTTGCTATGCGAAACGTTAGAGACACTAGACCTTTCTCCGAAGAGAAGATCCTTGGTTCATGGCTGTACGCGTCGCAGGCCAGCAAAGCGACGCGAGCACTGCTAAGTTTTCTAAAGACAACCGGACTACGCGACCGCTTATAAGCGTGCAATGGACAAGGTCACATCTACACACACGTTGCCCTTCACTTCTTTCTCTCTTCTCCTTTAATCCCCTCACCCCTTCCCCCAGTGCAGGGTAGCAAACCGGACGTGCGTCTGGTTGACCTCCCTGCCTTTCATTTCTTCCCTTTCTCCTCCTCCTCCTCCTCATGCATGAGGGCAGAGCCCACCATGGCGCTGGCCAGGGATATTTTTCAAGAGCTTGGCTAAGGATTTCATCCACGGCCAACAGGGTTGCCACTGAGTTTTAACTGAAATTCGTTAAACGACGAGCGAAAAGTCGCCAAAAGTCGCCATTTTTCTTCAACTTTCGCCAGAAAAGTCGCCCCTATATATGTGTGACATGCCTAAAAATTTAAAGTTATGTATAGCCCGGTGGAGTACGGTACCATCAATAAACCCTTAATTGTAATGATGTATTTAAATGCCAGTTTCATCACCCGCTTCACCATGGGTGCGCTGAGAAGGGACACGCATGCACTAGCAGCAACCCTGAATGTATGCGTCTCATAACAAAAGCTTGTGATGGTTTCAGTTGTAGTGAATACAGGATGAAACAGTCGCTACAAGAGAAAAACATCGTGCAGATTTATAGAATTCCGCTGCAGTGTAATCATCAGTGCAATAATCGAGGAACATAGTTACAAAGCAACGAAAAAATAAATTCGAAAGTGCTGCATAACCATGGAAATGCCTTCACCGTGCTTTATGTGTGGTAACACTTGCGCTATGAATTCGCCTCATGGTAGTTTCTGAAGGCTGCTCAAATATGCCCAACTTCTCGGCCCGCCTTAAAAGTATGCTAATAACAAACTTGACATACCGAATTAGGGGGTACTACATCAGCCGACAAGCTATTCACGACAAGTTAAGCTGTGGTCGGAACGCGTCGCCTAACAGTCACACATATATCCATTTCATACGCAAAACTTTGAAGACGCTTAAAGCACCTAAAATCGCAGTCACCACCTTAAAGCACGCGAAACTGTCCACTGAACTGAATTGCTGGGAGATAACTGGAGGACGCACCAGGGCGCCAGTGTCTCCAGGATCGAGGTGAATTAGGAGACACACACGATGACAGATGTACTAAATTGAGCGCAAAGTGTGCCTTCTACTGATGGGTATAAAACTTAAAAAGTAGAAAAAAAAAACATTGTCGTCCATTCCTTTTCAAGACACTGTGTATACAATGCATAACTCCATCGAAACCCAAGTCAAAAATCCCCTAAAATTCGTCATGTCGCCTTTCGCGATTTTAGGATGCCACAGGCCTCTGTAATTCGTCAATTTGGCGAAAAGTACCCACCAGAGGCAACCCTGACCACCAACGGTCATCCTGTCACAGGGGACTGTTTATGCATGTTGCCATTATAATATAGCACCACCCAGAATTCTTCGCAGGTACCCAATATTGGATATACTAAACATTCACTGGAAGTGTAATCATAGAGTTCGTTTGTAGATGCCCACAAGGTGAAGCGCTCTTAATTTGCCGACAAAATGGTCGTGTTTAGCAAAACACATAGTTTTTCGTTTGTTTAAGGGGGGGGGGGGTAGGATACAGGAAAGAACGACGAGAGCTGCAAGAGACAGTGGTCAGACTGGCAAATGCAACCATTGGCTGCATGAGCACAGAATTAAATAAGATGCAGCATCTCAGCGTTCGCAGTTCAGCTGCATTGTTGCGACGGAGCCCCACTTCTTGATTAATATAATCAAAAGAAGCAAAGTAAATTGTCAGCTCGGTGACAGTTGCATATAAGCACCCCTTTATTGCGCTTTTTATATTTATTTTTATTTGTAAAATACTGCAGGCCCAAACAGGCGCCCAAGCAGAGAAATTGCATACTCAAGCAGAGGCATACTCAGGCCCAGGCAGAGAAATTGCATACTCAGCAAAAAAATAACACTGGCATGTGTACAAAAGAAACTGCAGCATAAAATAATGCAAAAACTACATAACTTCTTTAAAAGTGATAAGTCAAGGTGAAGCAACAAAAGTAGTAACATCAAACGAAAAGTTTTCACACACTGAAATAAGACCATGTGGTAAAAGCACGTCAGACATGTGTACACAAAAATGTATGAGATAAGGCAAGTGACATTGGCTTTTTAAACTAAGGATCAAGGAACAGAAGGATAACATATAATAAAGCTATAAAAATTGGTACATCATGGTCAGAAGTTCAAATAGTAACATGTTCTAAGAAATCGTCGTTATGTAAGGGGGGAAATGGTAGGTTGTTCCAGTCGGTGATAGTTTGTGGGAAGAAGGAACATTTGAAAAGATAAGTGCGTGTCCGATATGGTGTTAGAGAGTCAGCATGACAATGCCGTGCTGTTCGAGCAGTAAGCGACAATAAATAAGGACTTGGGTTTATGGCAAAGAGTTTATTTTTCAGTGCAAACAGGAATTTTAGTCTGAATTTTTCTGCGCAGGTATAGTGTTTGAATAATATTCTGCATCAATAAACTAGAGAGAGAGTCACTATTACGATATTTAGAATAAATGAACCTGACAGCCTTACGTTGAATCATTTCCAGTCTATCGATATTAATTTTTGTGTACGAATCCCAGACAATGCTAGCGTATTCTAGTTTAGGCCGAATTAGTGGTGTATAAGCCAATAAACTTGTACTAGAGGGTGCATCCTTTAGGTTATGTCTGAGAAAACGAAGTTTTCTGAATGAAGAGTTGCATATGCTGGTAATGTGCGTATTCCAATTAGGGTTGTTCGTTATTGTGATTCTCAGGTACTTGTACTCCTTCACTTCTGCAAGCATTTCAGAACCCAGCTTGTACCGAAAAGAAAGTTTTTTAGTTTTTTCTAGTTATTGAAATATACACTGTTTTACTAACATTCAACTGCATACTCAACTGATCACGCCAGGAAAGAATACTTTGGAGATTATTGTTGAGCGATTGATTGTTATTGAGATTATTGTTTCACGGCTAAGGGCGAATACTGGCATGGGCGAGTTCCAGTCGCGTAGCCTGGGGGTGGCCCACCGGGCCCGTGCCCCCACTAGTTTTTTTTTTTTTTCTCTTTTTTATATAGGCACACAGAGCGAATTTTATAATGGCATACGGCCCTCAGTTCCCAGCAGCTGCGAAGCAACTGACCATGGCGGCGGTCAGATCTGCAACGCAGCAGAGGGTACTAAGAATCTCTGGACTACAGGCCGCCTTTGGAACCTGAACTTGGCAACATTCAACGCTAGAACCTTATCTAGTGAGGGAAGTCTAGCTGTACTATTCGAGGAGCTAGAGGGTGTTAAATGGGATATAATAGGGCTCAGTGAGGTTAGGAGGAAAGATGAGACCTATACTGTACTACAGAATGGGCACGTCCTTTGCAATCGGGGCTTGGCAGACAGAAGAGAACTGGGAGTGGGGTTCCTAATTCACAGAAACATAGCTGGCAACATAGAGGAATACTATAGCATTAACGAAAGGGTGGTAGGTATCGTAATTAAATTGAATAAGAGATACAAGTTGAAGGTGGTACCGGCTTACGCGCCCACATCCAGCCATGATGACGCTTCAGTTGAAAGCTTCTACGAAGACGTGGAATCAGCAATGAGTAAGGTAAAAACGCAGTATACTATACTGATGGGAGACTTTAATGCAAAGGTAGGGAAGAAGCAGGCTGGAGACCAGGAAGTAGGAGATTATGGTATCGGTACTAGGAACACCAGAGGAGAGCTACTAGTAGAATTCGCAGAACGTAATAATTTACGGATTTTGAACACCTTCTACTGGAAACGAGGAAACCGCAAGTGGACATGGAGGAGTCCTAATGGTGAAAATAAGAACGAAATAGACTTTATAATGACTGCACACCCAGGAATCGTGCAGGATGTGGAAGTGGTTGGCAAGGTACGATGCAGTGACCATAGAATGGTACGGTCTCGAATTCGCCTAAACTTGAAGAAGGAACGACAGAAACTGATACGCAAGAAGCCAATTAATAAGCTATCACTGAGAGGGAAAGTACAGGAATTCAGAGTGTCGCTGCAGAACAGGTACTCGGCTCTTAGTGAGGAAACCAACCTTAGCGTAGATACCATGAATGACAATCTAACGAGTATCATTACGGAGTGTGCAGTGGAAGTTGGAGGCAGGGTAGTTAGACAGGACACTGGCAAGCTTTCCCAGGAAACGAAGAACCTAATTAAGAAGCGTCAAAGCATGAAAGTGTCAAGTACAACAGACAAAATAGAACTGGCAGAGCTTTCGAAGTTGATTAATAGGCGTAAAGTATGCGATGTAAGAAGGTATAACATGGAGAGAATTGAGCACGCTCTGAAAAACGGAGGAAGCGTCAAAGCAGTGAAACGGAAACTTGGGATAGGCAAAAGTCGGATGTATGCACTAAGGGACAAAGAAGGCAAAATAACTACCAATATGAATAGGATAGTTAAAATAGCGGAGGAGTTTTACAGAGATCTGTACAGTAGCCGAGACAACCACGACCTTAATACTATAAGAACTAGCAGTAACCCAGATGACGCCCCACCAGTAATGATAGAAGAAGTAAGAAAAGCTTTGGAGAGCATGCAAAGAGGCAAAGCTGCTGGTGAGGATCAGGTAACATCAGATCTGCTGAAAGATGGAGGACAGATTGTCTTAGAAAAACTAGCCACCCTGTTTACGAGGTGTCTCCTGACGGGAAGGGTACCAGAGTCTTGGAAGAACGCTAACATCATCTTAATACATAAGAAAGGAGATGACAAGGACCTAAAGAATTACAGGCCGATCAGATTGCTCTTTGTAGTATACAAGCTATTTACAAAGGTAATATCTAACAGAGTAAAGAAAACATTAGAATTCAATCAACCAAAGGAACAAGCAGGATTTCGAACAGGCTACTCAACAATTGACCACATTCATACTATCAATCAGGTAATAGAGAAATGCTCAGAGTATAACCAACCACTATACATAGCCTTCATAGATTACGAGAAGGCGTTTGATTCAGTAGAAATATCAGCCGTCATGCAGACACTGCGGAATCAGGGCGTAGATGAAGTATATATAAACATTCTGGAAGAAATCTACAGGGGATCAACTGCTACCATAGTGCTTCATAAAGAAAGCAACAGAATACCAATCAAGAAGGGTGTAAGGCGGGGGGACACAATCTCCCCAATGCTATTTACCGCGTGCTTACAGGAGGTTTTCAGAAGCCTAGAATGGGAACAGTTAGGGATAAGAGTTAATGGAGAATACCTTAGTAACCTGCGCTTCGCCGATGACATTGCATTGCTGAGTAACTCAGGGGACGAATTGCAACTCATGATTACGGAGTTAGACAAGGAGAGCAGAAAGGTGTGTCTTAAAATTAATCTGCAGAAAACGAAAGTAATGTACAACAACCTCGGAAAGGAGCAGCGCTTCGAGATAGGTAATAGTGCACTTGAAGTTGTGAAAGACTATGTCTACTTAGGGCAGGTAGTAACCGCAGAGCCTAACCACGAGATTGAAGTAACTAGAAGAATAAGAATGGGGTGGAGTACATTCGGCAAGCACTCTCAAATTATGACAAGTAGATTGCCACTATACCTCAAGAGGAAGGTATATAACAGCTGTATTTTGCCGGTACTTAGCTACGAAGCAGAAACCTGGAGACTTACAAAGAGGGTTCAGCTTAAATTGAGGACGACGCAGCGAGCAATGGAAAGAAAAATGGTAGGTGTAACCTTAAGAGACAAGAAGAGAGCAGAGTGGATTAGGGGACAAACGGGGATTAAGGATATCATAGTTGAAATAAAGAAGAGGAAATGAACATGGGCCGGGTATGTAGCGCGTAGACAGGATAACTGCTGGTCATTAAGGGTAACTAACTAACTGGATTCCCAGAGAAGGGAAGCGGGTTAAAGGGAGACAGAAGGTTAGGTGGGCAGACGAGATTAAGAAGTTTGCGGGTATAAATTGGCAGCAGCAAGCACAGGACCGGGTTAACTGGCGGAACATGGGAGAGGCCTTTGTCCTGCAGTGGACGTAGTCAGGCTGATTATGATGATGATGATGACAGAGCGAAAAATTACCATTGTAAGGGGATGCCCCCTTCCAAATCAAAAGGTGCTCCCTCCCCCTTCTACCCAAAAAAAAAATTCTGCCTACGGCCTTGCCGAGGTCTAATATTTTTTTTTTGTGTGTGTGTGATTTGACCAGTTCCCCGTTTTCAGATTAAATATTAAACGTGGAGTTCATGCGCTCTGTACAACACCACCATGAATTACTACTTTAAATTCACCCTATATTGCCAAAGTGGATATAATGTTAGTGCGATCCGCAGTTTTGGACAGACCGCCATATTCAAGTAACCACAGACATCCGCTGTCTGTGCATTCTGAATACTGATGTCCGGCTGTATGAATATCTAACACGGATAGCCAATGAATGTACTGTAAAAATCCATGCCCCGTATGGCTGTTCTCTCTGACCGTCTGAACTGAATGTCCGACCAGACATCCAGTTTTGAACGTTGACTGGCTGTTCATATAAGGACATGCCAAGGATATGTGCATTTGCTCATCAATTATTGTAAAATTAGAATGTAGTGGAAATATAGAAAAATCTGCAGAATCCCAGGTGACAATACTGTAGAATTTTATTAAAAAGGCTGCTACGAAATTCATTCAAATTTTGGCACACGCATTTGATCCCAGGATGCTAAATAATGTTGCTTCCTGAGGCAAAACAATCTGGTTGATTCAATATACGTATCGTATGTCAAAAGAAATAATGTATTTAGTGTTATTATTATCGCATGTGAACTAACAAAAATTCGGATCGAGCGCGTCATAGCACTCATCATGTAGGCAAACTTCCATGTGCCAGCCTTTCAACAAGCGGTGCACCGCAGTTGCTCAGATTCCTCGAACGTACACGTCATCCTAGCCGTGCCCCTCTGGATGTGCTGGGAGACAACGCGTGCCATTGTGCCTATTGTCCCGAAACCTGCTTGACCAGCGGCACGCACTGAGGAAACGCACACGGAAAGGCAGGGTGTTCGTGTCGCATCGTACGTATGTACGCTTAGTTGGTCTCCTAGAGGCAGAAGGCAGATTTTTTTTTCTCAAGTGTACTCATGTGCACATCAACAGCAACATGCAAAGTTACAAAAGATGACTTTTTTACAAGAAACGCTGAAATGCGGCACGAGCCTACCACTGTCTTTGGCAGAGATCACCACGGCAAGCAGCAGCAACCCCACTCACTCGCACGGTACAGACCAAACCACGTGTTACATATCTGTTCTTTACGTCTCATATCGGACATTTATCTGTTCTTAGCATGTGTCAACTATTGTCGATCACTTGTATAAGCCCTGCTAATACGTGCATGTTTCAAGCTCTTCATTTGCTTGCATATTCCTTGCTATTAACCAATTTAAGGCGAGCACGTGATCAGTGTCTGTACACCTTCTTTAGAAGCATACGCTACACCCATTAGTTCTTCTCCTGTGCTTGTCTGTATGTATGTATTGCGGTTACTAGAATAACATTGTCATAAACACGCGCGAGTTAGGTTTCTTGCTAATAATTTAATAAACCTGTAAAGAAGCAATTGCTGCCGCCTAAGAAGTCATGGCAATCAAAGGTGGAAGGGCATTGAACACTGAAATCTTGTAAAACACTTGTACACACTTTCACAATCGCGGCTGCGGACTGCGAGTTATGTGCTTCTTAGCCTTGATATATGTTGATAATAAAGTTTCGATTGTTTTTGAAAACCCACGTGGACTCCATTTTGTTTTAAATTAATTTGCACAAGAAAAGCTCCCGCGGAAAAAAGGCGGGCCTCCGAGTAGGCTGTGTGTACGTTGTTCACATGAAAGGCTTTCACTGAATATGCACTAGCTATATGCACACAAACATTATATATATATATATATATATATATATATATATATATATATATATATATATATATATATATATATTGTCCACATTAGACACGGGGAAACTGAAGGCGGCGACCTCCGGGGGTGAGGTTGCAGGCCGTCAAGGCGACGAAAAAAGCCCCCGTTACTTGTACCACAGGACGCCGTAAAGCAGAGAAGTTGTAACACCGACGAAACTGTGACCACAGATCTTACCGTTTCGGTAGACGGACAGCAAGTAACAGCCTTAGTTGACAGCGGCGCCGACTTTTCCATCATAAGTGAAAACCTTGCCGTACGCCTCAAAAAAGTGAAGACTACGTGGACGGGACCTCACCTGAGGACAGCAGGCGGCCAGCTGTTGATGCCTGTCGGAAGGTGTACAGCAAGACTCGACATCGGTGGCTCTGCTTTCGTGGCGACGTTCGTCATCCTCACCTCGTGTTGCAAGGACTTGATCATAGGGATGGACTTCTTGCCGTCATCAACATCCCGGACCGTTCAATTACATTCCGCAACAGCTCTGGTTTAGTTGACTGTTCAGACACAATACGCAACACTTTACGTATAATTGATGATGATGTGGTCGTCCCGCCCCGGTCATGCACTCTTGTTTCAGTAGAAGGCGACGAAGTGTTTGATGGCGAAGGCATTGCTGACCAAATTGGCTCGCTGCTATTTAGTCATGGCATTTTGGTCGCACGAGGTATCGTCCGTCTCACTCGTGGACGCACGAATTTACTTCTGACGAACTTTAGTGCTGAGCGCCGGCACCTTCTGAAGGGCACAGCTATCGCTTCGTACGACAATATTGTAGAAACGCGAGGCAGTTTATGTTTGTCGGTATTGGACGAAGAGCCTAATCCAGAACCAGACCCCATTCTCGATGTTGGCACCACTCTGTCAAAGGACGAGCGACAGAGACTTCTTCAGCTGCTAGCCGAATTCCGCGACTGCTTTTCAACGACATCACGAGTTGGTCGAACACCTTTGACAAAGCACCGAATAATCACCGAGGACACGGTGAGACCTATCCACCAGAACCCTTATCGTGTAGCTTCAAAGGAACGCGAAGCCATACAACAACAAGTCGCGAAAATGCTTGCAGATGACGTCATTCAACCGTCGCAGAGCCCCTGGGCATCGCCTGTAGTGCTAGTAAAGAAAAAGGACGGCACCCTGCGTTTTTGCGTGGACTACAGGAAGCTGAATCGGGTGACCAAGAAAGATGTGTACCCGCTCCCACGTATTGATGACTCCCTTGACAGACTTCGGCACGCTCGCTACTTTTCTTCCATGGACCTGAGGAGTGGTTACTGGCAGATCGAGGTAGACCCAAGAGACCGAGAGAAAACCGCTTTTGTGACCCCAGATGGTTTATACGAATATAAAGTCTTGCCTTTCGGTTTGTGCTCCGTGCCCGCAACTTTTCAAAGACTTATGGACACGGTACTTTCGGGATTGAAGTGGAAGACGTGCTTAGTCTATCTGGACGACGTTATAGTGTTTTCGACCACTTTTGACGAGCATCTCAAAAGATAGATAGATAGATAGATAACTTTATTGTACACCGAGGGAGGAGAGTCGGGTTTTACCCCGACGCCCCTGCGGGCCGCTCCCACGTTGGAACAGGCAGGGAGTACCTGCCTGCGGCATCGTGGGCCCCTTGGATTGCCCGAAGCTGACGGTGACGATCCGTACTTTTGATGGCGGAATAAAACCCTTGTCTTGGGATGATTTGCGCCTTGAGTTCCTTGGGTATGTGGGGGCAGTCCCACATCATGTGCTCAAATGTACACACACACCCACAGTCCGGGCAGTCAGGAGATATATCCATATAAATAGATACATTAGCTGGGCAGGGGTAAACCCCTGTCTGTAGTAGTCTGAGCGTGACTTCTTGTCCTCTGGTAAAAGGCTGGAAGTTGTTTTACGTGCCATACGGTTCGCGGGCCTAACATTGAAACCAGAAAAGTGCCATTTCTGTTTTCACGAACTTCAGTTTCTCGGTCACGTCGTCAGCAACGCAGGCGTCCGGCCCGATCCTGGAAAAATTGCCGCCGTCGCACAGTTCCCAGTACCCTCCAATAAGAAGGCTGTCAGACGCTTCCTAGGCCTTTGTGCCTATTATCGCCGGTTTATCGCAGACTTCGCCCGCATCGCGTCGCCACTAACTCGTCTCACAAGAGATGATGTTGCCTTTGAGTGGAAAGAAGAACAGGAGGCTGCCTTTAATGACCTGCGTCAACGTCTCCAAACGCCCCCTGTGCTCGCCCACTTCGACGAAGAAGCCCCAACGATGCTTCACACAGACGCTAGCAATGTAGGTCTTGGGGCTGTGCTTGTGCAACGGCAAAAGTACACAGAAAGAGTGATCGCCTACGCAAGCCGAACACTAACACGCGCAGAGGCTAACTATTCAACAACAGAGAAAGAATGTCTCGCCGTAGTATGGGCAGTAATGAAATTTCGCCCGTACTTGTATGGCCGACACTTCAAAGTTATTAGTGACCATCACTCCCTTTGCTGGTTAACTAATCTAAAAGATCCCACCGGCCGATTAGCGCGTTGGAGCCTAAAACTGCAAGAGTTTGACATGACGGTCGTGCACAAGTCAAGCAAGCGACATATGGACGCTGACTGTCTGTCCCGTTCACCCATTGAGTCGGCAACCCTACCCGAGGAGGAAGAAACGGCATTTCTCGGTGTCCTCGACACGACTGCGATTGCGCAGCAACAACGTGACGACACTGAGTTGCTTGGCTTAATTAACTACTTGGAAGGCAGATCTCAGAAGGCGCCAAGAGTTTTCGCAAGAGTATTGCCATCGTTTTGTTTACGGGGCGGAGTACTTTACAAAAGAAACTTTTCGTCGACAGGATCCGCCTATCTGCTCGTCATACCAGCAGCCCTTCGTACCGAAATACTCAAAGCATGCCACAACGAGGTGACCTCTGGCCATTTGGGTTACATGAGAACGTTGGCCAGAGTACAGCAAAGGTATTACTGGCCGAGACTAACCACAGCCGTGAAGCACCACGTTCGTACCTGTCTCGACTGCCAGCGACGCAAGTCACCACCGACTAAACCAGCTGGCCTACTGCAACCCGTGCAGGTCCCAACAGCTCCATTCTACCAGATAGGCATGGACATTTTGGGCCCACTTCCTATGTCCACTGCAGGAAACCGCTGGGTTATCGTCGCGACCCGTTATCTGACCCGTTATGCCGAGACAAAAGCTATTCAGAGAGGTACAGCAGCGGAGGTGGCCAGGTTTTTCATCGAAAATATTGTACTCAGGCATGGTGCACCAACCGTCGTGATCACGGACAGAGGAACCGCATTTACGGCAGCTCTTTTGGATCACGTCCTGATGCTGAGTGGAACAACGCATCGTAAGACCACTGCCTACCACCCACAAACAAACGGGCTGACGGAGCGTCTGAACAAAACCATTGAAGACATGCTTTCGATGTACGTAGACATGGAACACAAAAATTGGGATGAAATCTTACCATACATAACGTTTGCGTACAACACGGCCAAGCAAGAAACGACCCGCATGACCCCGTTCAGCCTCGTTCATGGACGAGAAGTACGAACTATGTTAGATGCGATGCTGCTGCACGAAAGTGACGACATCGACCCAGACGCCAACACGTTTACGGAACGCGCGGAAGAAGCTAGACAACTGGCACGTTTACGGATCCGCCAGCAGCAAGAGTACGATGCAGGCCGCTACAATGCTCACCGCAGAGCAGTTGTCTATCAAACTGGCGACAAAGTATGGATTTGGACACCCGTACGGAAACGAGGACTATCAGAAAAGCTCTTAAGAAGATACTTTGGGCCATACCGAGTGCTGCGACAACTGAGTGACGTCACTTACGAAGTTGTTCCCGACAATTCGTGTAGTACCAATCGTCGCCAGCACCATCCTGAACTCGTTCACGTAGTGCGCATGAAGCCTTACGTGAGCGAGTGATTGCGTGAGACTTATATTTTAACAAAAACTGCATTATTGACTTCGCATCGGGTCGATGCTCTTTGAGAGGGAGGCAAATGACCCGTGTCTAATGTGGACAAAAACGATGATGGGGGGATTTAGCGGACACCAGGTAGTGGGCCTCTGGCTTGACGCGAGAACGAAGAAGATCTTGTGGCTCAGCTGTTGAGAACACGCTGCTTCTGCTGCCTCAAGGCGTACTTGTGCTTTGTTCGCGTTGTACTGCGACAATATATATATATATATATATATATATATATATATATATATATATATATATATATAAGGGAAACAATTGTATACCTAAGGGCTCATTTTTCTGTGTTGTGACACAAAAACGAGCCCTTAAGTATACACTTCTTTCCCTTATTCATTAACGAGGGTCTCGTACTGGCAGACTTGGTGCCGTAGGTTGTATACGAGGGACTATTGGTCAGCTGCCAGCTCGTAATAAGTTTACGTGCTACGTGACGCCATACAGGCTCATGAAGAGTGTGCCACACTCACCGCCATGGCTACAGATGGCCCCGACTGACACTCCCGCGCTTAAATTCACATATAAACCCAATAAAGTGGCTGGGAGGATAGCCGCCGTGGTAGCTCAGTGGTAGAGCGTGTATATATATATATCCTTTGAAGGGCCTGTCAATGTCCATGTTGGCTGTCCTAGATGGATGTCGAGCGAACGTGCAAATTTGTCACCTTTGTACATGTGGTGACATACAGTGTACATTCGTGGACATCTGATGGATGTCCGAAATATCCAAAATGTACGTCCCGTCGTATGCCTACCGGATATCCGTGCTTACTTGGGTATTAAAGAATGCTGAATACAATGTTTTGTTATGGGTACTTAGCGGAGCAGAATTATATCTGTCTCGGACATCATGAAGTAGCCAAGTAGGCTAAGTGCAAGGATGCGAATAAGGTGGACTCGACCATTTCAAAAAAAAGGGGGGGCACAGGGATAATATAAACACACGAACAATGTCTGGTACAAAGATCTGGTGAGAAGTTTTACACGCTGGCGAGTTCGCGGCAACCATTGCGACACAAAATCGCTACGGCAATTGAGGGGTTATTGCTCGGCAATCAACCATTGAGCACGGTAGCCATTTGGGGCTATATTGTGCTTCGCACCCCCTTAAACCACATATATAGGAATGTTAGTGCATGCTCAGTCGACGCCTTATGTCATTACCTTTTCTTCTTTTCTCGCTGATAGTGACCTCGCAAATGGTCTCACGAACGGGAAGTAAAACCAGCCACAGATGATCCTGGCAAAAGGCGGATGCGCAGCGCCCCCCCCCCCACCCCCTTCCCTTGGAGCCATCTCTACAGGCGCGAAGCACGAAAACTGCGCGCTCATCGTGCGAATTCACTCTACAAAGACAGGCATAACTCGTGCAGACTATGTACGGTCATATACTCGATCGTGTATAATTCTATAAAGATATAGAATTGGCGTCGAATCCCTACAGGGAAACTAACAAGCACAGCGGTCGCAGTGCGGGACGCAATTGATTTACACCAGGTTTATAAAAGGTAAAGCGTATACGAAACCGCAAACACCAATAGAAATGACACCGCCAAGGACACAGTGAACCCGCTTATCGGCCTTGCACAGCACATAATAAATGCACAGCATATGTCGAAGCTGTGCCGCGAAATGGCTCCCGACTTCGGCCTCGAACACTCCCGCATGCAGCAACTTATTACAAGAGGCCACGACGTGCCAGATTTCCAAAAAAAAAAAAAGTTTGCTTTGTTTCTTGTTAATGATAACTAAGCAATACACACCTGCCGCTTTGGGAAACACGTTGGATGCGTGCAGCCGCTCTCGTTAATGTGTCGGCATCAATGTGCGAAAAGCCGCATTCGCTAATATTGTTGTACGCTTATTTCTGCAGCGCTGCCCAACTCGCGCTACGGAGAGTGCGCCCTAATAGCACACAGTCGATTTGTAAATCATCAGCAAATGCCAGAGACAGTGAAAAAAAGCGCGAGCCTGCAGCCCATGTAGAAGGGCAGGAAGAGAGCATGGCATTAATGCAGTTTTACCGTAACCACAAACTCTGACAAGCGGCTCACAAAATTATAGTGAACAACCTACTGAAAGGCTGCGCAAAAAAAAAAAATAGTACTCCGAGTACTTCTGTATAAGTACCGAGAAATACGACACGCTTGACGTAAGGGAAATCCGGAACAATCGCGACCTCCTCGGGTTCCTTAACCCGCATCTGAACCCAAGTACACCGACGTTTTTGTTTTTCATCCGCGCGGCTCGGAATCGAACCCGTGCCCTAGACCAAGCTACCACGGCTAGCAAATTACGGGGCAACAAACAACTAATCCTCAGTGATTACGGAGCAGGCAACGCAAAAGCAGTGGCTTGTCGCTTTCTGACCTTGCACAATAACCATAAAGTCATAATTAGGCGGCGGTGCTCGGCTGCTGACCCGAACGTCCAACCCCTGCATCTCGATGAAGGCGAAATGGTAGGAGCCCGAGTACTGCGCGATGTCAGTGCGCGTTCAAAAAACACCAGATCGTCAAATTTCCCGTAGCCCCTTCACTCGTAGTGATATTGTGCTTTTGGCACGTAAAACAGCGTGAACGCACCACGTGAACAGTTCGACCGCAATGCCACGGACGAGCACAACACCGCGACGACCAGGGTCGTCTCGCGAGAAGGTCATGACGCGGCGAGACGCACACTGGCCGGAAGCGGTGTCTGCCGCTCTCCATCGGAGGAGCCTCGCCGGCAGCACAATGACTGGTGCGCCGGTTCTCGCAGCAGCCCATTCCGGTTCCCAATGGGCTCCCGAAATGGTCTGCCGCGACCCATTTCGACCGCATACCGCCGTGCGGCTTCAGGGGCCCACAATAAAGAGCCACACTCGTTAAAGTCCCGTCATGACATTTCACGTAAGCGCTACGGCCGTAGTCGCCGCCAACCGATGCGGGGCAACACGTGGTAGCGCGACCAGCCGGACGCGCTTATCGGCGCAGCTGTGCTGCACTCGTTTGTCCTGACTTCGCAAACGGAAATAGCGGTACTGCCTCAATGCAAAAGCGCGCGCATTTCGGTTTTCCGGCCTCACGAGATATCCGCCGTGCGCAACGTATCGAGCGACGCCAGCGTTATTTTACAACGCGAATTCCGTCACTGCGCAACCAAGTCGGTCCCCACATATCAAGAACCACGCCACTGAGCGGGCAAGTCTTGCCGAAGGTGGTCGGATAAATAAAATACATGTATACATGTCTAAATCACGGCATCGTTACGAGGCACCGGGTCGTCGAGGGCTCTGGGAATTTCGACCACCCTGGGGTTCCTTAACGTGCACCTAAACGTTTAGAAGAGCTAACAACTGCTTTTGTTGGTAAGGGTTCATAATTACGAAACGGCCACGAGGCAAAACGATCACAAGACGGAGCACACGAAACACAAGCGCTAAGCCTTAGTATACGGGCCTCTATTGTGCGGCCTCCCGTCGAAAATGCAGCCGCCGCCGCGCCCGGGGTTCGATCCGGCAAAATTCGGGTCAGTAGCCGAGCAACGTAACCACTATAGACCCTTACGACGTGTAAAGACAAAAGCAGTGCGCGCATTTCTTATCAAATGCTGATAAAATCATTGTGTTACGCCATCTACATTACTAACTCATGGGTAGAAAAACATTTTATTTTTCCGAAAACGCGAAACAAAACTTGACGCGTAATATACCTTGAAGACTAATAAGAGAAACTTGGAAAATAGCAGCACGCCAGTTTACGATATACGATACACAGATGTGAGTCACACATAAATTTTTTAACATTGCGTTAAATTAATGACCATTGCTTTACTCACACACACGACTATGAAAACACAAAGTCGTAATAACAACGTTGTTTTTTTTATTCCTTTTTTGTTAGCAGTTTTAACGTGAATGAACTGCTGTGGATCAAGTAGCGCACTTTTTTTTTTCGTGCTGCCTCAGTACACACAACGCCTGCAAGGTCCAATACAACCCTCAAATAATTCGTTATACTTGCTATTTTTTTGCAGATTGGACGCGTTGGCACAGCTGCTGGATCGTGGATTGCGTCCCTTGTACCTCGTCTCAAGGCACTGCGCCGTGCTCCCGACCGGGCTGCAGAAATTAAGCGTCTTTCTCCTCTTCCAACCCCCACCACCACCTCGTCTGTGTTGCTCAATCCGCTACCCATTAAAATTCGTCAAAAATGCAGCTTTAACTTCCCAACACCTGCCTAGGCCCGAGTGGGCCCAGCCAGGTGACGCTGAGTTAACTAGCGTCTATTGTGGACCCAATAAAGTTGTTTTCCCTCACAGATGCAAGCAAAGTAACAGCTGCGTCAAAACAATGGCTACGGCGTTCTGCTGCGGCTTCATACAAGTTGGTGGGTTTACCCAACCTACCGTACGCGGTGTCATATCAGCCACAAGAAATCGCTTCGGGACATTAAACCAATAAACATTCGCTTATTACAACGCAATCACCTTGAAGCATCAGGCAGATAGTATGCCCCAGTACCCTACGAAAAATTAGTTCGAATCACAACAGAATAAAGATAGCTTCTTTCCGTTATACTTTTGCAGGGCCGTACACCTCAAGTATGAACACCTCAGAAGCTCATAGAAGCAAATGTTTAATGCACAATGCAAAAAAATTATTGTGTTTTATCGACAACACGATCAGGTGCCATTTGGAGGACTTTTCCCTCGTGAAGCTTACTAGCCTTTCTAGTTTGACCGGCTTTAAAGTTATTAGGCATTCACATTAGATTTGGTCGATTCTGTACAAGCTAGCCTGACAGTAAACTCTCGCGCGGGTTCTCAAACACGTTTCACAAAGAATGTATGCTTTATTGCATGCCAAACATCTGTTAATACATTTCGGGCAAGTGCAAGCGATTCGTATTACCACACGATTGATTGATACGTGGGGTTTAACGTCCCAAAACCACCATATGATTATGAGAGACGCCGTAGTGGAGGGCTCCGGAAATTTCGACCACCTGGGGTTCTTTTACGTGCACCCAAATCTGAGCACACGGGCCTACAACATTTCCGCCTCCATCGGAAATGCAGCCGCCACAGCCGGGATACGAACCCGCGACCTGCGGGTCAGCAGCCGAGTACCTTAGCCACTAGACCACCGTGGCGGGGCATTTTTCCCACACGAAGTTAACAGTATTAACGCATGATTTATTCACTCATTGTATACAGATATGATATTTTGTTATTTTTCACGTGTGCATAATGGTTCACAGCTGCCGTCGCGGTTCACACTTAGGCGGCATCCTTCTCGACACCTGCTCAGAAAGCGAGCTGGCCTAATCTCATTCAGACCACGGCACATTGCGCAAACGAGCACACACCTCAGACAGCCTTGCCAGGCACGCCCACGTGCGCCCGCTTTTACGGTGTAACTGAAAACGCGGAACTACGCCCCATAATAGGTAGGCGTTTCGAAAACAGTACACAGGTGCATGCATGAACTACTCTGCTATCGACAACAAGGCAACTTGAGATCACAGAACTTACAAAGCACAAGCAATAACTTCTGTGATCCCGAAGATGGTTATTTCTTGGTAAAGTCACTAAGGAACACAGGCAACAGCGGTCCAACAAGCGCACACACAATTCATGACGCTCGTAATGACGATGTTGATGAACGCCAACACAAATACGCAGAGTCGCTTCTAAGTACGAATATCATTTAGTTCTCTCGTCACCTGGTGTTTTTTTGTTTTGCAACTTCTGTACGGCTACACGTATACGAGACAAAGTGCATCAAAAAACCAGTTATAGTGGTCGCACGAACCGTTAACAAGTGAACTAGCCACTACCTAAAGTATACATTTCTGACGCCAAGGCCAACGCACTACAGCGAAAGTAATAGTACACACATTTATCTGTCTTTTTTTTTTTTGAAGCCACACATTACTAACGAAAAGAATACTGGTTATTAAGAAAAAGGTAAATAAAAATTACAGGCGTCCTTATATAAACGACCACTTAGTAGGCTTCCCAACAGAAAGTGACGGTTCTTTCTTTACGAATGTCGACTAGGAGTACCTTGTTTAGAGTGTGTTACAATCTCATACGAACACAGCGTTAGGCCGATTCGTAGTGTGTGGTGCAAAATGCTCCAACATGTACGAAGCACCGATCTGCACAGCATTCAATACATTGCGGACGCACAGGGATGAACCATTCGAGTAGAAACGACGTTCTGAGTAATAAATTATAGTACGAAAATTCGCCTTTTACAGACACACGCAGGTACTACGCCGGACCGTTTGGTACAAAGTATGAATCCTTCCTTTCATAATGTATCAGCACATATAGTGAAACACAATAAATATTAAGTATCGCCGAAGCACAAGCTGCATGCGCTGCAGCATGCATAACTTTCATGATTCAAAACATTCGCTCACCTTCAGGTCATTGACGATGTATTGAAATAAGCTGCCAAGCGCGCTGCAGTCTTTATCGACGTGCGTCTCGACTTCCATCGTTGATGAACAGCAGCGCGAACACTGGGTGTAGGAAAATGCTACTGCAATCCGCCGTGCACGAAGCGTCGCTTGGCCAATGGCGGCGTTGGTTCCAAGACTGGCTGGATGGACGCTCGGTGTCCACTGTCCGTCACCGAGCCCCGACGACCGGACATCGTGCTGGCTAATATGAGCGTTACTTGCGGTTGAAGCACTGCACTTGGAATTTCGCAAAGTGGGCTCAGCAAAACATTGGACGAAACCAAAGCTAAACTCCGAGACACAGCACAGGCAACACCGCTGTCCGGCCTAACGCACGATTTCAGTCAATGGCGGTGACGTTAGTCACATGGCAAGAACTCTGTCTTCTCATTGGTTGAAACAAATTCTAAACCAAACAAAAATGCAAGAGCAAAAAAAAAAACAAAATATTCAATACGTTTTAACGTTGGTGGCTTATGGCGCATGCGCCATTTCCTCTGTCAGCGTCTAGGTGCTTTCTGGCAAGAGCGCTGGGGATAAACGCGTCCGCGTTCGCCGGGGACTTCGTCTCCAAAGGCCCCGAAAACTCTCAAGTTCTCGTGATGGCTGTAGAGGGTAAAAAAATCGACCGCGGCGAGTTTCTTCATGTGCACGTATAGTGGAACTACTAACTGTGTAAGTACAGCGGTCAAAAAAGTTAGTGTGCAATTTTCCTGTTAGGGGCGATCAACGCGGCTGAACTTTTTATTTGAGAAAGTATTAAAAATTCTTAAAAAATAGTTGCTATGTCTTTTGTGATAAAACATTATATAAAACATTTTTGTTATATTTTTATTAGTAATACAAGAGCGGTGATTGTTTTAGTTTAAGTATTGAGACAATCTTGACACTCGAAAAGCAGCAGCCCATTGGCATCGATTGCGCTTCTGTCGGTTAATTTGTTCAAATTGTCCGCGGTACTTTTTTGTCGATCGGCATTGCGAAGCTTCGTTTTAATTCAGCTTTGATATATCAATGCGAGCTTGTGTGTCAGACTTTACGGGCCGCTACGACAAAACGAACGTATCTAGAGGCTGTGAACCATGTCAGCTGCTGTGCTTCACCGACGTCCGGTTGCGCAGCCTCCAGCGTGAAAATTCAACGCCGGCAAATTCGCTCGAAGACTGCCTACAAAGACGGAATAATCTTGCACAATGTGGCCATGTTCGCCAGTGAGTGAAAATGCGCTGCTTTGCATCTGAACATGGCCCTTTTCTATTGCATGCGCTACAGTTTTTTTGTCATCTCTTAAGGCTTTTCGACATGTACAGCTAATGAGAGGCACACCTTGTGAATGTTTGAGATTGTTTACTTCGTTGTCACATTCGCTGAAAATATCTTTACTGCTCAAATTTGTAGCACCGATAACAGCATAAGTTCTATCTGTTTCTGCTCAAGCTTGCAATCAAGCATATCACATTTGCATGAACCATATAATCCATCTAGTTGGGGAATTACCTAGCTTTGTCCTCTGAAGAACGTCAATAAAGCAAACTCATTATAATGCCATCCAGAAGACAAATTCACAAAAATAGCAATGTTATGTACACACTACCTTTCTTATATGCAGTGTTCCCATATACATTCTTCTTAGTCATGCATCGCCAATCCGTTCACGCTTCTACCAGAGTAACCATTTTTTTTTTCTTACAACCCAACCGCGGCCTCCAAGGAACTGCTCATATCAGTGTACGCTTGGATGCCTCATCACGCTGAACCTACCTCAAGTCAGCGGAGAATGTGTCATCACTGAAAGCAAGCTCACAGGCCAAAATTCTCGCAAGGTATGGTTGAGTTGAAGGCACTTAATTTATTGACCATAATTTGTTCCAACCATTTCTGTCTTACCCTGCTCATGAGTCTGTTTTTTTTTTTTTGTCTTCTCAGAAAACTCGGCTAAAGAGAGACCATTGATTTCCAAGCTACCCACATCAAGTCGTAAGAAGCTCTACAGTTGCCATAGCGACAACCCCATGCGCCAACAATATGCAAGGTGGACAAATGGAAGCCTTATACTGAAAATCAGTGATAGTTTATAGTATGTTCAAGCTGTACGAAATTGGGTGCACAGACTGTTCTTTCTTGCTTTATGAATTACTCAGTTTACAGGAAATGCACAGGCTTCAAAATTCTTGGACAGGTGCACATACTGTACTTCACTCTACAAGTCAAGCTTTGCATAGAGTATCACATATAACTAGGTAACAAATGGACTTGTAGTAGTGCATATTTAGCAACACTTCTGTTGCACACTGTGTATAGATTGCTGTGAATGTAAACATTGTTTCAAGGCAGTGGTAGATACAACTATAGTAGTGTTGAAACAGTTACTGATACTGCATGCATGTTGGTAGTGACACTATCAAAGTGCTAAAAAAAACTGTGCAAGAACTCGTGCCTTCATTAGGCAAGACATGTCTTGCAGAGGTAGCAATCGCGGAGCCGAACCATGAGAGTAAAATACCTAGAAGAATAACGAAGAATAAGAATGGGTGGATCACATTCGGCAAGCATTCTCAAATCATGAATGATAATCTGTCACTAACCCTCAAGCGGAAGGCATATAACAGCTGCGTCTTGCCCATACTTACCTACGGAGCAGAAACCTGGAGACTTACAAAGAGGGTTCAGCTTAAATTGAGGATGACGCAGCGAGCGATGGAAAGGAAAATGATAGGTGTAACCTTGAGACACAAGAAGAGAGCAGAGTGGGTTAGGGAACAAATCGGTGCTAAGGATATCGTAGTTGAAATCAACAAGAAGAGATTGACATGGGCTGGCCACGTAGTATGCAGGCAGAATAACCGCTGATCATTAAGGGTAACTGACTGGATTCACAGAGAAGGAAAATGCATGAAGTGAAGACAGAAGGTTAGGTGGGTTAATGATATTAAAAAGTTTGTATGTGTAACGTGGCAGCAGAAAGCACAGGACCAAGTTGATTTGCTGATCATGGGAGAGGCCTTTGTCCTGCAGTGGGTGTAATCAGGCTGATGATACGCCAAAAACAAGCACCGACATGCACGCAAGCAGTGAGCCTTAGTGTTTAAACGTATGTCAATATTTGTGCTTCGAAACATGTTTGTTTACATGACAAAGTTAACACAATCAAAATGAGAAGTAATCAGTAATTTGCAATCGCTTGCATTCATTCCACTGTGACTCCATGACCATCATTCCTAGCTTGTCCAAGGGCTCCAGTTCAGCATCTGAAATCTCATCTGCTGAGAAAAGCTGCTGTTCAGTTGTTTTCCTCCTCTAGTAAATTTAGTTTGGTTTGTTTTTGCAAAATGTTGTGATCACTCTAGACAGATTTGTGCGAGCAGTAACGAAAACAAGTGGCTCCTAGTTTGAATTAGCTGTTGTGGATACCAATGTGTTCAAATTGTCGAGAGATTTCCCCCAATAGAAATACACAGGGCTGTGCACTTCTACTTAACTGAGTTCAAATAACGACCTTTTACTGTAATAATATTTGTTCTTTGTAAAATACCTGATGCATGACAAGGCATTTTTAAAGGTATAATAATTTTGAACTGAACAGTTATTGAGTGCACTTAGTAGGTATAATCAAAGTTGGCCAGTGTTTATACATGTCGATAATTTAAATGTCTACTAACAGCTATTTCCTTGATATTGCTATGAAATATGTAGCCAGAAGGACTAGTTTTGTATGATACCTGTGTTAAGAGTGAGGCAGACAGTTAGGAAGTAGTGAAGAATAAAAATGTGACTTCAGCTTCTGCCGTTGTCCATCGTTTGAGCAGTGTCTTTGATAACTATGCACCATTGGCACAAAAAAAGAACTCATTTAGTTATCTGTCAATGCAAAGCATAAAAACTTTGAAGGTCATTCAAAAAGTAAGAGCCATTTGGTTCCAAGCAAGTAAATATTCATTAGCAAAAGTTTTTATTGGTGTTGTTATGACCGTAATCCATATTGAAGTCTTTCAGCCTTTGTGAACAGAACGAAAATATTTCGATGCATTCCAAGCAAGGATGTGCCGTCAAGACAGGTTGATTTCCTGTCATCAAGACGTGAACGAGAGGTCCAAGACCGGTTCGCGCAAAGAAAACGCACGAGCCAAGAAAGGCCATTGTGAGCTCGACTCTATGCAAGGCTTTCGAGGCAAACATGGAAGCAGCTGGGCCATTTTCGAGGTCACCGAGGATCTGGAAAGATCCGAACCAGCGTGGTATTTGCAGTTTGGGCTGAAAGCTAAAACCAAACTGGTTGTGGCTGCACCTTGCAAGGAGAAGCCAAGCCCCGGATATTCGCAGCTAGGCTGCAGCTTCTAGCAAACAATGAGGAATAGAATGTGTGGGAATGGAATGTGTGGTTGAAGGAAAGGAAAAGGCACTATCTGCTGCAGCCCTTGCTGGAGCCCGTCTCGACGACGAGGGATTAGTCGACCACTCCTCCTTCCCCTTTTCTCCATAAGATCGGCTGAGTGGAGTGGCATGTTTTGACGATATGCTGGCAGGCCACTACATTGTCCTACCTGAACGCAGTCAGGCAAGTTTGACACGTGTACTGGGAGCCGGTTTTCCGAACTTCACCCCAACTGCCAAAGGAGTTCTTGGAAAGCAAGTCCATCTAAAATCATGGGACGTGGGCGAAATCTTGTCGACGTGTGTGAAACGTCAGTGTAGTGCATTTGTGACTATATTTGGGCATCGTGTAGACCGTGCCCTCTCCACATGCATTGTGCGGTGTCTTTCCCCTCCTTCGTGGGTGGAGCACCTAGACCATAGAGCGCCGTATTGGCTGAAGCCGCGGACAATGTGCTCAAGGTTGGAAACGCGCGCTATATAAGCGGAATACTTTTGTATATTTGAAGTTCCACAGTTCAACAGTTCTCCTGTACAGTTCTTGACTTCTCGTACTTGATCACTCGATCACCTCCTTTCGAATTCTCAGTTACTAACCATGTAAATAAATTGTTGTCGTTATTACGATCGCCTCATCTGACTTGTTCGACGATGAGTCCC
This sequence comes from Rhipicephalus annulatus, assembly GCA_013436015.1. Taxonomy (NCBI): domain Eukaryota; kingdom Metazoa; phylum Arthropoda; class Arachnida; order Ixodida; family Ixodidae; genus Rhipicephalus; species Rhipicephalus annulatus. The sequence goes on along the minus strand of WOVY01011515.1, from coordinate 10,976 downwards.
AGGACGGGGGCCCTCTACCAAACTGAGACCCGCGGGACCCGGAGTCGCAACAACTAGATGGCAGCGGTGGGATAGCGTCAACCCAGGTCGCAACAACTTGATGGCAGCGGAGGGATGGTGTCAACCGAGGTAGCAACGACTCGACGACAGGAGTCAGATGCTACGACCCCATCGACTTCGAGAGGCGATTGGACGACAACGGTCAAATGCTCCGAGCTCATCGACTTGAGAGGCAGCCGAACGACACTTCTGGGACGACACGAGGTCATCGACTGTGAGAGTCAAGCGGAAGGCACTGCTGGGATGCACGACGCTGGAGACATGACTGTGAGCCTGAGTGCCGACTTTTTCTGTTAAACTTTACCAGGCATTTACTAATGTGTGAGTAAAAGCTGGTAGGGAGAATAGCTTTTTTGGTCATTGTGTAACTGGTGTTAAACAGATTGTGAGATAGCTTGATTAAGCTATAGTCTGTGGGTAACGGCAAGGTTAACAGTGACAGAGCTGTTTTAGTCATCAGGTTAACAAACAACTTGCGTCGGGCAGACAATTGTGAGATTGCTTGTTTAAGCTATAGTCTGTGGGTGACTCCAAGGCTAACGGTGACAGGGCTGTTTTAGTCATTGGGTTAACAGACAACTTGCGTCAGGCAGATAATTGTGAGATAGCTTGTTTAAGCTATAGTCTGTGGGTTACGGCAAGGTTAACAGTGACAGAACAGGATTCCGAGTAAGAGCTTAAGGAAGTTTTTGCAAACTAAGTTAACAGGTAACTTGAGGCAAAGCAGCAACTAGGGCTGTCGTTGTTGTCAGGGTTAGTTAGTTGCAAGACAGGAATCATTCGTGGAACAGAGAATGGTACCGGAAGCAGTCATGAATCTGGAAACCCTGCGAAAACCCGTGTTGCTAGCGATCGCAAGGGAGTTGAAACTAGATGTGTCGGACTCTCCTAACAGAACAGATCTGATCGAGCGGATCGTCGGGACAGGGACAAGCGACGACGACCTCTCAGAGTATGGCAAGGACATTCAGCAGAGGATGGCCAAGGCAGAGGCCGAGAGAGAAGCTGAAGAGATACGTATACACGAGGCTAAAATGCGAGCATTAGACAAAAATATAGAATGAATGAATCATGAAACTAGGGCACAGCATCGGAAGTGTCTTTGGTGGCAATGTGCAGTATGTGTAGAGCCCTAAAGGTGCGATGAAGTGGCGAGTACGGTGCAGTGTGAAGTCACCGAGAAAGCCGCTGTTTGCGAGGTACCACCCGAGAAAGGTACGCGTCTCTATCAGTGCAACATGCAAAGCGATCCTTTGGCGGAGAGAAAAGAGCAACAGGTCGTTGTTAGTGAAATTGCGCCTAGGGAAGGTATGTGACTCTCCGATGGCGTGAAGGTAGTGCATGTAGAGAGTGGGGCGGTGGCTGGTATGCGAACTGTGGCAAGTACAAAAGGTGTTCCATGTGAGACCGAGGCTGGTTCCAGTCGCCCTGATGGGGTCATTGAACAGATTGATGAGCTGGAGACCACGCTCGAGCCTCAGCAGGAGCATTACTTTTCGGACGTTGAAAGAGAGGACGACAAAGGTAGTCCTAAATGTAGCGAAGACATAACGCTACTGAAACCCGACAGTACTGCCAGAGAGGGCGAGCTACTGTTAAAAGTATTTCCTACAGATAGCGTGGGAAATGCCTCAGAGGGTGAGAAAGTACAGTTCGAGGCTGTCGTAGGTGTACAAATAGGCTCAGGTTCGGTGGATGATCGTTTCGAGGAAAAGTCTAATCCCAGCAGCATTAACAGAGCTTCTGTGGTGTTAGAAACATGCCTCCTGCAGCGGCACGTAAACGATCGGCCGGACCCTAAAAACTACCCCGAAATCCAGAAGGACACGAATTTCCAAGAGTTCAGATCTGTGGAGGGCCCAGCTTCTGGTTTTGTGAGTTGCGGATAAATTGGCCCGACAGCGATATGGAGCGAGCAAATCGAAGAGCAAAGGCTGCAGAAAGGGCGGTGCGCAGGCACACCTGAACTGTAAGATTGCCGATGACGCAATCATGGAAGTTTGTAACAACCAAAGAAAGGTTGTACGTAAGCGTCACCACAAAAGAAGGAAGCGGGGACGCGTGGCACCACAAAAGGTGGAGGAAGAAAGCGCGCCGCAGCAAAAACGGAAGGGTTGGCCATCGAGCAATTCAATAAAACGTCCTTTGAGGCGTACGGTCAGACGAAATTGGCGAGAGAGAAGTAGCGGAAAGGGACGCGCGTCCCCAAGAAGGAAGGCGCGGACGAAAAGAACAGGTTTGCATTGACAACTATGTCGACAGGTTCCTAAAAAAAAGGCTTCTGGTCCTAAATTCAGGGTGGAACCAAACACAAAAGGACAAAAGCGAGTCTTTCCCCCGCACTTTAGGAATTTTCGATGTTACAAAGAAAGCCGGCCAAGATCACGAATGAGGCGATATAGCAAAGTTCGGCTAGGAGCTCGCGCTCGTTGTGACCTCTGTCAATCGCGGAAGCAGCAGAGAACACGACTGCCACATGCAAGACTGAAAGCGTGAAGGTCAGCTGCAAGTTTTTCACAGAATGCGACCCAGAGTTTCTGGAAAGGAGCTTTTTTGAACATTTCTCCAGTTTTGAACCTTTTAAGCAATGTTTTCTTTTGTAAGTAAGGTTTGAGCAGAAAACAAAGGCTGGTTTCAAAGGGTGCATGCTAAACGCGGAATGCTGTACACTTACAATCAAACGCGCGTTTAAAAGATAGTTTAAGGTACGGAGGCATATGTTTAGTCGCGAAATGTTACAACGCTCTATAATTGTGAGTAGAATAGAGCTAACATGCCCAAAGAACCTAGTGCATTCTTTTAAGGCCCAGGCATGATAAGGTAACATTAACCAAACAAGACTATTACGCGAGGTTTAGTTCCGTCCCTTTAGTTTTGATAGAATGCTTAAATATTCGTGCATAGTTTAAGTGGAGTGTTACGCGTTACCGAAAGTCGAGGTTAGGGCAACATTTCGGACAGTTATACGATGCAGATGAATCTAATCTGAAAGATTTGAGTCTGTCAAGGTGCGTCTTACTAGAGACATGAATAACGATAACGTTTGAGCTTGGGTTATAGCGTCCCCAGAGAGCTGGCACGAAGACTTAAGTTTTTCTTTGTGCGTAAACGGAACTCATGTGAGAATTCTTCGTTTTGAGCTTTCCGTTGTTTTGAAAGTGTCCTGTTTAGGTGGTAGAAAGGCCTAGTGAAGACAGCTCGAAAAACTAGCTTACTAGATTACAAAGCGAGTTTAGTAGAGGTGGAGCGTTGTCCTTTCTCACGGCTACTGCCTTTGTCCTCCATGAATGGCCGCCTGCTGCGTTGAAGCCTCGTTTTGCAACAGTATACATTTGACATAAGTTTCAAAAGAGGAATACTCCATGGCAACGCTGAGTCGCTATCCCTGATGCAAACAGCCTTCTCAAGAGTTCTGCAATATTTTTCCTGACCTAGATGAGGGCCATTGATTAGGTTTTTTTGTTACATTTACACCTTTTAGAGTTCGTTGAACTCATGGTGAGTACATTGAAGACGCCACCATCCAAGGTTTCAGGTTGGGTGTGCTTCCAGTGTCGTTATTCTGTTTCACTCAAACGTAGCAGAGGAATTTAGAATATCTAGCATACTCCTTTTATTTAGTTGTAAAAGGGGAAAATTGCCTGGTGGTGTTTAATGGAATTGTCTGGGGCTCACTAGGTTAGTGGTTGTGTTTTCATGTGCGAACGTGACGTCTGTTGAGCCACTATGAAGCAGGTGGTCACTACTTCATCAAGGACAGTCTCTACCAGAGCGAACGTCAGCGCTGATCTCTCTGGACTGTGGCTTCAAACCTCAGCTTATCGAGATCTTCACCCCCCTGTGCGAGAGACTGTTATGACCGTAATCACTATGGAAGTCTTTCGATCTTTGTGAACTGAACAAAAATTTTGTGCCATCAAGACGGGTTGATTTCCTGTCAGCAAGACGTGAACGAGAGTTCTAAGCCTGGGTCGCACAAAGAAAACGCACGAGCCAAGAAAGGCCATTTCTTGGCTCGTGGGCTTACTTTAGGACAGTGGGCTTACTTTAGCAAAAACCTACTTCACTTTTCTTCAGAATCACTGCCAACTTCTTAGTGCTTCTCCTACCATCGCAGCAGTTTCTTTAGTCAATCTTATTAAGAGATGGCCGCACTTGGTAATTGAACCTGTTGCGAACGGTGATCTTGAATTTCTCACTGTGTTCAAATCGTACCCCGAGCCACTGTTTCGAGTGAAAGAAGAGGAAATAATCACACGGTGCTGGCACAGGGCAGTAGGGCAAGCAATCAGTGTTCCCTACCGAAATATTTGCTTTTCTCATTGGTTCTGATTGTGGTGCAAGAATGTATGTTGTCATGTAGGAGGCCGATTCCGGATGAGAATTTGTGACGTCATCAATGTTTATCGTACTTATTACTGTGGTGAGTGTTTCACAGTATATGTCAGCTGTAAGTGTGGCCCACATTTTATGAAATTAAACACTAAAAATTCCCTTCTTGACTTGGAAAATGGTAGCCATCATTTTCTAACTGGAGTAAGCTGATTGCTTGAATTTTTTTCAGTTTTTGTGGAAAGGAGTAGTGGCACCACTATGTTGTTTCTGCAATTGCATACACTATGAAGCGACGTCACCTGTGCAACAGTGCGAAAACAAATCATCCCTGTTTTATCAGTAGCAGTCCAAAAATGCTCATCCACTTGATGTCCTTTAGTGTTTGAGTTGGTCGGTAAGCATTTTTGGAACCTAGCTTTGTGATATCTGGGCATATCGGCTACAATTGTGCAAATTGTAGCGAGGCCAACAAGGGAACTTTGTCTTACAGACCACTAACTGTTAGTCCTCAATCTATTGCAATATCCTGTCCACTTGAGCAGTTTGGTTGGTCTGAGTGCTTGGTGTGGTGCTCCACTTTTTTTCGTACGCTTTCGTGCAGCCATTTTGGAAGTCTCAACACTGTCTTCCGACACTCGTTTCACTCCTCACAGTTGGTCCATGAACTGTGCACAACTTCTCGTAAATTGGAAAAGCTAGTGATTCTTTTGCATGCAAAAATCTAAATACAGTGTGCACCCCACAACAGGCGGGAGCAACAATATTTGCCAACATTGTTGTCTACGTTCCTAGTCAAGTAGATGACTACTGAGCCACAACAATCACTTCAGTACTTTTGCTGAGAAGTATCAGATTATGCTGTGCACATAACTCTTCAGTCTGACGTGCAAATACTTGAAGATTAGGAAATGGACCTCATTTTGTGAATAAACATCCTAGAAAATTTCATTATGCAGATTTGACTGCAATTATTATTCACTGCCTATTTTTCTAACATTGCTACCGTGACTTACAGCACTTCTCAGCTGTCTAGTGTTACTAGTGTTCTATATGTCCCTATTGTAAGCATATATGTCATGTGCAGTGTATTGCGAGTGCTATCCACTGGTGCATAATTTCTTTTTTACAAATGAGTGCTTTTGGGAGCACCAACAGGCATCCTCTATCTCGTGTGTCAGCTGATCTACAGTAGGCGAGCAAGGGCAAAGGTAGATAATTCTCTTAACTTGTCATCCGTGACAACTCTGACAAAATTGTTGACTTGCTGAAATGTTTTACTCAGGCTTTCATTATTCGCCAACTGTTACTCAATAAAAGTGCCTGTCACTGCAACCTTTTTCACCTCTTCTACATCTTTTGAAACGTAAACCAAGTTTCCTTTTCAACATGATCGTGTAAATGGTGTTTTCCCAGGATGCACTTGCTTACCACAACTGGAAGTTGATCTAGTTAGTCGTGAAAAGATCGGATGTGCAGGTAAGAACACAGATTCTAAACACAATATCGACAACAATGTTATATGCAGGGATACCTAGCACAACAGCGTGGGATCATTTCTTTTTATTCAACGCGATGTGCTTCTCGCCAATGCGTTGTCAAATATCATGTTGCGGCTCAGGCTAATAGTACTGACACTGCACTTTTTGAGAGCATGTGTGGTGAGAAAGACAATGGGCAGCACGGTACCAAGTACTGTGCAAGGCGTCTCCAGTGTAAATGTCGTTGTCTGACCGAACGAGCCAAGAGAAAACGTTGCACAATTTCAGCGGATAATATTATTAATTTTATTAAACAGATGGCTATCACTGTTTTTTTTTTTTTCATGTATTGTTCAACTCTGTGAGAGAGTGTTCCTTGTTTACATGTATATTGCTGCATTCACGATTGTCAATAAACAATGTAAGCTTACTTGCTTGACGTGTTTTTTGCCAATTGAGGCCTCTCGGTCACCTGGCGGCATAGCGTAAAAAGCGTGCAGCAACTACCCGTATGACAGCGTTCACTAAAGCGCGTCAGAGCGCACCGCGCATTCAGAACTAACGTCCAGACAGAACAGTCACACTCACGGATCACCATATTCGCAAAGAATAATTTTGCAATTATACAGACCACTGCTCAACACCGAAAAAGAGGAAGCGCTTACACACACATAGCACAGCCAGCGGCGCCTTTACATACCCGCACCACAGAACACCTATACACTACCATTGCTATAACTCTAGTAAACTGGTAGGTGCTCTGTGCTCTAGTGTCATCACAGAATACCTACCAGCACGGAGGAAGGAAATCCTACCAGTTTCTACTGTCATCTACTTGTTTGGATTAAAGCGTGGTGAAATGATGATGATGATGATGGTGGTAATGAGGCCATTCCCTTTGTAACGGGCGGGCACACTTTGGCACCCTAGCCCATGACCTACTACACTCCTGACCTGTTCAGATAGCGGGGTTCCTATGGGAGCGCGTGTCCCCGCTCTCGTTCAACCGCTCACCATTGGTGGCGCTACCTATAACCTGTTCGTCTGTTTCTTTACGGTTGTTTTGTAGGCGCTGGTATAAGAATGCCTGCATTCTGTAGTGAACTGGCGGCATATATGTGACTATTTCTTCCCATACATTGCTGGTTAAGCAAGGTGTTCAGAGCGCTTGAGATTTTATAGCACACTGGTTGACAACGTGGGAACCGTAGATTTACACGATGTAGGGCAGCCTATGCTGGTAGCGTGCATTTTATTGCAAAAAAATTCTGAATGTCTTTTAGTATTATTATTTCTGAATAATTCTAAATTTTGGATCATAAATACGCACTACGAGTGCTTTGTTGGTCAAAATTTGACCACAAAGAGTGAAGATGACGTCAGCGAGCAGGTGCTGACTAGCGCCACGCCGCTCGTAGGTGACGGCCCTAGCGGCAGAAGGTATGACTAGAACGTGGGCGCTGGAAGAGGTGCTCTCTGGGCAGGTCAGGAGTGGTAGTAGGTCATGCCCTAGCCGATAGTAGAGTGTACTAGAATGGGGGAGTGGGTCCACTGAAGGCTCCACGCTGAGGCGTTTTTTTCGGAAAATCCAGGTGGCGCTACCATCGCCTTCACCTGAAGACTTAGCCGTGGTTGCCATGGTTACAAGTCCCCTTTGCCACGCGGTTCGCGACGGGTGGGTAGTCTGATAGTTTCGCGCGGTTCGCGTGCTGCTCGCGCGTCTGGCGCAGTCTCGCAGCGTTGTTGCTTCGTTCGTGCGTGCGTGGCCGTGAACGGCGTCGCACCGTGCTTCCGCGCCAGTTCACAAAATCTAAATGTTTATATTGCGAAACGCCCCTGCTCGTATAGGTAGTCACGCACGCAAGTACCGTGATTTCCACGGTAATTGTTTACAATCAAGAGCGTAAGTTGAATTTGGCTTTTGCGAAAACGTACGCATCGAAAGTGTAATATGAGCATTACTGCGATGCTTTTAAAAATGTCAATATAACTGGGATATATAAGTAAGTTTGCGTTTGGTGCAAATTTAGACTCACGGCAGCAAATTGAATATGATGCAAGACTAAAGTTACCAGCTGTTATCACGAGAATTAAAGCTAAAGTATGCGAACCCTTCTGCAAATTTGCAGCTATTCGTTAGGGACGCGTGATATTATTGAAAAACTGAACCAGTCCTGTTGCGATTACGTGAGGGTGTTGGCAAAGGAAGTTTAGTCACATCGGACGGCAACTGTGCTATTCGTAGGAAATGACTTATAGGGCGGACGCACGTCCGTCGCGGTGGTTTTATGATGAGTTTTGTTCGGCATCTAGTGCTGGTATACGTTGTAGGTATTAATGAAATATGTTATATTTTACCTTTTCTCTTCGTGCCTGCGGTACGTGTCCATGCAAACATTTGTTCGAAACATGAACGTGTTTTCACCTATAGATAGGAAGTCTGAAAGACACCAATAAAGAAGTGATATGCGCAAAATATTTTATTTTAAATTGACTGCGCAAGCTTTTCGCATAAATATAAAAACAAAATAAATATCATCGAAAGACTTCGACACCGTCGCTCAAGGAATCAGGCTCTATGTTGTCCTGCTAAGCTTTAAGTGTTTTGCTCTCGCTCGTTTCGAAGCGTTTTCCCTGTTCATTCCCTTCACTAAGAAGTGAAGGCGAGTGAGCACGTAGAACGAAACGAGCTTTGTGCTCACTGCATCTTTGTGGTCTGGACAGCCGACCGCTTTCGAGTTCAGAAAATTAGTTTTCACCAATGAAAGGATGTCAGAGATGCTATCTGTGTGCAACATGGAAACACTGAAACATTCAGTAAAACAAGTTTTCAAGTGAGGCAATGAAATCATACAGCTGTCGTGAGGGGTACAGAAGTCCACCCCCAGTCGCATTGCTCCGTGAATTGCGAAGGGAGCTGTTCAGCAACCGCGACAGCTTTCTCAAACAGAAGCACTTCTTTGCATTGTACGCATGCCAACTTCAATACACACTTTCTGGCCACGTACCCTGCTGTGTAGTAAATGAGTCTCGAGTCACTCTTCTCCAAAGTCACATCGATGTGGTCAGCAAACTTTTCTGGCATCGTGGCAATCGTGCTTTCGACTCGCCAATTTTCCCATCTGTGATTTCATTTAAGTTTTATGACTGTGTGTTCATGGTCGTTTGCTCCGATGTCTTTATCAGCAAGTTTTCGTATAGATCATCCTTTTTTTGTGCTTGACTTTAGACGTCTTCATGCACAGTGACAGAGCGTTTATCATGTCAGGGTTTTGCGTTTGCGCTGTCCACACTGTGCGCCAAGTTATAAAAGGACAAGCAGTTGACGGTTATTAGAAACTCATCCGGAGAGGGGTGCGCGTTGCAGCCCTTACTGGCGAACGATGCCGAAAATGTTCCACGGATCGGTGCTAAGTCGAGATGTCATGATATATTTGAATCCAACTCTCTCTGTCAGGTACTTCAGCAATGAGGGTATTTGCTATAGTGACCCTAAAACCTATGGCAGTGGACTCGCTGAGAAATGCCGCTTGTTGTCACTGAATGATTCCCAGTCATTCAGGAAGTCCAGAAAATGGACAGGAATGCCGCGTCTGTAGAAGCTGGTCTCAGCGCTTCGGCCCGAAACCTGGAAGTCATCACGGTGATCAGTCGTTGGATCTTCCTGCAAAATAAACAAAAAGAATGTATGTCAGAAGAGCGCTCATCATGCGTTTGAGATGTTTACGATTACACTTAATTCATTGGAACGTAGGCGCAACTCACGAGAAGAACAGCTGAGTTGCCTCGATGCTGCCACACCTTCTCTCGATGTCCTCCTTGTAGAAGGCCAGGCCCCGTAGGACATATGGACCGAATAGTTGAAGGCGAAAGGGGTTCTCATCTTCTCAAATGAGTTTGGTTCCAGATGCGTCTCGGTCAAATTGGGCATAACTTTCAGTGTCCTAACACTTCTGTCTAGAAGGTACGCCTCCCGAACCGGATGCACAGACACCTAGAAATATAGGTTGAGGTAATGCAATGTATGCAAAAACACAATCTTTGTAAAATGTCAACCATGAATCTATACGTACCAATCCGTCTGGTGTTGCAAAGCCTTCTGGAGAAGACCATTCCTGAGGCATTTTAGCAGATGCGGGAAATCGGAGATAAAGTGCAATTTCCTCATCTCGTCGACAGGATGCTGTATGGCGCCATTATTTTCTTCGATGACGCCGACACCCCCGCTAGCTTCCACATTTTTCGATTCCAGGGGCTCCGTCACAAGTGATGTGGTCGACGAACAAGCCCGCCTGTTCCACGAGGATGATAGCTTCCATGAGAATTTTCAATAAAATGTCTCCTCTCACATTTCCTTTTGTCGCAAAACGCCCACAATTTGGCTCCATTTTCCAGCGAAAGGCACAAACATGATGACCATGCCGTGATCACATTGCTGGTACTTGTCTTCGGGCTTCGTAAATTCTCCAAGGTCCACGAAGCCTTGAATCTGGCCAGACGCCGTCACATTGAAATGTTCTGACAATTTCATTTCGTCCACCAATAGTCCGCCGTGTCTTTCGAGGTCTGACATGCTCGCGGTTTTTTTTTTAGAGTGTTCATTACTGCTTGATTAAAACCGAAGGCCGACTCGTATGACCTCAAGTATCTTTTCAAAGTAGTGTTGCTGGGCATCATGAGAATTTCGTTCTTTCTGATGTGCTGATAAAGCCGGGGACTCTTTAGTTTCATGAGTAAACACTCGAGGATCCACTCCTGATTGTAGCGCATGCCCTGCTTGCTGGTTTTTGGCAGCTTGAAAGCAAGCGCGAACACTTGCCTGCTGCTTTCGCGGTAGTGACGATATTTTATCCTCTAGTATTTTATCCGCGACATTCGCATTGTTTGCCCTCTCTTCGAGACGACCAGCAATGTCAACAGCCTTGTCGCCATCCGCTTGTTTCTCTGACTCAGGACCCGCAGTTTGGTGGAGACTGAGTTTCTTCGCTCTTTTCGTGTTAGGTAGCTTTTTCTGGTGAGTATTACTTTCCTCACGTACTTGCATGAAATGCATGAAGAACCTGGAAGTATACGAGAAAAAAAATTATGAAGAGCTTCCAGTTT